>JAKSZT010033927.1:0-17219 GCA_026826555.1 Tolypeutes matacus
TACAAAGTAATTTCTCTGACCACAACGGAATGAAATTGGAAATCACTAATGGCCAGAGAAACAGGTTAGGCACAAGGATATGGAAATTAAACAACACACTCTTAGACAAACAGTGGGTCAAAGAGGAAATCTCAAAAGAAATCAGTAACTACCTTGAAACTAATCAAAACAACAACACAACATATCAAAACCTATGGGATGCAGCGAAAGCAGTCCTGAGAGGGAAGTTCATAGCCATAAATTCATATATTAAAAAAGAAGAAAGAGCTAAAATTGAAGACATAACTGCACACTTGGAGGAATTGAAAAAAAACAACAAACTAAACCTAAAGGAAGTAGAAAGCAGGAAATAACCAAGATAAGAGCAGAACTAAATGAAATAGAGAATAAGAAAGCACTGGAAACAATAAACAAAACCAAAAGCTGGTTCTTCGAGAATATCAACAAAATTGACAAACCCTTAGCCAGACTAACAAAGAAAAAGAGAGAACAGATGCAAATACATAAAATAAGGAATGAGCAAGGTGATATCACTACTGACCCCACAGAAATAAAGAGTATCATAAGAGGATACTTTGAAAAATTATATGCCAACAAGAATGACAATTTAGAGGAAATGGACAAGTTTCTAGAAACCCACAAACAGCCGACATTGATGAAAGAAGAAATAGATGAACTCAACAGCCCAATTACAAGTAAAGAGATAGACTCAGTCATTAAAAACCTCCCAACTAAGAAGAGTCCAGGACCAGATGGCTTCACAGCTGAATTCTACCAAACATTCCGGAAAGAGCTAACACCAATTCTACTTAAGCTCTTCCAAAAAATAGAAGTAGAAGGAATATTACCTAACTCATTCTATGATGCCAACATTACCCTAATACCAAAACCAAATAAAGATACCACAAGAAAGGAAAATTACAGACCAATTTCTCTAATGAACCTAGATGCTAAAATCCTTAACAAAATACTTGCTAATCGCATTCAACAACATATCAAAAGGATTATACACCATGACCAAGTGGGTTTCATCCAACGTATGCAAGGATGGTTCAATATAAGAAAATCAATCAATGTAATACACCACATAAACAGACTGAAAGAAAAAAATCACATGATCATCTCTATAGATGCAGAAAAAGCATTCAACAAAATACAGCATGCTTTCCTCATAAAAACACTACAAAAGATAGGAATAGATGGAAACTTTCTGAAAATGGTAAAGGGTATATATGAAAAACCCAAAGCTAACATCATTTTCAATGGTGAAATCCTAAAAGCCTTCCCTCTAGATCGAGAACAGGACAAGGATGTCCACTATCACCACTCCTATTTAACATTGTCTTAGAAGTATTTGCACGAGCACTGAGACAAGAAAAGGACATAAAAGGCATCCAGATTGGAAAAGAAGAAGTAAAAATTTCATAATTTGCAGATGACATGATCCTATACATAGAAAGCATTGAGAAATCCAGAACAAGACTTCTAGAACTTATAAAGGAGTTCAGGAATGTTGCAGGCTATAAGATCAATGCTCAAAAATCAGTACCATTTCTGTACACCAATAACCAGCAAACTGAGGAGGAAATCAGGAAAAAATACCATTTACAATAGTAAATAGAAGAATCAAATAAATAGGAATAAATTTAACTAAAGATGGAAAGGACTTATATACAGAAAACTACACAACACTGTTAAAGGAAATCAAAGAAGACTTAAATAAATGGAAAAACATTCCCTGTTCATGGATGGGAAAACTAAACATCATCAAGAGGTATATCCTACCAAAATTAATCTACAGATTTAATGCAATCCCAATAAAAGTCAACACTATATTTTTTAAGCAACTGGAAAAACTAACCACAAAATATATTTGGAGAGGCAAGAGGCCCCGAATTGCCAAAGATATATTGAAAAAGAAAAATGAAGTTGGAGGTATCACATTACCTGACTTTAAAACATACTACAAAGCTACAGTGACCAAAACTGCGTAGTATTGGCACAAGGATAGACCTACTGACCAATGGAACCGAATTGAGAGTTCGGATATAGATCCTCGCATATACAGTCATCTGATATTTGACAAGGCCACGAAGCCCACTCAGTTGGGAGAGAGTGGTCTCTTTAACAAGTGGTGCTTGGAGAACTGGATATCCATATCCAAAAGAAGGAGAGAAGAATACCATCTCACACCTTATACAAAAATCAACTCAAGATGGATCAAAGATCTAAATATAAGAGCCAAAACCATAAAAACCTTGGAAGATAATGTAGGGAAGCATCTACAGGACCTTGTAATAGGAAATGAGTTCATGAACTTCACAGCCAAAGCACGAGCAGCAAGAGAAAAAATGGATAAATGGAATCTCATCAAAATTAAAAACTTCTGCACCTCAAAGGATGTTATTAAGAAAATAAAAAGGCAGCCTACCCAATTGGAAAAAATATTCGGCAACCATATATCTGATAGGAGCCTAATATCCTGCATATATAAAGAAATCCTACACCTTGAAAATAAAAGGACGAACAACCCATTTAAAAAATGGGCAAGTGACCTGAAAAGACACTTCTCCAAGGAAGAAATACAAATGGCTAAAAAGCACATGAAAAAATGCTCAACATCACTTGCTATCAGGGAAATGCAAATCAAAACTACAATGAGATACCATCTTACACCCATCAGAATGGCAGCTATTAAAAAACAGGGGACACTAAATGTTGGAGAGGATGTAGAGGAATAGGAACCCTCATCCACTGCTGGTGGGACTGCGGTATTTTCCGGCCACTATGGAGGACAGTTTGGCTGTTCCTCAGAAAACTAGCAATAGATCTTCCGTATGATCCAGCAATTCCACTGCTGGGTATATACCCAGAAGAACTGAAAACAAAAATACAAAGAGATATATGCACACCAATGTTCATAGCGACATTGTTCACCATTGCCAAAAGTTGGAATCAGCCCCGGTGCCCATCAACAGACGAATGGATAAGCAAAATGTGGTGCATACATACAATGGAATATTACTCAGCTGTAAGAAGGAAAAAAATACTAACACATGGAATAACGTGGATGATCTTGAAGACCTTATGTTGAGTGAAGCAAGCCAGGCACTGAAGGATGAACAGTATATGACCTCACTGATCTGATCTGAGGAAAGTGAGCAGTCTCTGAGAACCATTGTCTGAAAGATAGGTTAACAAAGGAGAGTAAGAGAAGAGCAGCCTTTGAGCCATCACCCATATGGACATAATCTATGGTAAAGGGATAGAGTGTGGTTGCATGTTGGGGGATGGGGCAGATGAGTGGTGGTGTTCCTGGGTTTGGTGGTGCAGCACTGGGGGGTGGGTGGATTAGGAAGGGCATGTTCAAATCCCCAGGGCATGTAACTGTGAATCTTGACATTCCATGGTTCGGGAGAGGGTGGTATCACACGCCCTGTGGGGCTGGGGGGAAGGGAACAGTCAAGATCTAATGGGTTGTTTGGTGTTCATGGGGAAGATTTTTCATTACCTTACAGTAATGGACACAGGGCATGGTAAATATCATCAAAATTATTAAACTGTATCATCTAAATTGTAAACTATACTGTAAATCACTGACAGTGTTTAGTTGCTGTATTTTGCTATCTGTATAACAGTTATAACAATGCTAATAACCAAAAAAAAGTGGAGGTGTTAATATGGGGTGGGGAAGTGGGGGGTGGTTTGGTATCTGGGAGTCTCCGGCATTCCATTTGTGACTTTGCTGTGACCTAAAACTTCTTTGAAAATTAAATGAAAAATTGGGAGACAATGGGGATTGCGAGGAGGAAGGTGTCATGGCACACCAGACATCCCATAACACAGTGATAAAAGGCAGAAAAAAAAAGAAAAGAGAAAGGAAAAAAAATGAATATATATATATATATTTTAAAGGCATTTCCTTTGCTTTTTTGTCCATTTTTTGAAGGTCCCAATCCACTAATTATATTTCATTTTGTTTTGTTCTTTTTTTGATTGTTTGTTTTTTTTCCTTCTCTTTCCAACCCCCCTGGGTTTCCTTATGTTTGTCTCTTGCATGTAAGCTTATCACACTTGTTTCTTTTTCCTAGTAAGTGTATTTGATTATTTTATGGATTAAATTTCATGGAGGATTTGGATCACAGAAAGTTTACAATGGTACTGTGGGGGATTATGGGGGTGTGTTTGGGGGTGTGTTTTGTGGGGGTTGATTCATCCGAATATACATGAAAGATATACAAAATCATTGAAAGTATCCGGGGATGGGGCATGGTCACGATGGATGGATAATCATACAATAAATGAGGGAATCTGAATTCCTAGCCTGGAGAGCTCTGCCACAGTTTCCAAGGTAGCAGCAATCGTCCTCTGAGTGTAGGGACAGTGTCTGTCAAAATAGGATGACCCACTGATGTGTTTTTTTTTTATTGATGACTACCCTTGTGAGTCTGCTCTGGTAAATGAGACTTAGCCTGCAGTTGTGGGGTGCCTAAGGATTGCCACCTGAGAGCCCCCTTGTTGCTCAAATGTGGCCTCTCTCTAAGCCAAACTCAGCATATGATTGCATTGCCTTCCCCCCAAATTGGGACATGACTCCCTGGGATGAGTCTCCCTGGCAATGAGGGATTAATACCAAGTGCCAACTGGCAACACAACTGGAAAAAGACCTTGAATAAAAGGGGGAAATGGTAAAGACAAATGAGTTCAAGTGGCTAAGAGACTTCAAAGAGAGTCGGGAGTTCATCCCAGAGGTAACTCTTACGCACACCTCAGTAGGAACTCATAGAACATCGAAATGCCTATCACCCCACACAGAGGGGTTCCTGAGAGCTCTGGAGACACCCAGGTCCTATACAAGGGGGGATAGCCCCAGAGACTGATGCCTTATCAGTGGGCTCTATTTTGGAATCTGTGCTCCTGAGAGTGACAGAATTGGACTCAAATAAGTCCTCCCCGCACATGGTTCACCAGTCCCTTCTATTCAAACCTATATGTGATGCTGGAGTTTTTAGGTATACTTCCAGAGACTGGAGCCTCCGGCCTACCTATGTGCCAGGTGTGCATGAAATGTCGGTGGAGCTGCAACTCCTACCCTACAGCTCAATGGACTCATCCAAGTCACCTGTTGAGGAGAAACGATGGGCAATGGCCATCCCAGGGAATGGAGAGGGCCTGCATCTGCAGGCAGGCTCATCCCACCCACCATATCCATGGGATATAAGCCCTCTCTCACTTGGAGTTGGAGTGGACATCACCATCCCAGTCCCCTCAGGATTGGGGGAAGAACTATGGACTAGAGTGGACTTGATGGTATTCTCTTGTTCACATATGGTGATTCTAGCAATGCAAGAAATTATAACAATGAGGTGGAGCCAGTGGCCTCTTGACACTTTTGGGGTAGGGAGGGGATGAGCAGTTGAAATACAGGGGCTTCTTTGGGAGTTAGAGGTTGTCCTGAGTACCGTTGTGGCAACGGATGTAGGCCATTTTAAATCAGCATGCACCACTCAGAACTGAGTGCGAGAGAGTGTGGTCTACGGTGTGAACTGTGGTCTATGGTTGGTGGCAAGGCTCCAGGATGTGTAAGTTCATTGAGGGTGGTGGGCCACAGTTGTGGGAGATGTTTGTGTGGGATGTGGTGGGAGGTGTGGGATGTGGGCATCATGGGAATCCCAGTGGGTTCCGTGTAATATTTTGGGTAATCTAAGCACCTCTTAAAATATATGTATATATATTTATATATATATAAATAACATTTTTGTAAGGAAATACACATATATGCATATATATTTATATATCATTTTGCAAATGTTTGTATGTATTGTGAGAATTTTGATTTTTACCCACAATAAAAATAAATAAAAAATAAAAAAAGGGAAGACAATGGGTAAGCACAAAGAAGAATTAGAAAAATTGATAGAAAAATAAAAGCTTATGGGAATGAAAGACAATAAGTGAGATCAGAAGCACATTAGAGGTATAAAACAGGAGGCTTAAAATCATAGAAGATATAATAAATTTTGTATAAGACAGAACTGCTGATTGAAGATAGAGAAAAGAAGGGGAAAGATTGAATGAAGCACAACAACATACATGTCATGGGAGTCCCAGAAGGAGAAGAGAAGGGAAAGGGAGTGGAAAAATTATCTGTGGAAATAATGGTTGAAAGTTTTCCAACTTTCATGGAAGAAATGGATTTACATGTACAAGAAGCACAGCCAACTCCAATCAGAATAAAGACAAAATAGACATACTCCAAAATGTATACTACTCAGAATGTCAAATGCCAAAGATAAAGAGAAAATTCTGAAAGCAACAGGGGAGAAGCAAACCAACACATAGAAGTCATGCTCAGTAAGACTTTGTGTTGAATTATCATCAGAAACCATGGATGTGAGAAGACAGTGGTATAATATAATTAAGATACTGAAAGAGAAAATTTACCAACTGAGAATTCTTTATCCAGCAAAATTGTCCTTCAAATATGAAGGTGAGTTTAAAATATTCACAAATAAACAGAAACCAAGAGAGTTCATAAACAGCTCAGCAGGAAGCACTAAAGGGAGCCCTACAGCCCAAAAGGAAAAGATGGGACAGAGAGACTTAGAGGAGAGTATAGAAGGGAAGATTATCAGAAAGGATAACCAAAAAGGCAAAATGACAGGCAAAAATAAGATATGAACATATGAAAGCCAAAGAATAAAATGGTGAAAGTAAATAATGCATTTACAGTAATATCATTGAATTTGAGTGGATTAAATTCCCCAATCAAAAGTTATAGGCTGACAGAATGGATATGCTGTCTACAGGAGACTCACTTTTGACCCAGGGATACAAATTGGCTGAAAATGAAAGGTTAGAGATAGATATTCCATGCAAATGGTAACAAAAAAAGAGTAGGGGTAGCTATACTAATATCAGATGAAACCGACTTTAAAAGCAAACTACTGTCAGCTCATTGTTATGAAATCTAGAAATACTCATATATTCATAATCTTTGGATTCCTTGACTCTTCTGTGAAGATTAAAATTAGAGTTAAGAATCATATCTACTCCTGGCTCTCCAATTTCTCCACATGGTTCCCTTTCTCTTCTACTTTCTTCATAAATTTGAATTATTGACTATACACTAAACCACCTTTATCAGCAACCCTTCCATATATTTTCCATCCATGTTCTCATGATTTAAGCACACTGTCTTCCATCTTAAAACCAAAACCATCTCTGAAACTAGTCTCCCAGCTTATGCCACATGTTTTCTCTCTTCACAATTGAACTTGTGGAGACATATACATATAGTTTTCATTTTCTCATATCCCATCACCCTCTGAATTTTTAAGATAAATATGACTTCACCATAAATAACTACAACTAAGATCACCAGTGATCTCCTCAAAATTAAATTCAATGAGTGTGCCTGCCTTTTACTTAGAATCAAGCTAGAGTTGGATCATGACTTCCTTGGGAGATCTTTCTTTTTATTAGGATTTTCTGATATCCGAGTCTCTTGACTGTCTTCAAACTACACTAGTACTCCTTCCCAGTGTTCTCACCAATAATTTCTTAAGGAATACTATTGAATCATCTCAAAATAAAATTCTATACACTGTCTTGAATATCTTATATATTTCTTTAATTGCTTCAATTTTCGTGAGTCCTCTTCTATGCTTTGTTCAAAACTATTGTGTGGATTTTATTTCTCAACTTTAAACTTTTGTTATATGTGTCACAAACCTGTAAACTAAAATATATCTCAAATTGAAGCTATTAACTTTTCCATACAAGTAAACAATAATATTCCTCAAGTCTCTAATAGCGCTAGTAGATTCTCAAAAATCTAGAGATTTACCCTTGATATACCCTCACAGAATCACATAAACACAAAGGATTATTGATGTTATCTCTACATTGAGCACTATTGTCAACTTTCATTCCTACCCCAATCTCTACAGACATACTGAGTCCAGTATTTCACTGATATGAAAGCCTAAAAAAGATACCATAAGGAAAATTATAGACCAATGTCCATTATGAATATAAAATAAATATCCTTTGCATAACACTAGGAAATCGAATTAATAACATATTGAAATGATTGAGCACCATGACCAAGTGGGATTTATCCCAGGACTGCAAGGGTAGTTCAACATACGAAAACCAATCAATGTAATAAACTACATAAATAGAAAAAGGAATTTCTTAAACCATGATTATTTCAATAAAGGCAGAAAATGCATTTGGCAAAATTTAGCACCATTTCTTGTGAAGAACACTCAGAATATTAGGACTAGAAGGGAAATTTCTCAACATGATAAAGGAAATTTATGAAAAATCTACAGCTAACATCAGTCTGAATGATGAAATACTGAAAGTGTTCCTCTAAGCTTGGGAATAAGTCAAGAATGCCAAATTTTACCACTGCTATTCAATTTTGTATTAGAAGTTCTAGCCAGGGCACTTAAGTAAAAAAGAAATAAAATACATGCAAATTGGAAAGGAAGAATAAAGCTATCTTTATTTGCAGATGACATGATTATATTTATAGAAAATCCAAAGAAATCTACAGGAAAATTATTAGAGCTAAAAAATCAGTTCAAAGTAGCAGTGTAAAGATCAAGGCACATGAAAAACTTATGTTCCTATGCACTGGTAATCAAAGAGGAAATTAAGAAAATAATTCCATTTACAATGGCATAAAAGGAATAAAACATCTAGAATAAATTTAACCAAAGATATAAAAGACATGTATGTTGAAAACTGGAAAGAACACCGATGAAAGACATAAAAGAAAATGTAAAGAAGTAACAAGGTATTGCAAGTTAATGGAATGGGAAAGTTAGTATGGTTGAGCTTTCAGTATTATGCAAAGTGATCCAGAGATTCAATGCAATCCATATCAAAATTCCACAATTATGCAGAAATGGAAAACTCAATCCTCAAATTCATGTGGAACTTCAAGATGCCCCAAATATACAAAAAATTTTGAAAAAGAAGAATATAGCTGGAGAGCTCCAACAATTCCAGATTTCCCAACTTCAAATTGTACTACAAAGTTGTAATAACCAAAAGAGTTGTGGTACTGGCATAAAGACAGACAAATAGACCAGTGGAACAGGAAAGAAAAATCAGAAATAATCCTTCACGTCTCTCAAATATTGATTTTTTAAATTAGAGAAGTTGTAGTTATACAGAAAAATCATGCATAAAATACAAAGTTCCTATATGCCACCTTATTAACACCTTTCATTAGTGTGGTACATATGTTACAATTCTTGAAATAACACTTTTATACTATATTCCATCATTTAAAATAGGGCTCTTTGTTTACATTGCACATTCATTTGTTTTTTTTTTTTAATTATTCTTTTAACATATAAACAACCTAAAATTTCTCCTGTTAATCATATTCATATATATAATTGAGTGCTGGTAATTACATTCACAATGTTGTGCTACCATCACCACCATCCATTACCAAAACTTTACCATCAACCTTGCTGGAACTCTACAATTTAGGCATTAACACCTAATTCCCTACCCTCATCTCAGACCCTGGAAACCCATATTCTAGATTCTGACTCTCTGCATTTGCTTATTTTGATTATTTCAAACGATATTTGTCCTTTTGTATATGGTTTATTTTACTCAACATGATGTCTTCAAGGTTCATTCAAGTTGTCACATTTATCATAACTTCATTACTTTTTATGGTTGAATAATGTTCCATTTCATGTATATACCACATTTTATTTATCCATTCATTGGCTGATGGACACTTGGGTTATTTTCATCTTTCAACTATTGTAAATCACCCTATGAACACTGGGTATGCCCTGCTTTCAAATCCTTTTGATATTTAGCTAGAGGTGGGATTGTAGGTTCAAATGGTAATTCTATACCTAAATTTCTGAGGAACTGCCAGTCTTCCACAGTAACTGCCACTATTTTACATTACCACCAGCAATGAATATTTTTACTTCACCACATCCTCTCAACCACTTGTATCTTCCCATTTTTAAAATATTTGTCATTTTAATAGGCTGTGAAATGGTATCACATTGTGGTTCTGATTTGCATTTCCTTAATAGCTAATGAGTTTGAGGATTTTTCATGTGCTTTTTGGCCAATTATGTGTCTATTTTGGAGAAATGTCTATTCAGTATTTTGTCCATTTTTAAATGGGTTGTTTGTCTTTTTATTTCAGAATTGTAGGATTTCTTTATGCACTCTAGGTATTAAATTCTTATTGGATAGGAGGGGGCCAAGATGGTGTTAGTGTAGGAGGGCACACACTGCAAGCTCCCAGAGCAAGGCGGATTGTGGATGGGGTCCTGCCCAAGGGTCTGTGCTGTGCACATGTGGAATGAGAAGCTTGGGACATCTATCTGCGTGGATCAACAGCGTGGACGGAACAGTAGAGATTCGTGAGTGGGGGTTGGCACAGACAGTTTAGCCCTGCAGTTAGGGAGAAAAAAAAATAGTAAAATGGCCAATTGGAGCCACAAGCAAGGCGAGAAAGTTTTATTTTCTGGGGATCTGGCTGCCTGGAGCCCCTTGGACCTTGTGTGAACAGAACAGCCAGAGCAAAGCGGCACCTGGTGGATGGGAGGGCTGATTCTCAGGGATAAGCCCCAGGCCACTGCAGAGCCAGGAAGAGGGGACACTCTCCAAAAGAGGGAGGGTTCTGTTGGAGGACAGGGAAGGGAATTTTTTATTTTTTGACATCGATCTGGCTGCCTGCACCACCTCACAACTTTGGGGAGTAGATATGCCGACCTGAAACAGCATCAGACTGAGCAGACACGAATCTGCAGAGTCAAACTGATTTACATAGCAACCCGGTGACGCTGGTGCTCGGCTCCAGAAGGGGCGGAATCGGCCGTCTTTAGCACTCTGCACTGACTAACATCAGAGCTACAGCTACCCTGGGGAGTCCAGGAAGAGGGATGTGCTTGATTAATTTCCACGAGCCCAGTTACAGTCCCTTCTGTAAGAGGGTTGATCTAGAGAAGGAATTATTTTGGGTCCTGTATTTCGCTAAAAAAAAAAAAAAGTGAGAAGGTCACTTCAATACATGAAAAATAAATTCTTTTTAATTTAGTTTAATAGCTAAAAGCTGTTTCAGGACCTGCATATAGAACCCTGCGGGGAAGTTGATTGATAAACACAAGCAGGCAGAGAGGATTCACGTGGACCCTAGGGGAATCACTGAACCTCCTTAGCTCTGTTTGACTGCTTGTCTGTGTGGATTTTTGGTATTTCTCTGTTTATTTCTGGTCTCTTGCTTTTCTTTCCTCTTTCCTCCCCCCTTTCCTTTATCTTTCGATTTTTTAAAATTAGGTGCTGCCAGCTTGTCGCTTCTTTGCTGTACTTCTTCTTCAGTAATTTCCCACTCGCTGTCTATATTGATTTTGTATTCCAAACTATCACTTATCTTTCCTTCATCTTTCTGCCTTCTGATTGCTGTTGTGGCTCTTAGATACAACATTTTTTCATAGGCCCACAACTTAAGGGTGTCAATTTCTATTCCATCTATTTTGTTTTCTTCTTTTTTAAATTAGTATTAACTTTTTCCTTTCATACCTTTCTTTACTATTTCTCTCCCTCCTCATAAATCTAGCCTTCTAAATCACTATATATATATTCCTCCATTTGTTTTCCCAGTCCATTGTAGGAACTCCACATTTTTCCTATTACTCTACACTGTCTACACAAGTTAAATATTCATCTCATTAAGTCTCATTTGGCCCCTCTTCTAACTTTTATCAATATTACTATTATCCTTCTGCCTTCCTTACATCTTTTGATTCCTCTGGCCATAATATTTTGCCTTCAAGGGAACATCGAAAGAAGCAAGGAAATAAAATAGGAAGGAAAAATGCCAAAGAGAAAACTTATCTCACACGCAGAACCACCAGCTAAAAAAAACTCTAGAGGATAGAGAAAAGCTAATCAACTGAACAAACCCATCAAGATAATATGATGACCAGAGGGGAACAAAAAAATACAATTGACTCTGAGAAACAGGAAAATATGGACCAGTCTAATGAAAAAAATAAATACCAGGAAGCAAGGCAGAACATCAAACAACTAATCAAAGCTATCCAGACAAATATCATGGACCAACTGAAAGAACTGAAGGAAGAGATTAAGGATATAAAGAAGACACTGGGAGAACATACTGAAGAAATTGCAAACATGCCTAAAAAGTAATGGATATGATGGTGAACAATGGCACAATCCAAGAAATCAAAATGACACTGGATTCACATAACAGCAGATTTGAACAGGAAGAGGAAAAAAATAGTGATATGGAAGACAATACAGCTGAAATCAAAGAGATAGTGGAACAGATAGACAAAAAGATAGAAACAATCCAGCATGGACTCAGGGAATTAACAGATAATGCAAAATGTACAAACATACGCATTATGGTCATCCCAGAAGGAGAAGATAAGGGAAAGGGAACAGAAGGAGTGTTGAAGGAAATAATGGCTGAAAATTTCCCAACCCTATTGAAAGAGATGGATGTGCAGATCCAGGAAGCACAGCGCACCCCAAATAGTATAAATCCCAACAGGCCAACTCCAAGACATATACTTGTCAAAATGTCCAATGCTCAAGACAAAGAGAAAATACTCAAGGCAGCAAGAGAAAAGAGAACCATCACATACAAGGGAAGCACAATAAGATTAAGTGCTGATTTTTCAGCTGAAACCATGGAGGCAAGAAGACAGTGGTATGACATAGTCAAAACACTAAAAGCAAAAAACTCTCAGCCATGAATTCTCTATCCAGCAAAACTGGCATTCAAAATGATGGAGAGTTCAAAATATTAACAGATAAATAGAAATTAACAGAGTGTATCAATAAGAAACCAGCACTTCAACAAATACTAAAGGAATCTCTAGAAGTTGAAAGGAAAAAAAAAGGGAGACAGAGTTGGAGGAGAGTTTAAAAACAACTGAAAAGACAAAAATAGAAAAAAAACAACATATGACATACATTAACCCAAAGAAAAAATGGCTGAAGTAAGAAATTCATTACGAATAATAACACTGAATGTTAATGGATTAAATTCACCAATCAAAAGACACAGATTGGCAGAATGGATAAGAAAATATGATCCATTTATATGCTGTCTACAAGAAACCCACCTTCGACCCAGGGATTCAAGGAGGCTGAAAGTGAATGTCTGGAAAATCATTTTACAAGATAAGAATAGCCAATACAGGGCAGGAGTAAATATTCTAATATCAGACAAAATAGACTTTAAATGCAAAACTATTGTAAGAGACAAAGATGGACACTACATATTAGTAAAAGGAGTAATCTCTCAAGAAGAGAGAACAATCATCAACATTTACGTACCTAATCAGGGTGCCTCAAAATACGTGCAGCAAACTCTGGAAAAACTAAGAGGAGATATAAATGCCTCTACAATTATAGCAGGGGACTTCAACACACCACTATCTTCATTAGACAAAACATCTAGACAGAGAATCAATAAAGAAACTAAAGCACACACAATACATTAGAAGACCTGGACTCAATAGACAAATACAAAACACTACACCCAAATACAGCTGGATTTACATTCTTCTCGAGTGCACATGGAACATACTCAAAAATAGACCACATTCTAGGCCACAGAACAGCTCTCAATGAATTCAGAAATTATGAGATTTTACAAAGTAATTTCTCTGACCACAACGGAATGAAATTGGAAATCACTAATGGCCAGAGAAACAGGTTAGGCACAAGGATATGGAAATTAAACAACACACTCTTAGACAAACAGTGGGTCAAAGAGGAAATCTCAAAAGAAATCAGTAACTACCTTGAAACTAATCAAAACAACAACACAACATATCAAAACCTATGGGATGCAGCGAAAGCAGTCCTGAGAGGGAAGTTCATAGCCATAAATTCATATATTAAAAAAGAAGAAAGAGCTAAAATTGAAGACATAACTGCACACTTGGAGGAATTGAAAAAAAACAACAAACTAAACCTAAAGGAAGTAGAAAGCAGGAAATAACCAAGATAAGAGCAGAACTAAATGAAATAGAGAATAAGAAAGCACTGGAAACAATAAACAAAACCAAAAGCTGGTTCTTCGAGAATATCAACAAAATTGACAAACCCTTAGCCAGACTAACAAAGAAAAAGAGAGAACAGATGCAAATACATAAAATAAGGAATGAGCAAGGTGATATCACTACTGACCCCACAGAAATAAAGAGTATCATAAGAGGATACTTTGAAAAATTATATGCCAACAAGAATGACAATTTAGAGGAAATGGACAAGTTTCTAGAAACCCACAAACAGCCGACATTGATGAAAGAAGAAATAGATGAACTCAACAGCCCAATTACAAGTAAAGAGATAGACTCAGTCATTAAAAACCTCCCAACTAAGAAGAGTCCAGGACCAGATGGCTTCACAGCTGAATTCTACCAAACATTCCGGAAAGAGCTAACACCAATTCTACTTAAGCTCTTCCAAAAAATAGAAGTAGAAGGAATATTACCTAACTCATTCTATGATGCCAACA
Organism: Tolypeutes matacus; assembly: GCA_026826555.1. Lineage (NCBI taxonomy): Eukaryota > Metazoa > Chordata > Mammalia > Cingulata > Chlamyphoridae > Tolypeutes > Tolypeutes matacus. Next base: position 14,561 of record JAKSZT010033927.1, read on the forward strand.
TTACCCTAATACCAAAACCAAATAAAGATACCACAAGAAAGGAAAATTACAGACCAATTTCTCTAATGAACCTAGATGCTAAAATCCTTAACAAAATACTTGCTAATCGCATTCAACAACATATCAAAAGGATTATACACCATGACCAAGTGGGTTTCATCCAACGTATGCAAGGATGGTTCAATATAAGAAAATCAATCAATGTAATACACCACATAAACAGACTGAAAGAAAAAAATCACATGATCATCTCTATAGATGCAGAAAAAGCATTCAACAAAATACAGCATGCTTTCCTCATAAAAACACTACAAAAGATAGGAATAGATGGAAACTTTCTGAAAATGGTAAAGGGTATATATGAAAAACCCAAAGCTAACATCATTTTCAATGGTGAAATCCTAAAAGCCTTCCCTCTAGATCGAGAACAGGACAAGGATGTCCACTATCACCACTCCTATTTAACATTGTCTTAGAAGTATTTGCACGAGCACTGAGACAAGAAAAGGACATAAAAGGCATCCAGATTGGAAAAGAAGAAGTAAAAATTTCATAATTTGCAGATGACATGATCCTATACATAGAAAGCATTGAGAAATCCAGAACAAGACTTCTAGAACTTATAAAGGAGTTCAGGAATGTTGCAGGCTATAAGATCAATGCTCAAAAATCAGTACCATTTCTGTACACCAATAACCAGCAAACTGAGGAGGAAATCAGGAAAAAATACCATTTACAATAGTAAATAGAAGAATCAAATAAATAGGAATAAATTTAACTAAAGATGGAAAGGACTTATATACAGAAAACTACACAACACTGTTAAAGGAAATCAAAGAAGACTTAAATAAATGGAAAAACATTCCCTGTTCATGGATGGGAAAACTAAACATCATCAAGAGGTATATCCTACCAAAATTAATCTACAGATTTAATGCAATCCCAATAAAAGTCAACACTATATTTTTTAAGCAACTGGAAAAACTAACCACAAAATATATTTGGAGAGGCAAGAGGCCCCGAATTGCCAAAGATATATTGAAAAAGAAAAATGAAGTTGGAGGTATCACATTACCTGACTTTAAAACATACTACAAAGCTACAGTGACCAAAACTGCGTAGTATTGGCACAAGGATAGACCTACTGACCAATGGAACCGAATTGAGAGTTCGGATATAGATCCTCGCATATACAGTCATCTGATATTTGACAAGGCCACGAAGCCCACTCAGTTGGGAGAGAGTGGTCTCTTTAACAAGTGGTGCTTGGAGAACTGGATATCCATATCCAAAAGAAGGAGAGAAGAATACCATCTCACACCTTATACAAAAATCAACTCAAGATGGATCAAAGATCTAAATATAAGAGCCAAAACCATAAAAACCTTGGAAGATAATGTAGGGAAGCATCTACAGGACCTTGTAATAGGAAATGAGTTCATGAACTTCACAGCCAAAGCACGAGCAGCAAGAGAAAAAATGGATAAATGGAATCTCATCAAAATTAAAAACTTCTGCACCTCAAAGGATGTTATTAAGAAAATAAAAAGGCAGCCTACCCAATTGGAAAAAATATTCGGCAACCATATATCTGATAGGAGCCTAATATCCTGCATATATAAAGAAATCCTACACCTTGAAAATAAAAGGACGAACAACCCATTTAAAAAATGGGCAAGTGACCTGAAAAGACACTTCTCCAAGGAAGAAATACAAATGGCTAAAAAGCACATGAAAAAATGCTCAACATCACTTGCTATCAGGGAAATGCAAATCAAAACTACAATGAGATACCATCTTACACCCATCAGAATGGCAGCTATTAAAAAACAGGGGACACTAAATGTTGGAGAGGATGTAGAGGAATAGGAACCCTCATCCACTGCTGGTGGGACTGCGGTATTTTCCGGCCACTATGGAGGACAGTTTGGCTGTTCCTCAGAAAACTAGCAATAGATCTTCCGTATGATCCAGCAATTCCACTGCTGGGTATATACCCAGAAGAACTGAAAACAAAAATACAAAGAGATATATGCACACCAATGTTCATAGCGACATTGTTCACCATTGCCAAAAGTTGGAATCAGCCCCGGTGCCCATCAACAGACGAATGGATAAGCAAAATGTGGTGCATACATACAATGGAATATTACTCAGCTGTAAGAAGGAAAAAAATACTAACACATGGAATAACGTGGATGATCTTGAAGACCTTATGTTGAGTGAAGCAAGCCAGGCACTGAAGGATGAACAGTATATGACCTCACTGATCTGATCTGAGGAAAGTGAGCAGTCTCTGAGAACCATTGTCTGAAAGATAGGTTAACAAAGGAGAGTAAGAGAAGAGCAGCCTTTGAGCCATCACCCATATGGACATAATCTATGGTAAAGGGATAGAGTGTGGTTGCATGTTGGGGGATGGGGCAGATGAGTGGTGGTGTTCCTGGGTTTGGTGGTGCAGCACTGGGGGGTGGGTGGATTAGGAAGGGCATGTTCAAATCCCCAGGGCATGTAACTGTGAATCTTGACATTCCATGGTTCGGGAGAGGGTGGTATCACACGCCCTGTGGGGCTGGGGGGAAGGGAACAGTCAAGATCTAATGGGTTGTTTGGTGTTCATGGGGAAGATTTTTCATTACCTTACAGTAATGGACACAGG
>JAKSZT010033927.1:21804-47202 GCA_026826555.1 Tolypeutes matacus
TTTTTGGGTAGGGAGGGGATGAGCAGTTGAAATACAGGGGCTTCTTTGGGAGTTGGAGGTTGTCCTGAGTACTGTTGTGGCAATGGATGTAGGCCATTTTAAATCAGCACACACCACTGAGAACTGAGTGGGAGAGAGTGTGGTCTACAGTGTGAACTGTGGTCTATGGTTGGTGGCAAGGCTCCAGGATGTGTAAGTTCATTGAGGTTGGTGGGCCACACTATGGGAGATGTTTGTGTTGGATGTGGTGGGAGGTGTGGGAGGTGGGCAACATGGGAATCTGAGTGGGTTCCGTATAATATTTTAGGTAATCTAAGCACCTCTTAAAATATATGTATATATATATATATAAAAAATAACATTTTTGTAAGCAAATACACATATATGCATATATATTTATATAAAAAATAATAATAATAATAATAAACTCTTTTATATTCCTTAAAAAAAAAAAAAAACATACTACAAAGCCCCAGTGATCAAACCTGCATGGTATTGGCACAAGGATAGACCTACTGACCAATGGAACTGAATTAAGAGTTCTGATTTAGATCCTTGCATATACAGTTATTTGATATTTGACAAGGCCATGAAGCCCACTCAGTTGGGGGAGAATGGCCTCTTTAACACGTGGTGCTTGGAGAACTGGATATCCAAATCCAAAAGAATGAGAGAATAATACCATTTCACACCTTACACAAAAATCAACTCAAGATGGATCAAAGATCTAAATATAAGAGCCAAAACCATGAAGACCTTGGAAGATAATGTAGGGAAGCATCTACAGGACCTTATAATAGGAAATAGTTTCATGAATTTCACAGCCAAAGCACGAGCAGCAAGAGAAAAAATGGATAAATGGGATCTCTTCAAAATTAAAAACTTCTGCACCTCAAAGGATGTTATTAAGAAAATAAAAAGGCAGCCTACCCAATGGGAGAAAATATTTGGCAACCATTTATCTGATAGGCGCCTAATATCCTGCATATATAAAGAAATCCTACACCTTGAAAATAAAAGGACAAACAACCCATTTTAAAAATGGGCAAGTGACCTGAAAAGACACTTCTCCAAGGAAGAAATACAAATGGCTAAAAAGCACATGAAAAAAATGTTCAACATCACTTGCTGTCAGGGAAATCCAAATCAAAACTACAATGAGATACCATCTTACACCCATAAGAATGGCAGCTATTAAAAAAACAGGAGACACTAAATGTTGGAGAGGATGTGGAGGAATCGGAACCCTCATCCACTGCTGGTGGGACTGTGGTATGGTCCAGCCACTGTGGAGGACGTTTGGCGATTCCTCAGAAAACTAACAATAGATCTTCTGTATGATCCAGCAATTCCTCTGCTGGGTATATACCCAGAAGAACTGAAAGCAAAGACACAAACAGATATATGCACACCAATGTTCATAGCGGCATTGTTCACCATTGCCAAAAGTTGGAACCAGTGCTGGTGCCCATCAACAGACGAATGGATAAGCAAAATGTGGTACATACATACAATGAAATATTACTCAGCTGTAAGAAGGAATAAAGTGCTAACACATGGAATAACGTGGATGAATCTTGAAGACCTTATGTTGAGTGAAGCAAGCCAGGCACTGAAGGATGAACAGTATATGACCTCACTGATCTGAACTGAGGAAAGTGAGCAGTCTCTGAGAACCATTGTCTGAAAGATAGGTTAACAAAGGAGAGTAAGAGAAGATCAGGCTTTGAGCCATCACCCATATGGACATAATCTATGGTAAAGTGATAGACTATAGTTGCATATTGAAGGATAGGACAGATGGGTAGTGATATTACTGGGTTTGGTGGTGCAGCATTGAGAGGTGGGTAGATTAGGAAGGGCAGGTTCAAATACCCAGGGCATGTAACTATGAATCTTGACATTCCATGATCAAGACAGGGGAGTGTCATATGCCCCAGGGCGGTGGGGTGGAAGGAACAGTTAAGATCTAATGGGTTATTTTGTGGTCATGGGAAAGGTTTTTCATTACCTTACAGTAATGGACACAGGACATGGTAAATATCATCAAAACTTATTAAACTGTATCGTCTAAATTGTAAACTATACTGTAAATCATTGACAATATTTAGTTGCTATATTTTGCTATCTATATAACAGTTATAACATGGCTAACATCCAAATAAAAGGAGGGGGTTAATATGGGGTGGGGAAGAGGGGTGTGGTTTGGTATCTGGGAGTCTCTGGTACTCCATGTGAGACTTTGCTGTGTGCTAAAACTTCTTTGAAAATTAAATGAAATTTGGGAGACAATGGGGATTGAGAGGGGGAAGGCATCGCGGCACACCGGACATCCGATAACACAGTGATAAAAGGAAAAAAAGAATATATATATATATATATATTTTAGAAAGGCATTTCTTTAGCTTTTTTCCCCATTTTTTTGAATGTCCCAATCTGCTAATTATATTTTGTTTTTTGTTTGATTGTTTGTTTTTTTGTTTTTTTTTTCCCCTGAGTTTCCTTATGTTTGTTTCTTGCATGTAAGCTTATCATTGTTGTTTCTTTTTCCTATTAAGTGTATTTGATTATTTTATGGACTACATGTTCATGGAAGATTTGGATCGCAGAAGGGTTACAATGGGTACTGTAGGGGATTTTTGGTGGGGGGTGTCTGGGAGGGGGGATTAATGGAAGTTAGTTCATCTGAATATACATGAAAGATATACAAAATCATTCAAAGGGGATGGGGCATGGTCACGGTGGGTGGGCAATCACACAATAAATGAGGGAATCTGAATTTCTAGCCTGGAGAGCTCTGCCACAGTCTCCAAGGGAGCAGCAATAGTCCTCTGAGTGCAGGGACAGTGTCTGTCAAAAGAGGATGTCCCACTGATGAGTTCTTTTTATTGATGACTACCCTTTTGAGTCTTTGCTCTTGTAACTGAAACTTACCTTACTGTTATGGGGTGCCTAAGGGTTGCCACCTGAGAGCCTCCTTGTTGCTCAAATGTGGCCTCTCTCTAAGCCAAACTCAGCATATGAATGCATTACTTTCCCCCCAGTGTGGGACATGACTCCCGGGGATGAGCCTCCCTGGCAATGAGGTATTAATACCAAGTGCCAACTGGCAACACAACTGGAAAAAGACCTTGAATAAAAGGGGGAAATGGTAAAGACAAATGAGTTCAAGTGGCTAAGAGACTTCAAAGAGAGTTGGGAGGTCATCCCAGAGGTAACACTTACACACACCTCAGTAGGAGCTCATAGAACATCAAAGTGCATATCACCCCACACAGAGGGGCTCCTGAGAGCTCTGGAGACACCCAGGTCCTATATAAGGGGGGATAGCTCCAGAGACTGATGCCTTATCAGTGGGCTCTATTTTGGAATCTGTGCTCCTGAGAGTGACAGAATTGGACTCAAATAAGTCCTCCCTGCACAGGGTTCATCAGTCCCTTTTATTCAAACCTATATGTGATGCTGGAGTTTTTAGGTATACTTCCAGAGACTGGAGCCTCCGGCCTACCTATGTGCCAGGTGTGTGTGGAATCTCAGTGGAGATGCAACTCCTACCCTACAGCTCAATGGACTCATCCAAGTCACCTGGCAAGGAGACAACGATGGGCAATGGCCAGCCCAGGGAATGGAGAGGGCCTGCATCTGCAGGCAGGATCATCCCACCCACCATATCCATGGGCTATAAGCCCTCTCTCACTTGGAGGTGGAGTGGACATCACCGTCCCTGTCCCCTCAGGACTGGGGGAAGAACTATGGACTAGAGTTGACTTGATGGTATTCTGTTGTACACATATGGTGATTCTAGCAATGGAAGAAATTATAACAGTGAGGTGGAGTCAGTGGCCACTGGACACTTTCGGGGCAGGGAGGGGATGTGCAGTTGAAATACAAGGGCGTTTTTGGGATTTGGAGGTTGTCCTGAGTGCCGTTGTGGCAACGGATGTAAGCCATTTTAAATCAGCACACACCACTCAGAACTGTGTGGGAGAGAGTGTGGTCTACGATGTGAACTGTGGTCTATGGTTGATGGCAAGGCCCCAGGATGTGTAAATCCATTGAGGGTGATAGGCCACACTTGTGGGAGATGTTTGTGTGGGATGTGGTGGGAGGTGTGGGAGGTGGGGATCATGGGAATCCAGGTAGGTTCCATGTAATATTTTAGGTAATCTAAGCACCTCTTAAAAAAAAATGTGTATATATATATAACATTTTTGTAAGCAAATGCACATATATGCATATATATTTATATATTATTTTACAAATATTGGTATGTATTGTGAAAATTTTGATTTTTACCCACAATAAAAAATAAATTAATTAAAAAAAATTCTTATTGGATATGTAATTTCCAAATATTTTCTCCCATTGTGCAGGTTTTCTTTTTTTTACTTTCATGATAAGGTCTTTTGATGCAAAAAGACTTTAGTTTTCATATGGTCCCATTTAGTTATTTTTTCTTTTATTGCTTGTGCTTTATGTGTAAAGTCTATAAACCATTGCCAAACTCAATGTCTTGAAGATGTTTCCTAAGTATTCTTCAGGTCATTTTATCATCCTGGTTCTTGTATTTAGTTCTTTTCAGCACTTTGAGTTAATTTTTGAATATGGTGTGAGACAGGAGTCCCTCTTCTTTCATTTGCCTATTAATATCCAGTTCTCCAAGAACCATTTGTTGAAGAGACGATTCTTCCCCAATTGAGTGGACATGGCAGGCTGTTAAAAAAATCAATTGAGGGAAGTGACTTTGGCTCAATTGGGTGGGCTCCCATTTACCATATGGGAGGCCCCAGGTTCAATTCCTGGGGCCTCCTAGTGAAGGCAAGCTGGCCAACACGGTGCAGTGAGCTGATGGCCTATGTGGTACAGTGAGCTGACAGCCCATGTGGCATGGTGAGCTGACACAACAAGATGACACAACAATGGGAGACAAGCAGACACAGAAAAATGCACAGCATATGGACACAGTGAGCAGAAGCAGCAAGGGAGTGATAAATAAATAAATAAAAATAAATCTTTGAAAAAATCAATTGACCATAGTCATGAGGCTCTATATCTGAACTCCAAATTTTAAAAAATTAGAAATTAGAAGGTAGAAAATTTCTAAATTAAAAGATTAGAAATTTAGAAAGTAGAAAATAGATGTCCATATTTGAAAGCTTTCATTACAAAAATCTCAAGTAGTTTGTGGAATCAAGGTGCTGTTAGCCTAAGGGTATCCATAGATTTCTGAATATGAAGGAAGGATTGGCGAGGTCAGCATGAAGCACGAGCTTTGTGATGGCATGCGGCAGCATGAAAATCCAGCAAGAAATATAGAACAGGGAGAAAGAACCTCTCAGGAGGTTGTTAGGGGCTATACAAAGGATCAAGAAGGGAACAGGAAGCAAGCCTGGGTCACTGCAGAGCACCAGAGGGGAACATAAGAGAAGGAGTGAGGGGATGAATGGGGAAAGAGTATTCAACTAAGAATTACAGCACAAGATCAATTTAGGTAAAGAAGGAATTAACACTGTGAACCTGAAGTAAGACTATGCTGTTATAGGTTGTTAGGTGTTTTGGAAGAGGTGGGTAGGAGTTATAAGAGAAGGGTAGGCCCTGTGCTAGGAAGGGAGGGGCCTGAACAGACCTTCAGACTGAGATCAGGTTTGGACAGTGGATATCACAAGGACAGGGATGTCTGGAGTGATGATGGCATACTGCACTCCATAATTCCACCAACTTCTATAACCTCTAAAATAATTTTATTTTTTTAATGCCTCAAAAGATGCATACAGGAGAGATAGACAAGATAGTGGCAGAGTAGCGATTGCTAAAAGCCAGCTCATCCCACAGTGCAGTTAGTAATAAGAAAAGCTCTATCTATACCCTCTTTTTGGGCTTAGGAGACAAGCAGAGCACTGTGTACCTTCATAGGAAGAATTGAAGGAGAGACTGGCCATCTGTGGTGAAGATTTATGAGTAGTACTTGCAACCCTGTGGAGGCCAATGCCCATCTCCACTGGTGGCCACCTTGGGAGCCACTCTTTGGCTGGAGTTGGAAACTCCATTTCCCAAAAACAGGGGAGGAGGTGATGGCCAGGGATTGACTTCAGCTATTGATTAAGAAATTCAGCTGGCTAGAGTCCAATTCTAAATAGAACTTAATTTTGAACTTGTCTAAGTCAGGAAGAGGCTGGTAGCATTCGTTTTAACTCCACCCTTGGCAGAAGTCAAAGGGAGGCTGACTGAATATCAGAGCAACTTACTGTTTGGTAGGGATCTGATTCTTTCCAACCAGGTCAGATTACTGACCAAGGCTAGGCTCCAACCCCACCTCCGAGAGGGGAGAAATGTCGGTGAAGGTTCACCAGTCTCTCCTGGCAACTACAGACAGTTTCAGCCCTGATAGCATAGATTACTGCCCATGCTTTTGGCTCCACCGCTGTCCCAAGCAGAGGAGGAAGTTGGGTGGTCCTTCATCAGTCTCTCTGGGCAACTGCAGACAGTTTCAGCCTGCACAGCTTAGAATATCAACAATGGCATAGGCTCTTACCCCATCCCTGGCAGGAGAGAAAGGTGGGCATAAATTCATTAGTTTCTGGGTCAATAATAACCAGTGGGGTTGGAACCTAGCCTTGGTCAGATAACCACCCACAACTTCCGTACCAATGCCACCATTGGCAGGGTAAAAATGGCAAAAAACAGATGAATGATGGTAGAAAACTCTGAGTGACTAAACATGAGCTATTATAAATTTCTAAAAAGGTTTAAGTAAGTGTCAAAGAGGAGCTTTAGCACAAAACTAATCAACAAGAAAGTCCTAGGCTAAAGAGTGAAACAGCCCAGAAGAAAAATATAAAAAAAATCAGATACCAAGATGCCAGCAAAAAATTACAAGCCATACTGAAAAACAGGATGATATGGCCCTGTTAAAGGAACAAATTAAACCTTCAGGCAACATACAGGATTTGAGACAACTAATCACAGATGTTCAAATAAATCTCCTTAATAAATTCAATGAGAGGGCTAAAGAGATTAAGGGTAATAAGTAGAAACTCGGTGAACACAAAGAAGAATTTGGAAGCATGCAAAGAAAAATAACAGGCCTTATGGAATGAAAGTTGCAATAAATGAAATAAAAAATATATAATGGAGAAATACAACAGCATATTTGAAGAAGCAGAGTAAAGGATCAGTGTGATAGAAGACAGGACTTTCAAATTGAACAGACAGAAGAATAGATAGAGAAAAGAATAGAAAAAATTGAGCAGGGATTCAGGGAACATAATGATTGCATGAGGTGCTCAAACATTTCCATCATGGATGTCCTAAAAGAAGAGAAGGGAAAAGAAAAGGAGCAGAAGGAATATTTGAGGAAATATTAGTAGATTTCCAAACTCTTTTGAAGGACATAGATGTCCATGTCCAAGAAGCACAAGGTACTCCAATCTGAATAAATCTGAATAGACCCACTCCGAGACACATAATAATCAGAATGAAAAATTCCAAAGATAAAGAGAGAATTCTAAAGCAGCAAAAGAAAATTGAAACAACACATACAAGGGTAGCACAATAAGATTAAGTGTTCATTTCTCATCAGAAACCATGGAGGTGAGAAGGTAGAGGTATAAGAGATTTAAGAAACTGAGAGAAAAATTGCCAGTTAAGAATTCTAGGTCTGGCAAAATTATCCCTCAAAAAATGGGGGTGAGTTTAGAGTATTCAGTCACCAAGAGACTAACCTAATAGGAAATACTAAAGAAAATGCTCCAGCCTGAAAGAAAAAGATGGGAGAGAGAGGTTTGGAGGAAAGCCTAGAAATATAGCAGTTTGATATTATTTATGAAATCCAAAAAAAGTTATTGATTATGTTTGCAAACTGGTCTGTTCCTTTGGTGTAACACCCTTTGTATTAAATTCAAAGGTTTTATGTTTACTTTATTCAATCAAGATTAGGGCATTGATTCAACCACAACAGTAGGTTGTGACTCAGGGTTGAGTCTCTACCCCCTTGGTGAGCTATAAAAATAGATACTCACTCAGGAATACACACAGGGATACACAGGAGAAGATACAGAAGATGAAGAGAGAGAGAACTTTCTCAGTTTTGACCAGAAGCCCCAGGGGAATGATGAGCCATTCACCTGATAGTTTATAGCAGACCTTGTGAAGAGACAAGAGCAGCTGAACCTGGAAAGAAATGAGCCCTATAGTAGCCTACAGTTGAGCTTGGCAGAAGCTGGGACCATGGAGTGTTAAAACAAAGAAGGAAGGCTGAACCCTTGCAAAGATTGGCAATAGATTTTGGTGAGAAAAGTAACCTTGAGTTGGACTCTTTAGGGCCTTGTAGCTGTAAGTTTCTACACCAAATAAATACCCTTTATAACAGCCAACAGATTTCTGGTAATTTGTGTCAGCAACCCTTTGGCTGGCTAAAACATGTAACTATATCAGTATCAGAAAAATAGACTTCAAAAACAAAGCTGTTATAAGAGATAAAGAAGGAATTATATATTATTAAAAGCAGCAATCCACCAAGAATAAATAACAATCATAAATATCTATACACCTAACCAGATGCCCCAAAATACATGAGGCAAATGCTGGAAAAGCTGGAGGGAAAAATCATGTCTCTACAATTATAAAATTCAATATAAAGCTGACATCAATAAATAGAACATATAGGCAGAAGATCAACAAGGAAACAGAACTTGAACAACATAGTAAATGAACTAGACCTGACAGACATATGCAGAACAATGCAACCCCAAACTCCAGGATACATTTTCTTCTCCAGTGATCATGGATCACTCTCAAGGATTGAGCATATGTTGGCTCACAAAACAAGCCTCAATGAATTTAAAAAGATTGAAATTATAAAAAGTGTGTGTGTGTGTGTTTTTTAAATGATCATAATGGAATGAAGCTGGAAATCAATAAGAGACAGAAGACTGGAAAATACATAAATGTATGGGGATTAAAGAACACACTGTTAACCAATCAGTGAGTCAAATAAGAAATTGAAAGGGAAATCAGTAACTATATCAAGATTAATGAAAATGAGAACACAACATATAAAAACTTTAGGATGCAGCAAAGGCAAATTTGAGAGGAAAATTTATAGTGCTAAAACACTTACTATAAAAAGGAAGAAAGATAAAAAAATCAAAGTCATAACTAAAAACCTGGAGGAAATAAAAAATGGACAGCAAACTGATCCCAAAACAAGCAGAAGGAAACAACAAAAAACAATAAAGAAAATCAACAAAACCAAAAGTTCATTCTTTGAGAAGATCAGTAAAATTGGCGAATTTTAGCTAGACTGTCAAAGAAAATAGGAGCGAAAATGCAAATAAATAAAATCAGAATTTAGAGGGGGTACATTACTACTGACACCACATAAATGAAATAGTGCTTAAGAGGATACTGTAAACAAGTGTATGTTAACAAACCAGGCAACGCAGACAAAATGAACACGTTTCTAGGAACACAGAAACAACCTACACTGACCTTAGAAGAGATATAAGACTTCAACAAACCAATTACAAAGAGATTGAAACAGTCATCAAAAACCTCTCAACAAAGAAAAGCCCAGAACCAGATTGTTTCACAGGTGAATTCTACCAATAATTCAAAGAAGATTTAATAATCTTGCTCAAACTATTCAAAAAATTGAACAGGAGGGAGACTTAGCAAACTTACTCTATGAAGTCAACAACACCATAATCCCAAAGCCAGATAGTTACTATGAAAAAAAAATTACAGATCCATTTCCTTAATGAATATAGAAACAAAAATCCTCTAGAAAATATGTGCTCATAGAATTGACCAGCACATTAAAAGAATTATACATCATGATCAAGTGGGTTTTATCCCAGGTATGCAAGGGTGATTCAACATAAAATAAATCAGTGTAATACACCACATTAATAAATTGAAGAAAAATCACATGATCATCTCAATTGATGCTGAATAGGCTTTCGATAAAATTATAGCATCTCTTCTTTTTAAAAAAAAAACTTAATGAAATGTATCATTCATACATGAATATACATAAACAATAAGGTTATAGTAGAAGATGTGATCTTACAAAACAAACTTGCATATCATCAACCCACCACCACCACCTTGCATTATTTTTAAATTGTTACAAACCATGAAAGATTGTTGTCAAAATATTATTACTAACTATAGCCCATATCTTACATTTGGTGTATTTTCCCCAAACCCACCTGATTATTAACGCCTTGTATTGTAATGTGCTTATAGTACATGAGAGAACATTTTCATGTTTGTTGTTAACCATAGTCCATCTTCCACCACAGGATTCATTGTGTTATGCAATCCCATTCTTTGTACAATCCATTCAAAGTGTACACTCAGTGGTTCTCATTTTCACCACAGAGTTGTGCTGTCATCACCTCAATTTTATAATGTTTTCATTAGCTGCTTATATCCCCCTATTCTTGTATCTTAGAATGATATATCTTTTTACCTTGGTGCAAAAATATAACAATATAATTATCATCTATAAGTTACATTTATTGTAATATTCTATGTGTCACCACATTCTCGACACATTGTAAATGAACATACTTATATTTATACTATTAACCACAATCTTCATTTCCCATTGAAATAACTATGTTACAGGATGTAGGTTACACTCTAGCTTCCTTTCAATTGATATTTACACCCATAGGCTATCCGTTTTAGCCACAACATTTATAAATCAGCAATGTTATTTATACTCACTATAATGTGTTACCATTAAATCAATCCTCTTACACACTTTTACAAAAAACATTAAAAATTCTACACACATTAAGTATCAGCTCCCATTCTCAATTCACATTCAATTTCCTACTAACCTATACTCTAGAGTTTACTTTTGTGAGTTTACTCATCTTATTTAGTTAATATTAGTGGGACCCTACAATATTTGTCCCTTTGTGTCTGACTTATTTCACTCAGCATAATGTTCTCAAGGATCATCCATGTTGTCATATGAATCCCGATTTAATTCCTTCTTACAGGTGAATAGTATTCCATTGTAGGTACATACCACATTTTGTTAATCCATTCATTCATTGATGGACACTTAGGCTGTTTCCATATTTTAGAAATTGTGAATAATTTTGCTATGAACATTGGTGTGCTAATGTCAGTTCACATCCTTTCTTTCTGTTCTTCTGAATATATTCTTAGTATCAAGATTTATGGATCATAGGGCAGTTGTGTATTTAGCTTCCTGATGTACCACCAACCTGTCTCCACAGAGGCTGCACCATTCTATGTTCCTATCAACAGTGAAGGAGTGTTCCTATTTCTCCACATCCTCTCCAGCACTAGTAGTTTTCTGTTTTTAAAATAATGGCCATTCAATAAGGTGTAAAATTGTACCTCGTTGTAGTTTGGACCAGCATTTTCCTAATAGCTAGTGATACTTAACATTTTTTGTGTGTGCTTTTTGCCATTTGTATTACCTCTTTGGAAAAAATGTCTATTCAAGTCTTTTACCCATTTTTTAAATTGGGTTGATTGTCTTCTTATCACCGAGCTGTATGATATCCTTATGTAACATGGATATCAAACTCTTGGTTTCCAAATAGTTTCTCCTTTGAATAGGCTACATTTTTCGCCTTCTTGACAAAGACTTTTGAAGAACAAAACTGTTTAATTTTGAGGAGATTCCATTTATCTATTTTTTCTTTTGTTGCTCCTGCTTTGAGTCTAAGGTTTAGAAAACTATCAACCTCCACAAAATCTTGAAGATGTTTCCCTATATCTTCTTCTAGGAGTTTTACGGTTTTAAATTTTATATTTAGGTTCTTGATCCAATTTTAGTTAATTTTTGTATAATGGGTGAAATAAGGGTCCTCTTTCTTTCTTTTGCATATGAATATACAGTTCTCTCAGCACCATTTGTGGAAGAGTGTTCTGGCACAGCTGGGGGAGTTGGGCTTAACAGTCTTGTCAACAATCACTTGACCATAGATGTGAGGGTCTAATTATGAGTTCTCAATTTGGTTCCATTGTTCAATATATCTAAATTTATGCCAGTACGATGTTGTTTTTACCACTGTAGTTAAGTAAAATGATTTAAAGTGAGAGTCCTCCAACTTCATTCTTCTTTTTAAAGACATTTTTGGCTATTCAGGGCCCCTTACCCTTTCAAATAAACTTGATAATTGGCTTTTCCATTTCTGCAAAAAAAAAAAAAAGGTTGAGGGATTTTTAATGAGATTGCCTTGAATCTGTAAATAAGTTTGATTAAATTGACATTTAGTGACATTTAGTCTTCCAATCCATGTACATGGAATATCCTTCCATTTATTTAGGTCTTCTTTGCTTTCTTTTAGCAATGTTTTGTAGTTTTCTCAACACAGGTCCTTTATGTACTTGGTTAAGTTTATTCCTAAATATATGATTATTTTAGTCACTAATATAAATGGAATTCTTTTTCTGTCATACTCTTCAGGCTGCTTATCAGTAGAGTATAGCAAGACTACTGATTTTTACATATTAATCTTGTATCTGGCAACTTTGCTGAACTCATCTATTAGTTCTAGAGGCATATTGTGGAGTTTTCAGGATTTCCTAGATATAAGATCATATCTGTGAAGAGTGAAGGTTGTACTTCTTCCTTTCCTATTTGGATGGCTTTTATTTCTTTTTCTTGCCTAATTGCTCTAGCTAGAACCTCTAGCACAATATTGAATAACAGTGTTTATAGCAGGCATCCTTATTTTTTTTACCAATCTCAGCAAGAATATTTTCAATCTTCCACCACTGAGTACAATGCTAGTTGTGGGTTTTTCATATAGGCACTTTACCATATTTAGTAAATTTCCTTATTTTCCTATCTTTTAGTGTGCTTTTATTAAGAAAGCAACTAGGCAAGCAAAAGAATTAAAAAAGCATCAAAATTGGAAAGGAAGAAGTAAAACATTCACTATTTTGTGATGATATCCTATATCTAGATAGTGCCAAAAAAACTACAACAAAACTACTAGAGCTAATAAAGAAGTTCAGCAAAGTAGGAGGATACAATTTTAATCTGCAAATACCAGTGGTGTTTTGATAAAATATTAATAAGCAATCTGAGGAGGAATAAGGAAAAATTTCCATTTTCAATAGTGATGAAAAGAATCAACTATTTAGGAAGAAATTCAACCAAGGACATAAAGGACCTGTATTCAGAAAACTATAAAACATTCCTTAGAGAAAATAAAGATGATCTAAATAAATGGAAGGGCAATCATGTTCATGCAGTGGTAGATTAAATATTTTTAAGATGTAATTTCTACCCAAATTGATTTACAGATTCAATGCAATCTTAATAAAAAATTCCAAAACCTTTTTCCATAAATGGAAAAGCCAATTACTAAATTTATTTGG
Source organism: Tolypeutes matacus (assembly GCA_026826555.1). Classification (NCBI taxonomy): domain Eukaryota; kingdom Metazoa; phylum Chordata; class Mammalia; order Cingulata; family Chlamyphoridae; genus Tolypeutes; species Tolypeutes matacus. The sequence continues at coordinate 35,185 of JAKSZT010033927.1, forward strand.
AAGGGTAAAATTTATTTAAAAATAACAATAAAACTTGAAGACTTTCTGTTCTAAACTTAAGTCATATTATTAGCTACAGTGCTAAAAACAGCATGGTACTATCTTAATGATAGACATATAGATCAATGGAACAAAATTGAGAGTTCAGAAATAAGCCCTCACATCTACAGTAAAGTGATTTTTATCAAGGTTGTCATGTCCACACAGCTGATTCAAAACAGTCTCTTTAATAAATAGTGCTGGGAGAACTGACTATCCATATACAAAAGATGGAATGAGGACCACTATCTCACATTTTATCCAAAACTCAAGTCAAAATGCACCAAATAACTAAATATAAAAGCTAGAACCATGAATTACCTAGAAAATAATGTAGGGAAATATCTTCAAAATCTTGCGGCAAGTGATGCTTTCTTAAACATTACACATAAAGCATAAGCAATGAAAGAAAAAATAAATCTGACTTCCTCATAATTAAATATTTTTGTGCTTTAAATGACTTTACCAAGTAGGTGAAAAGGCAGCCTACTCCATGGGAGAAAATATTTGAAAACCACATATAGATAAGCATTTGATTTCTAGAATATATAAAAAGTTATACAACTAGTTAATTAAAAGATAAGCAACCCATTTTAAAATGGGCAAAAGACTTGAATAGACTTTTTTTTTTCCAAAGAGGAAATATAAATGGCCAAAAAGTACATGAAGAAATGTTCAATATCACTAGCTAGTAGGGAAATCCTGATCAAAACTACAATGAGATACCACTTCACACCTTATAGAATGGCCATTAATTAAAAATCAGAAAACTACAAGTGCTGGAGAGGATGTGGAGGAATAGGAGCACTCATTCACTATTGGTGGGGATGTAAAATTATGCACCTTCTGTAGAAGACAGTTTGGTGGTACATCAAGAAGCTAAATACAGAACAGCTGCATAATCCATAAATCCCATTACTAGGAATATACTCAGAAGAACTGAAAGCAAAAATGCCAACTGACATTTTCACACCGATGTTCATAGAAGCATTTTCACAATTGCTAAAATATGGAACCAGTCCAAGTATATACCAACTGATGAATGGACAAACAAAATGTGTTATATACCTACAATGGAATACTATTCACCTATAAGAAGAAATGAAATCAGAATGCATATGACAATGTTGATGAACCTTGAGGACAACATGTTGAGTGAAGTAAGCCAAAGCCAAAACGACAAATATTGTATGGTTCCACTAATATAAAATAAATACAATGTATAAACTCATGAATTAAAAATCTAGAGTAAAGATCACTAAGGAATAGAACAAGTGTTGGTAAAGTGGAGCTGATGCTTAATGTATGTAGAATTTTTAATAACATTGATTGTAAATGTTTGGAAATTGATAGAGTTGATGTTAACACATTATAGGGATTATAACTAACTGATGATTTATAGGTGTGATCATGGCTGAAGGGGTAGTCTAGGGATGTTGAAGTCAATAGAAAGAAACCCAGAGGGGAATTTGGAGATTGTATGACATTGTGAGCTTGGTGGTGGATTAGGATTGTGGCTAACGGCAAAAATACAAGAATGTTCTATGAACTAGAAAAAATATATGTCACTATTTCAGGGTGTTAATGTGGTGATACATGGGAAAAATACAACTAATGTGACTTACAGATAATACTAATATTGTAATATTGTTGCATCTAGGACAACAAAGATACTATATCAATGCCAGTGGTCAACAATAGGGGCATATAAGCAGGTAGGGGATCTGAATATTTTGATGTAGAAAATGTTCTAAAACTGACTGTGGAGAGGAAAGCACAACTCTGTGATGAAACTGAGAGTCATTGAGTATGCACTTTGGATGAATTTTACAAGGTATGAGACTGTATAACACATTGAACTCAGGTCGGGGATGGACCATGATTAACAGTACACATATGAGAACATTCCTTAAGGCACTATAATAAATGTAAAATACTAATACATGGTATTAAAAATAGGGTGATTTATGAAAAAGTACACCTAAGTTATGGATTATTGTTAGTAGTATTTGAATGTTCTTTTACCAATTATTAAAAAAATGTTCCACAACAATGGAAGATATGATTGGTAGGGGCTGTATGGGAATCCTATATGTGGTGCATGGTTGCTTTGTAAACTCACAACTTCTCTAATAATGAAGATGCATTCAATCTAATTAGAAAATGTACTGAAAATGAATTAAAAATCTCCCTAATCTCTCTTTTCCAGGCCCACACTCATCTTCCCCAGTTGCCTTCTTAATTCCTCCTTTTCTATCAATTTAAAATAGTTAAATTACAGTCCTGATAATTGTGTAACTTGTCTAAACATATTCTGGAAAGCTGCTCAGACTCAAAGTTGAAATATTGTGCTTGCTCATTCATTTACCCTTCATTTATTCATTCCTATGTTAATTGTGTCCTAATCGATAGTATTTTTTAAGTGAATGTTTCAGTGAGCTTCATACCTTCACTCCAAACTCTATTTTCTTTCTTCTGTCCCAGGGGAAATCAGGTTCAAGACAAATCAGGGGAAATCTGACCCAGAAGAAATTAAACCCTTTGCAACCCAGTTCTCATCAATCAGAGACAATTTTCCTTCCATCTTTACCTAAAGGCTTAAAGAAAGCCTTCTTCATCCCAGATCACTATTTTAACTCATCTGTGTGAATGTGAACCAAGAAAACCACTGAAAGATTTATCTCACCTCCTAATTATAGGTGATGCCCCAACCTCTCCCGAGTTAGAGACTCTGAATATCCATCAAATAGTAACCAAATTTGCTTTCCCACAGGCAGATTTCAGATTGTCAACCTCATAGAAGAACTTTTGGGACCTGAATAAGTGCCAAGACTTCCAGTAACACTTGTGCAACAACATCAGTGGCAGCTCAGTTCCATGGGCCATTGATTCTAAAAATGGCAGCATGAAACATTGGGCAATTGTTCAAGCAGGAGATTGGCTGTGGGGAGACATTTTACAATAAAAATAAATGAAAACTTTCCCCTCCTCTCAAAGAGGTGGCCATCCATTGGGGTAGAGTGATGGGGGTGCAGGGAATGATAACTAACTATGATGTGCTGTTGCTTTTCTCCCAAATCTCCCATTTGGCTCTGGTTGACACCTATTTCTCTAACCCTGTTCACAAAATGTTCACTCAGAACCACTCTCATTTCCCTTGGCCTCTGAGTATTTGCATAGGCTGTTCCCTCTGACTATAAGCCTTGCATTCCCCTCCCTTGCCTTGGCTCACCCTGCCTCAGTGACACATGGTGTTTAAGAGAGTTGATCCCAGCAATGCTCCTGTATCTGGGGCCCAGTTCCACCCTTTACTAATCATGTGATCTTAGAATTTCACTTGAGCTCTCTATGCCTTACTTCCCTCATCTGTAAAATAGGGGTGGGGGCCCTTTTCCCATCTCTTACTGTTGTAGTTGGGATGAAATAGGTTAATATATGTGAACACTGTGAACAATGAATGGCTGGTAGAGAATAAGACCATGTGAATGCTTGCTGTTATTGTTATAGTTAGGTCATAGCTTACTGAGTGTGTCCTAACTAGATTTTTGTGTGTAATGTACTCAGAGCATGTGATTATTCCCCATTGTAGCACTCATCATGCTTTGTGGATGATTCTCAGTCACAAATCTGTCTCCTCCAAATGGACTGTAGCAACTTGAGGAAAGACCAGTTCTACCTCACCTTTGCAGTTATAGAAATTATGACAGTGTCTGACACATAGTACATTCAAAAGATGTATGGTAACTTCTCCAAAGGACGCATACTTCATTGAATTCCAGTTGCCTGGGGTTATGTGATTTGGCTGCTTGAAGTGACACTGTTATTTCATCTTACTGACCCTGAGACCCAAGAAACGTTATTGTGAATGTCCTTAGCCCTTCCATGTATTTCTCTTTGGGGCCTCTATAACAGGGTTGTGATTGCCATCACAAAAAAGACTGAGCTCAGGACCTATGTGATCAAAGTGTCTAGGAGTACATTCCGGTAAAAATCCACTGCCCTCTGCCTGAGTCAATCCTCTGTATTTGTTCTGAGGCCATTCAGAAAAGGAAAACTAGAAAATTGTGAAAAACATTTAAGAAAGATTTAAGAAAGTTGTGGGTGGTTGGTTAGAGAGGCATCTGACAACTAGGACACAATAAAATCTGTCATCTGGGGAAGAGAGTCACTTTGTTTGTATGAATCCCAAGAGTAGAAAAGGGACAAGAAGATGGGAAACACAGCAGAAAAAAGATCTATACTGTTCATGGAGGTAGAAAAATGTCACAGTGGCCCATCCTACATCTTCATACTTTTCTCCCACTATGCACTATGGTCTCAGGGGAATACTTTGAGTTTCCAGAATGTCCTGTGCCATTTCCATCTTCTAACCATCCATTTATATTTTATAAATCTAGTTAGAACATGATTTCCTTGTTGAAATCTTCTTGGCCTTACTTTTTGAGAATTCTCCCCTCTGCTATGTACTCTATTGCACTGAACATTTTACATTGCTTGAAAGATGCTCAATTATATTACTTGTTATAGTTGGTTGCAAAAAAATGGCCATGCATTCTTCCTCTCCCTATACCTATGCCTTCTAATGTGACTTTTAGGTACTTTTATCAAGAGCAGGAGACTTTCTCTACCCTTCAACTGGGACCAATATTATGACTGCTTTAATCATTGGGACAATAACAAGCCAGATAAAAGCAGAGAATTGTAAGTACTTTTACATTAGGGTTGCCCTCTTCTTGCTTTTTGGGGACTGAAAATCCATGTGAATGAGTCGACTTGCTTGATAGTAGAGGCCATACAGAGGAAGGGTGCAGCTGTTGCAGTTGCTTTGATTTTAGGCCTGCTGGCCGCTAGCTGACCTGGCATCAGATTGAAGATATGCGTGCAAGTCCATTTAACTTCAGCTGAGCCAGAAGAATCTCAAGCTGCCAATCTGAAAAGTCATGAGTGCAGGAAATGATTGTTTTTTAAAAGCTCTACATCTGGGGTTCATTTGCTACACAGCAAAAGATAACTAAAATACTTTTTTAAAAAGGAGGTACCAGAAATTGAACCCAGGACCTCATGTGCAGGAAGCAGGCACTCAATCACTGAGCTCTACCTGTTCCCCTAACCAAAACACTTTTTAACCAGGCCCTGTTTCTCTTCAAATGTTGAGGGACCTTCTAGCCATTTCATTTTCAAGAGTGTCTAGCATAGTATCTTACATGTAGTCATTATATAGTAAATTTTTATTAACTGAATGGATGGATTAATGCTAAATATTTGTATGTGCAAATCTGTGCATAAAATTATATGTGCAATAAAGAATTTTACACATATGTTTTTAAGGAAATGAAAGCTCATGTCAGAGGTACATGCTACCAAATGATGGAAAACTTAAATTATTTCTTCTTAGGGTGTCCCCACTGCCTATACTTCTACAGTTATCTCCAGGATATAATGAAGTTTAAAGGCTTTGGAGAAGAACCTCAACACATCCTTGTCCAAGCCTGCGTGATTTTCCTGAAGTACTGGCTCTGCTACTTCCATGCTCTGCTTGAGTACAAGCAGCTTGCCATGGCTGGAAGCACCATTAGGGGATTTGCCCCCTAGGTCCCCCATTTCCCTCTGAATTGTTGCCACCTACTCCAGGACAGTGTTAACAAACATGGGACCACCCCTTCCCAATGTCTAGGACTCTCCTTTTCCACTCCAACCCACCTTCCCCTCCATTTCATTCAGTGAGACCACGTCAATGAGCTGATTGTGAAACAGACCTGTAGAGCCATTCATTTTTGGCAACTTCTGCCTTGCAGAGCCTAACTACCTCCTTTGGATAGGAAAGAAGGCAAATAGAGGAAAAGTTATAATAAATTATCTTACTATGCATTTTCAAAAGGCCATGCAGAAAAAATTCCATTGATTTTCTTAAAAGTTCAAGATGATAAAAGAGAGGTTTCAATTTTGTCATAATCTACAGAGAAGGATACAAAGAGCACATGGGGAGAGGAATAACTCCCAACCATTCCTCCTGATGTCTCCACCCTCATACCTCACAGTGGAAGTCAATGAAAGTACTGATTAGTTCCTCACACCTCCACAATGTGCATTGTTCATATTCTCACAAGCAGGAATTGGCTTTGTGTCCTATTGTCAACTGTAAAATTATATTCAAATCCAAAACCTGACAAGGCAACATATAAAAAATTATCAACTGAAACTGAAAAGTGTTTTTCATACATAATGACCTCATGGAGTCTTTTCAAAGATTTTACTCATACTGTTGTCACAGTAAAGAGAGTCCATTTAGTGAGGGAGACACAACTTGGGATGCCACTAAAATAACATGTATCCCTTACTCATATTATATGGTGTGATATTTTGTTTCTCATCTGCCTTCTCCACATAATTGAATTTCCATGAGGACAAAACATATCCGTTCTGTTTGTCAGTGTATGTCTGGTATGTACACTCTGTCTGGTACCTAGAAAGTATCCAAAAATATTTGTTGAATGAATGAATGCATTAATTACTTAATATTTACAGGATTCTTAACTTTGCACAGCTTCTTTATTTATTTCATCAATGGAAATAATAACAAATTGATACTATTTCAAATACAATTTAGAATTAAAATGAGAAAAGAACTTGTATAATGAAGTGATAGAAAATATATTATTGATGCTGCACAAATTAAATGTTCTATTCTTATCTTTGCTTTGGAGAGAGACAGTTCTGTTCCTGACACTTACACTGTGTGATATGCAAGTACAGAGAAGGCCTTGGTCTGGCTGTGAGTGAAAATCCACAAAGTAATTCAAGAAAAAAATAGTTCAAGCATTACAGAAATTTTTTTTTAGTGCACACTGACTATCTGAAAGCTGTATAATACGTATATTTTCTTATTCTAATTATCGGAAAGTAAAAAGCCAGGGTGGCAATTTAGCATTATGAAAATTAGCATATCTGTAAGTTGTTATTTTCTACTGTCATTGACTAAATGTCCATAATCCATGCCATGGCATTGCCATCTCCAGATTTTCTGACAGGCTCCTAAATATTAGAGCACCCAAGACCTCAGTGCTTAGTCCTCTGTTCTCTATTAACATATCTTTCTAAGTTGCCTCACTAAATACACTGCTGTCTGTATCTGATGACATTCAAGTTTACATCTCCATTTGTGCCAGTTTTTCTGAGGTTCAGACTCATATATTCAATTGTTAGCTTAACTCTGTGTCTCAGCTTCTTCCTGTGTAAAATGTGAATATAATAATAAATTCCTCACATAGTTGTCAGTCAGAACAAATACCTTAAGAAAGGAAAAACACTTAGAAGGGTGCATGGTACCAGTGTATGTACTCCATAACTCTTAGCTTTATTACTTGACATCTCCATGTGCATATCTAATAGTAATATGACATTATCATGGCCATACAAAAAATCTTGGTCCCAACCCCCCCATTCTTCCCTTATTAATGAATTTTTCAAGGTTTCAGTGATCGGTTGACTTTTTCTCCACAATGTACACTGTTAGGAAAGGTTAGCAGAGTCCTCTCTAATAGATCTAATAAATATTTCTATAGTTGATCATTGCATCAGGTTTCAGGTAACTAATCTAGCAAAGAATTAGTACCATTCAGGCTGCTTATTCTAATATATGCAACCCAAAATATCTGCTAAGTGAGCCCACTGTGATATATTCCATCCAGTTAAAAATAATGTTCTTTCCTCCTTTGTCTAGCCTACCAGTATCCCAATCTTTCCTTATCAGTGTCCTCTGCTTTCACCTAACTCCTGTGGAAAGGTCTATTTGGAAGTGATATATAGAAATGCAATTGTTTTTTGTATTTTATATGTATAATAAACTTACAATATTTTTATAGTTTTTTAAATTTTCTTTTGAGACATTCCTATCATTTATGAATAATGACAAATGTTTGATTTGTTTTTATTGCCTTTTGTGCTATCTTGGTCCTCCACTGTTTATTGTTTAAAAGAAACAATAACAAAAAACAACCATATTTAATTGCTAATTTTTCTCAACTTTTTATTAGAGAATTGTTAGTTTTATGGAAAAATCCCAGAAAGCACAGATTTCCCATATATGCCTCAGCACACAGATTTCCCTATTATAAATATTGTGCATTGGTGTGCTACCTTTGTTATAACTGAAGAAAAAATATTATTATAATTACACTATAGATAACACTAGGTTTCACTCTTTGTGGTTTATAGTTGTACATTTATTTTACATTTTGATTTGGTAGAAATCCCTCACTGTGAATTTCATTTATATCTCTCTAAAGACTAATGAAATTGAGCATCTTCACATGTGCTTGTTAGTCACTTTCTATTGTTTTTGGAGTAATATCTGTGCTGGTCCTTTGACTATTTTTTTTAATGGGGATGTTTATCTTTTTGCTTTTGGGAAGAAAGTGTTCTTTATATATTCTGGATATTATACCCTTAGCAGGTATATGATTTGCAAATATTTTGTCCCATTCTGTATATTTGACTATATTTTCTTGATAGTGTTCTTTGATTAAAAAAAGTTTAATTTTGATGAAGCCCAGTTTATTTAATTTAAAAAATTCCCTATTCCCAGAAACACAACAATATTGAAATATGTCAATTAATAATCTTATTTTGGTTGCTAAGTGTTCAAGTGAAAGGAAGAGTCATTTGTCTCTTACTTTAAATCAAAAGCTAGAAAGATTGGGTATGGACATGGTTCAAGTGGTTGAGCAACTGCTTCCCACTGGGAGGTCCTGGGTTTGGTCCCAGTGCCTCCTAAAAAAAAAACAGCAAACAAACTAAAAAGCCAATGCAGGGGAACCATTGTAGCTCAGTGGTTGAGTACCGGCTTCCCACATACAAGATCTGGGGTTTAATCCCTGGTCCCAGTACCTGAAAAAAAGCTAGAAAGATTAAGCTTAGTGAGGAAGGCATGATGAAAGCTGAGCTAAGCCAAGAGCTAGGCCACTTGTGTGAAACAGCTAAGTTGTGAATGCAAAGGAAATTTCCTCAAAGAAATTAAAAAGTGCTACTGCAGTAAACATACAAATGATAAGAAAGTGAAACAACTTTATTTCTGATATGGAGAAAGTTTTAGGGGTTTAGATAGAAGATCAAACCAGTCAAAACACTCCCCTAAGCCAAACCTGGTCCAGAGCAAGGCCCTAACTCTCTTCAATTCAGTGAAGGCTTAGATAGGTGAGGAGGCTGCAGAAGAAAAATGTGAAACTAGCAGAGATTGGTTCCTGAGGTTTAAGGAAAGAAGTTGTTTCCACAACATAAAAGTGTAAGGAGAAGCAAAAAAGGCTAATGTAGAAGCTGCACCAAGTTACCCAGAAGATCTAACTAATGAATTGTTGAATATGGGTACACCAAACAACAGATTTTCAATATATATAAAGCAGCCTTATATTTGGAAGAATATGCCATCTAGGACTTTTGTAGTTGTCTATGAACAATAATGTTTTGAAATGAATCATTTCTGAGCAGTAGATCTCAACAGAGGGCTTAATATATTCAGTAAACTGTGTTGTAAACAGATTTTTTTCTCATCCAGGCTTTTTTGTCCATTTATAAAGCACAAGCAGGGTGGATTTAGCATAATTACTAAGGGCCCTAAGATTTTCAGAATGGTGAATGAGCAGTAGCTTAAATTAAAGTCACCAGCTGCATTAGCCCCTAACAAGAGAGTCAGTCTATCCTTTGAAGCATTGAAGCCAGTCAGTGACTTCCCCTCTCTAAGTATAAAAGACCTAGTGGTAGTGTATAGCCTCTTGTGGAGCCCATGCTTGGCACCTGTGGTAAAGGACTGTACATGCAGTAACAAGATGAAGCAGGCTACATTTCCTTGTAAGAGAAAATGGGCTTCTTTGTTCAGAGGTGTAATTATATCAGGGCCAGTCTGAAGAGAATATTTTATTCAACATCTTGGATTATTCTCTTGGACAAAGTTGAAATTCATCACAGAAGAAGGGAAGATGTGCACCTTAGGAGAATTTCATTCTGTTTTTTCAGTTTTTCCTCTGCAGTACAATTGTTCTTGATTATTTCATTCCCTGTTTTTAGTTCAATGCCTTTGGTATTTGTTTCCTGCTATTCAATGAGGAGTAGAAATTTTCTTTCAGAAGAAGAGGCGTGGCCACTGGGGACATTCTTCTACTCAAGGGTGTTTATCCCTGACATAGGATACTGCAGTGAAATATTGTCATGATGAAACCTTGATCTCTATAGAGGTTCATCTCCTCAAGGCAGCCAATTCCACTCAGGTTACCAGGACATCACAGTTGTGCAAGCAGCCACAGGTGGACCTGGACATGAAGGCAGGAACATAAGGTGAGTTGAAGGAGGACTGAGAAGGATGGATAAGGCCAGTGTGTGCAGGAAGCCTGAGATAGAAGTCTATGCCTGAGATACTGGAAGCTGAGCATGGGAGAATTCTCAGCAGACTCAACTTTGAAGAAAGTAGTGGACAACAGAAGGAGCAGGATCCCAGGAACTTCCTCTCCATATGTAGGCTACTCTGCCCATTATCAGACTCAGTCCAGTATCGGGCCCTGGGCCCTGGAATTCTACCCCAACCTATCATCCACACAACCAATCCCCAGTTGGTGATCTGGAAGCAACACAATGGGATATCTGTGACATCATCCTCATCTCTCATTTTCTTTGGAGATACCATAGAACAGTTTAATACAACTGCCTATCCCAGAGCCACTTTTTCCATGACACTACTGTCCTTATTAGTTCCCACATCCATCTCCATCCATCCATCAGTTCTAGAACTTCTGTAGATTCAGGAAGTATCCTGCATTCACAGAGAAATGCTTAGCACTCAGAAAAAATGACTTGCCATGATCATAACAGTAGCTAGAAGAGAGGACCATCCTCAAAACAGGTACACACGGCTGCACAACCTCCTGGAGACTGCTGCTTCCCAGAGACCCAGGTTGAAGCCAATGAGTGCATCAATACAGCAGCCCAGGGCTCAGTAAGAAACAGATGGTGCACAAAACTGGACAATTGTTTAAGAGTATTTAATAAAGCATGGTTTACAATTTTCATTACCTGCAATATCATAGAAGCATATGCCCAACTTTACTACCCTTTTGTTTCATCTCTTCTCTCTTGGTACTCTGTTCACCAGAGGTTCAATCTAAGGGCACATGGTTCCAGAACACTTGATTAATCAGTTTTCCACCCCTTCTGGAATGTTGAGGTGAGTCTATTGCCTTTTCTCCTACCTAACACAACCATATATTTTTCCTGAAAGTCTGTTCCTTGGTCTAATTTCTGTAGTAGTTCTGTTTGTTTCAGTTATAATTGGAGCAGGATAAAATTATGATTATCAAATGAGATAACTTACTGCCATTGAACCACATATTTCCTTGTGATCTTTCATTCCATTGATCCAGTGGCATTTGCTGCTTGTTAGTGGAGGGTATTAATTTATGGAAAGATACTAAATTATAATCTGAACAAAGAAGGTAGTCTCAGCTTTTGTGTTCTTTAAGAAACTTTAAAAAATCTTACCCTGGAAACTTTGTAGACTGTGGACTTGCAAGTCATTTATTTACAACACCTGGGTCCTCTCAGAATAAAAACAAAGCCCTGGAAACACCAGAGCATTTAGTATAAATCACACATTGAAAAGAGAATAAGTGGAGGGGCAAGATGGCGTTGGTGTAGGAGGGCGCACACTGCAAGCTCCCAGAGCAAGGTGGATTGGGGACGGGGTCCTGCCCGGGGGTCTGTGCTGTGCACGCGTGGAGTGAGAAGCTTGGGACATCTATCTGCGCGGATCGGCGGCGTGGACCAAACGGTGGAGATTCGTGAGTTTTGAGGCTGACGGTGGAGGTTGGCACAGGCGGCTGAGCCCCGCGGTTACGGAAATAAATAATAAAACGGCCATTTGGAGACGCGGGCGGGGGCGAAAAAGTTTTATTTTCTGGGGAGCTGGCTGCCTGGCGCCCCTTGGACCTTGTGTGA
>JAKSZT010033952.1:2940-47015 GCA_026826555.1 Tolypeutes matacus
TATATACAGAAAACTACACAACCACTGTTAAAGAAAATCAAAGAAGACTTAAATAAATGGAAAAATATTCCCTGTTCATGGATGGGAAAACTAAACATCATCAAGATGTCTATCCTACCCAAACTAATCTACAGATTTAATGCAATCCCAATAAAAGTCAACACTATATTTTTTAAGGAACTGGAAAAACTAACCACAAAATATATTTGGAGAGGCAAGAGGCCCCGAATTGCCAAAGATATATTGAAAAAGAAAAATGAAGTTGGAGGTATCACATTACCTGACTTTAAAACATACTACAAAGCTACAGTGATCAAAACTGCGTGGTATTGGCACAAGGATAGACCTACTGACCAATGGAACCGGATTGAGAGTTTTGATATAGATCCTCGCATATACAGTCATCTGATATTTGACAAGGCCACGAAACCCACTCAGTTGGGAGAGAGTGGCCTCTTTAACAAGTGGTGCTTGGAGAACTGGATATCCATATCCAAAAGAATGAGAGAAGAATACCATCTCACACCTTATACAAAAATCAACTCAAGTGGATCAAAGATCTAAATATAAGAGCCCAAACCATAAAAACCTTGGAAGATAATGTAGGGAAGCATCTACAGGACCTTGTAATAGGAAATGGTTTCATGAACTTCACAGCCAAAGCACGAGCAGCAAGAGAAAAAATTGATAAATGGAATCTCCTCAAAATTAAAAACTTCTGCACCTCTAAAGATGTTATTAAGAAAATAAAAAGGCAACCTCCCAATGGGAAAAAATATTCGGCAACCATTTATCTGATAAGAGCCTAATATCCTGCATATATAAAGAAATCCTTCACCTCGAAAATAAAAGGACAAACAACCCATATAAAAAATGGGCAAGTGACCTGAAAAGACACTTCTCCAAGGAAGAAATACAAATGGCTAAAAAGCACATGAAAAAATGCTCAACATCACTTGCTATCAGGGAAATGCAAATCAAAACTACAATGAGATACCATCTTACACCCATCAGAATGGCAGCTATTAAAAAAAACAGGAGACACTAAATGTTGGAGAGGATGTGGAGGAATAGGAACCCTCATCCACTGCTGGTGGGACTGCGGTATGGTCCAGCCACTGTGGAGGACAGTTTGGTGGTTCCTCAGAAAACAAGCAATAGATCTTCCGTATGATCCAGCAATTCCACTGCTGGGTATATACCCAGAAGAACTGAAAACAAAAATACAAACAGATATATGCACACTAATGTTCATAGCGGCATTGTTCACCATTGCCAAAAGTTGGAATCAGCCCCGGTGCCCATCAACAGACGAATGGATAAGCAAAATGTGGTACATACATACAATGGAATATTACTCAGCTGTAAGAAGGAACAAAGTGCTAAAACATGGAATGACTTGGATGAATCTTGAAGACCTTATGTTGAGTGAAGCAAGCCAGGCACTGAAGGATGAACAGTATATGACCTCACTGATCTGAACTGAGGAAAGTGAGCAGTCTCTGAGAACCATTGTCTGAAAGATAGATTAACAAAGGAGAGTAAGAGAAGAGCAGGCTTTGAGCCATCACCCATATGGACATAATCTCTGGTAAAGGGATAGAGAGTGGTTGCATGTTGGGGGATTGGGCAGATGAGTGGGGTGTTCCTGGGTTTGGTGGTGCAGCACTGGGGGGTGGGTGGATTAGGAAGGGCTGGTTCAAATCCCAAGGGCATGTAACTGTGAATCTTGACATTCCATGGGTTGGGAGAGGGGGGTATCACGGGCCCTTGGGGGATGGGGAGAAGGGAACAGACAAGATCTAATGGGTTGTTTGGTGGTCATGGGGAAGGTTTTTCATCAAAATTATTAAACTGCAAATATCATCAAAATTATTAACTGTACCATCTAAATTGTAAACTATACTGTAAATCACTGACAATGTTTAGTTGCTATATTTTGCTATTTGCATAACAGTTATAACAATGCTAACAACCAAAAAAAAAAGGGGGGGGGAGTTAATATGGGGTGGGGAAGGGGGTGTGGTTTGGTATCTGGGAGTCTCCGGCACTCCGTGTGTGACTTGCTGTGACCTAAAACTTCTTTGAAAATTAAATGAAAAATTGGGAGACAATGGGGATTGAGAGGAGGAAGGTGTCATGGCACACCAGACATCCGATAACACAGTGATAAAGGGAAGGAAAAAGGGGAAAAAAGAAAAGAGAAAGGGAAAAAAAATGAATATATATATATATATATATATTTTAAAGACATTTCCTTTGCTTTTTTGCCCATTTTTTGAATGTCCCAATCCACTAATTATATTTTATTTTGTTTTGTTCTTTGTTTGATTATTTGGTTTTTTTTCCTTCTCTCTTTTTTTTCTTTTTTCCCCCCTGAGTTTCCTTATGTTTGTCTCTTACATGTAAGCTTATCACACTTGTTTCTTTTTCCTAGTAAGTGTATTTGATTATTTTATGGACTAAATGTTCATGGAGGATTTGGATCACAGAAGGGTTACAATGGGTACTGCGGGGGATTATTGGGGGGGGTGTCTGGGGGGGTTTCGTGGGGATTGGTTCATCGGAATATACATGAAAGATATGCAAAATCATTCAAAGGATCAGGGGATGGGGCATGGTCACGATGGGTGGATATTCACACAATAAATGAGGGAATCTGAATTCCTAGCCTGGAGAGCTCTGCCACAGTCTCCAAGGGAGCAGCAATAGTCCTCTGAGTGTAGGGACAGTGCCTGTCAAAATAGGATGACCCACTGATGTGTTCTTTTTATTGATGACTACCCTTGTGAGTCTTTGCTCTTGTAACTGATACTTAGCCTGCAGTTGTGGGTGCCTAAGGGTTGCCACCTGAGAGCCTCCTTGTTGCTCAAATGTGGCCTCTCTCTAAGCCAAACTCAGCATATGATTGCATTGCCTTCCCCCCAACTTGGGACATGACTCCTGGGGATGAGCCTCCCTGGCAACGAGGGATTAATACCAAGAGCCAACTGGCAACACAACTGGAAAAAGACCTTGAATAAAAGGGGGAAATGGTAAAGACAAATGAGTTCAAGTGGCTAAGAGACTTCAAAGAGAGTCGGGAGGTCATCCCAGAGGTAACTCTTACGCACACCTCAGTAGAAGCTCATAGAACATCTAAGTGCCTATCACCCGACTCAGTGGGGTTCCTGAGAGCCCCGGAGACACCCTGGTCCTATATAAGGGGGGATAGCCCCAGAGACTGATGCCTTATCAGTGGGTTCTATTTTGGAATCTGTGCTCCTGAGAGTGACAGAATTAGACTCAAATAAGTCCTCCCTGTACATGGTTCACCAGTCCCTTCTATTCAAACCTATATGTGATGCTGGAGTTTTTAGGTATACTTCCAGAGACTGGAGCCTCCCGCCTACCTATGTGCCAGGTGTGCATGAAATCTAGGTAGAGCTGCAACTCCTACCCTACAGCTCAATGGACTCATTCAAGTCATCAGGGGAGGAGACAACGATGGGCGATGGCCAGCCCAGGGAATGGAGAGGGCCTGCATCTGCAGGCACGATCATCCCACCCACCATATCCATGGGATATAAGCTCTCTCTCACTTGGAGTTGGAGTGGACATCACCATCCCAGTCTCCTCAGGATTGGGGGAAGAACTATGGACTAGAGTGGACTTGGTGGTATTCTCTTGTTCACATATGGTGATTCTAGCAATGCAAGAAATTATAACAATGAGGTGGAGCCAGTGGCCACTTGATACTTTTGGGGTAGGGAAGGAATGAGCAGTTGAAATACAGGGGCTTCTTTGGGAGTTGGAGGTTGTCCTGAGTACTGTTGTGGCAACGGATGTAGGCTATTTTAAATCAGCATACACCACTCAGAACTGAGTGGGAGAGAGTGTTGTCTATAGTGTTAACTGTGGTCTATGGTTGGTGGCAAGGCTCCAGGATGTGTAAGTTTTTTGAGGGTGGTGGGCCACACTGTGGGAGATGTTTGTGTGGGATGTGGTGGGAGGTGTGGGAGGTGGGGAACATGGGAATCCCAGTGGGTTCCGTGTAATATTTTGGGTAATCTAAGCACCTCTTAAAATATATGTATATATATATATATATATATAAATAACATTTTTGTAAGCAAATACACATATATGCATATATATTTATATATCATTTTGCAAATGTTTGTATGTATTGTGAGAATTTTGATTTTACCCATAATAAAAAAAAAAGTATAAAAAAAAAAGAACTAGAATAAAGGGGGTTAGGGAGTGGGTGGGGAATGGGGAGTTAATGTTTAATTGGTATAGAGCTTCTGTTTGTGGGTCATGGAACAATCTTGGTAATGGATGGTGGAGATGGTAGCACAACATTGTGAAAGTAATTACCACTGAATTGTATATTTGAAGTGGTTAACATGGGAAATTTTAGGTTGTATATATATTTACCAGTATAAAAATGAAAAACAAAACAAAACAAAAAAAAACTATACTGACTGAAAAAAAAAAACTTAATCCATTCCTGTGGGTGGGAAGCCGTTGTGAGTAGAATCTTTTGATGTGGTTAATGTGTGGCTCCCTTAATGTGGATGAATCTTAATCCTATTGTTGGAGTCCTTTATAAGCAGAATGAAATATTTACAGAAATGGGAACCCACAGAATGAATAGCTAGAAGCTGAACATCAAAGGTACCTGGAAGAGAAGGGAGAGATAAGGAGACACTAACCTGTGCCAAGGCATGTACAAGCTAAGGACCAAGGATCACCAGGATCCAGTCCTAGAACACCATAGACATAAGGGAAAAAGCATCACCTTGAAGATTTATTGATCTGGGCATTTTTCTAACCTCAAAACAGTGAGCAAGTATATTCCCATTGTTTAACATGACCCATCTCATGCTGTTTGCTTGATCAATATAGGAAAATAAAGCAGTTGTTTTTCACATTTTATTATTTAATCCACTTGGTTTTCATTTTGCATATGTTTTGGCATAGGAATATAATTTATGTTTTTCCTCAGCATTTATACCATGTTCTGGCAGTATTTACTGAAATATACATATATTCCCACTGCAGTATCATACTGTATCTCTTTTTATTACTCCTATGAAGTCTCTCTTCTGTTGCATTTTTTACTTGTCTATTTTTGTTCTATGCCATAATGTTTATTTACTGATATTTTATAGCAAGACTTAATGTCTGCTAAAGGAAGAAATCCTTCTAAAATTTTTCTAAGGATAGTTTCTGTTGTTTGGGTCTCACATGAATTTTAGGGCAAACTTTTCAATTTGTACAGAATTAAGTCTGTTGAGATTTTTATTCAGATTTCATTAGTAAATATATATAATTGATATATTTTAATTTTGAGCTTAATTTCCATAAATAATTTCTAATAATTAATAGAGTAATTTAATATATTAAATTTGTTTATTACTTATTTATTGTTGGTGGGAATGTAAAATGATGTAATCATCATGGAAAATATTGACATTTTCACAGAAAGTTAAGTATAATATTACCATATGATCTCACAATAGCACTTGTAGGTTTATACCCATAATCATGGAATGCACAGAAAAAGTTATTTGTACACCAATATTTATAGTGCCATTATTCACAATTGTCAAAAATTGGAAGGAGTCCATGTGTCCACTAACTTTAGAATGGATAAACACAGTGGGCTTGTTCATAAAATGGAATATAAAGGGATGAAGTATTGATACATGCTGCTGAATGAACATATATTGAAGACATCATTTTAAGTAAAATAAGCCAGACACAACAGTACAAATATTGTATAAACTCCCCATTATGAAATAATTAGAATATGAAAACTCATAAAGTCAGAAATTAAAATACAATTTACCAATGTCCAGGGTGGCTTATGGAATGGGAAATTAGTGAATACTTGATACAGAGTTACTGTTTGAGGGGATGGAAAATTTCTGTAATGGATGATGATGATGGTGTTACAACATTGTGAATTTAATTAACCCCACTGTATTGTATTGTTGATAGTATTTAAAATGGGAAAATTTAGTTAGTATACATATATTAAAAGAATATATTTTTTAAAAAACCATATATAATAAAAGAATGAACCCTAAGTTCAACTATGGACTATAGATCATAATACAATTAATATTTTTCATCAATTGTAACAAAGGGACCACAGTAATACAAAATGTTAATAGTACAGAAAACTACTTGCAGGGGGGATGTTGTTAGGAACTCTGTTCTTTCTGCATGATTTTCTGTAAAACTACAACTGTTTAATGGGTGTTCTACTTTCTATAGGCTTTACTTCTTTTCTCTAATCACCAAAACTGCAGAATTCCATAACTGTGTTAATACATTATAGGCATATATAGAGACGTCTATTTTTGAGTCTCCATTTCCAAGAATTTCCTGGGAGCTGCTTAACCTTTCACACATTCTGAAACTCTGGATTGGCATCTATTAACAAGAATTTTCAGAAAATGGCATATGGATTGCAATCCTCAGAAATTCCTTTGGAAGATCTTTAAAAATAAAAAAATATGAACCAAAGTAACTTGCAAATTCCCTCATTTCATTTTTAAAAATTTTAAATGGACATTTTCAAAATTTATTGAAAATCTTAGCCCCCATTTCAAACAGTAAGGCTGTATAAAGAATATGGCCAGGATTCAGGTCTCCTTCATCCCATGGCACATTATTACACTGGGTATACTTTGATTTTTTTCTGTTCTATGAACTTGATTTACAACTCATTTGAGTGAAATAATGAGGTGTGTGGATGGCGTGGGTTTGGAACTAGGATACTCTTGTGAAGTCAATTGTGTATTTGGGTTGCATAGTGAGAAGGGGCAAAAACAGATGCAAGTTAGTGGAAAAGACCTAGATTTCCATTCTGCCCTGGTTAAATCATTACTTTCTCGGAGATTATTGTAATCACAAATGAAATGGGGTCTGGCAGTGTGACATGAATGACCTAACACTACTCTACTATATATATTTCTTCCATAAGAGTCAAGTGACTAGAAGTTCTTTTGGCATTGGAAATACTTAAGAACACAGCAATGCCAAGCTGAGGTAAGAATGCACTTTCTCCCTCTGTCTGTGGACCTTCATGTCCTGTTCAGCATTCCTTCCCTGAAGTTAACACCTTTTTGTCAAGTCTAGAGTGAGTGATTGAGGAATATTTAACCAAGATGCTCCCTGGCTGCCTCAGCTGACCTTGGCTTAGGAAGGGGAAGTGATAAAATACTTTTTATTCTTGACCTGAAGACAATTCAAACATGCAGTCCACTTATTTCTCAGATGATGTGTGAATTTAAAATAAGACTTGGAAGAAGGATATTTCTTTAAATATTTAATTCAATAAGTATGACAGGTAAAAGCAATACATTCAAAATTTCCGAAGTTATATTGTTGCTGGAAAAGTGGGCTCATAGTCTGATGAGCATGAGAGGACAATTCAGTGACACTGGGTTATTCAAAAAGAGAGTTTATATCATGATGCCAAGTATGGAGACAGTTGTGTCTCCCCAAGTCTAAAGAGTTTAGGACTTTCATGGGATTTACACAAAAGGATGTGGGGATAGTGTTGTTGGCACATATTGATGCTTTATGTTATAGTTGTGGTTAAGAGGAAGTGTGTAAGCAACTGCCCCCAAAGCCCTTGAAGACTGACAAAAGCCTGCTGGTAGCAAGCGTTTGGCTACAGATTACAATAATTGTAAATTGCTCAGTTAACATAAGTAAATGAATGGAAATAAGCTAATAAGACATTTACAATTATAGGTAAAACTGCCGTAGTCAGCAGTTACAATCTAATAGGAAGTAGAGGCCTTTTCCAAGGACACAAGGGGTCCTAAGAGGTAATGGACTAACCAGGAGAAGTTTCATTATCTAATGCTGTATATATTTGAGTGGAAGGGAATTGTGCTATTTTTATAGATGTAATTACCAGTCATTTGTTGATGAATGAATCAATCAGTATTTGATTAACATTAAGGAATTCCATAATATATATGTGTTAGAGATAGGTAGATAGATCAATAGATATAGATAAATAGACATAACAGAGATGTATAAATTGATATTTCATACAGAGAATATATTTCTTTTTATATATCAATAAATGGATATTATATGCCTTCAATTCTAAATTACTAGCAATTGAAAGAAAATTTTTTTATTTACTAGAAGCTATTCAGTAAAAATATAAAAGATATATCTATATGTTATTTACCCCTTTTAAAAACATAAAAATGCGACAATCCAGTTTACAGAATATGGGCATAATTTTATCATTCTCTAGACAATTCATTAGGGTAGTTAGGTAGAATTTTATGTCTACTGCGAGCAAGCTAACCCGGGGTACATTTATCCTATTGCTGACTTGGCCAGGGAGGGTGTGTGACTTGCTCATTGCTTTAGAGATGTGTTACAAGTCCTGGTTGGGTGGTTGGGATGCTTTGAAATCAAACTATGCAAACATGCAATTTACTGCTTATTTTATTAAATTCTATTAAATAATAAAAAGGCAACATTAAAATTCATTTTGTTTAAAAATCAATATGCATTGCTAAAACATTTTATATTGAATATCAAAAATGTGCAGCAAGTAATAGCAGATATTATAAAACACCTGGCTACCCAAGGCCTTCCTGTATTAAATCCTAACAATTTAAATACTTTTTAATTTTCTTAATGGTTTTAATAAGTGGGAGATCTTATTGGATACATAATGCCAAAGACTGTTCCTCCTACTGAATATTAAAAGTAATTTAAAAAGTGGGATTCAATTCATAATACACAAAAATATTCCAACATTGTCTTTGACATCCAATACAGACAATATTGACAATATTAAAACAAATATGAAAGATCAAAAATCTGTAGAAATTTAGATGATGACATAATTCAAATTTTTTATAACTAGTATTAAATTTTACCACTTATTTTCCTACTCTCTTTAAATTTCCTGATACACGTGGTAAGAAATAATATTTTCTTCTCTGTGCACAAAATATTGTCTATTTTATGAAATTTACTTTCTGATTCCCATATTTGATTTGGTTCCAGGTTTCTAAATGAACTCCAGGAAGTAATAAAACACACATTTTCAGAGCAGTTAAACTGCTCTATCTTTACCAACTTTTAACTAACTCCCAGGAAGCCCACTGTCTTTGTATTTCCCCTTTTCCTCTGCAGCGGAGCACTTTTTCGTAGTTCTACAAAATCTTCACATAACTTCAAGTGTTTGGATAAGTAACTTCACATTTATCATGCTATGCCATGGATTTCATAAAGATTTCCTGTTTTGTTTCTTGTTTGTTATTTGAATTAAACCAGCCCGCGTGGGCCAGAGAGCTGCTGAGCAGTCGCCTTGTCGCGGGTTTAAGTGCAATGCGGGCCGCGGCCGGGGCGGCGACAGCGAGCGCCACGCTGCGCTATAGCCCCCTTTCCCTTCCAAGGTTTCTCTTAGCTCTGGTGAGCAACTTGGCTCCCCTGGCTCTGGCCGCCGCTAGAGCCCGCTGCCCAGGTCCGCGCATCAGCAGCCTTTGGCAAACTAAAACAGTGACCCTCCCAGCAATGTTCAAAGCCTCTGACCATTTTATTTTACTTAATTATGATCCCCAATTTGGACCTTTTTCTATTGATCTCAATGGAAAGTTGACCAAAACACTCCCATCACCGCTATTTTCTTTTCTTTTCTTTTTTCTTTTTCTTTTGTCAGTTGCTCAAGCCTGGTCAGTTATTTTGATCTTTTTCCTTTCCTTTCCTTTCCTTTTATTTTCAAGGAGGGGGAGGTTTCCTTTCTTGATTGAAGTGAGATTCTGTAGGTGGCTGTTATATCTCATTTAAGACCCTTGGAGTGGGGTTACAACAGAATAAATAAAGGAGAAAACTTACATAATATTCACATTGACTGTACGTAAAACAATAAATGTCAAAGCTTATTCAAGCTGAAAACTTTCATCAGATTAAAAGTGAATGGTTGAAGCAGATGTGGCTCAAGCAGTTGGGTGTCTGCCTCCTCATAGGAGGTCCCAGTTTTGTTCCTGTACTTCCTAAAAAAAGATCAGACACAATGACACAAGGAGCAGACAGACAAGGGAGCCATCTGGGGGGAGGGGAGTGAATGCAGTATCTTTAATCTGATATGAATTTTCCAAACAGAATAAAAAACAACCGTTCTATTTCTGGAAGCTGAGTATATTACTATAGGACCAACTCTCATTTATATAATCATTATAAATCAAAAGGTACTTTGGCTGTATTGCTGCATTTTAATTTGCTAAGCTACTCAGGCAGATACCATAAAATGGTTTGGCCATTAACAATGGAAATTTATTAGTTCACAAGCTTGCAGTTTTGAGGCTGAGAAAAATATCTAAATCAAGGTATCATCAAAAGATGCTTTCTCTGGGAATCCCAGCTGCCAGCGATCCTGGTCTCTGTCATGTGGCAAAGCACATGTCAGTATCTGCTGGTATCCCCCTTCTTTTCCAGGTTTAATTCCTTCCAGCTTCATGAATCTTTGGTTTTCTCTCCTTTAACTCCATATTCATCCTGTTTATAAATGACTCCATTAAAAGGATTAAGACTCAAACTGGACTAAACCTGAACAGAAGAAATCTTATCAAAGTATCCTATTTAAAATAGGTTTACACATAGAGGAATGGATTTCCTTTAAGAACATGATTTTCTGGGGTATATACAATTGGAAAACATCATTCTTATCAAACAGTGTACACCTGAAGGCAAGATGTATGGCTCAATATTAAGGTTGTTTTGTATCATGACAGACAAAAGAATGCTAAATTTATATTCACCTATTATCATGGCTTCCAAATATATAATGCTTAGCATATTATATCACAAAGTATAACTTAAAATATTCAAAATTGTACCTGGATATGTAAAAATAATTCAGCCAGTGTAATTATCATGAGACAGCCATCAGGAAAAGTATGAAAGTTTTGAACAGTATATATGACTAACTCCTAATGGTGTAGAAAGTGCATTCAAGTGTGTGTTGAGTAGTTTGAAATCAAAAAGCGAGTATTGTCTAATTACAGTTGAATTAAACTGGAAATCAATGACAGAAAGGTACCTAGCACCTCTAAGAAACATGTTGAGACTTTCTACTTTCTTAACATGATAAAAAATGACCCCCTTATACCATGATTGTGAAGACTAAACAGTTATTGTAGTGCTTCCTAATACGTATGCACTTTGTGCTGGGTACTAGTCTAAATGGTTACATGTTCCATTTAGTCCTACCCTCAAATGGCACATGAGGGTGGACACCGTTGTTAATGTGCTCACAGGTGGAGAAACTGAGTTATCAGAGATAAAGCAACATGATGGTGATCATCCAGCTCACAGGCCACTGTGCTGGGCTTTGGCACCAGGCTCATATGTACTTTGGACAATTTCAGAAAGACTGTTTTCTCATCACTAGCAATACCATGAATTTGTTTTGACGAGTGAAAATTACTCTATTCCTAAGAAGAAAACCCTTAAGATGAGCAGGAAACCTCGGTATCCTGGGACTGGGCTGAGGCCAAGCTCTGGGTCTCCTTCTCTGCTCCTTGGTCCCTAAGATCCACAGGCATTTCACCTTAAGAGCACCGAGAATATTAGGGGAACTATGATTTTCTTTCTATGTGATTATCTATTTAATCAACACCATTTTCTACTTTCAAATATACTAATATATCTTATATACACATGCTGTTCATGGACAGATTTTAATTAGGTCTTGTTCCCAAACCATCTAGAACCAATTACCTCTTTGAAATTACCTGTGGGCACTGGCTATTATTGGTGCCAAAGCCTGTGCTCCCAGGGGTTTTCTATGATGCCATTGGAGACCCTTATTTGGGTATAAAACTTAGCATAAAAGTTCTTGTTACAATAGAAAGCTTCCAGACAGGATGTCAGTCATCTCTACCAAATATGCCTGCTCATCCTTGCCCCCAGGTAAAGCATCAGTGGACCCATATCAGAAACCTTGATGTGTCTATCCAGCATGAGTAATAAACAAAATTAACTTTCGAGACTTTGTTGTTATTAACCCTTTTTTCCCTCTTCCTTCCCTTCCCTCCAAGAATCACCTGCATTTTCCCCTGAACTGCTTAGTTGATTTTTTGAGAGAAACTGTCAAGGGATCTATGATTTTATATATATATAAAAGGTACCCACACTATGAGATAAACCTTCTCATTCAATACAATAAACTCAGTTCAAGCAGTTTTGGGAGAACTGATAGCTGTTCATAAAAGCAAAGAGTGAGCTGGTTGCAGCACCAGATGGAGCAGGGGCAGGAGCCACTCTGCACACTGACCAGACCTTCAGTACACAGAATGCTAATTTAAATTTATTCTTAAACAGATCTAATTATGATAGGATGTGTTTTACCTAAAAAGAATATTATCAATGATTTATGTGTATTATTGCAAATCAATTAATTTCAATGATTATTTTCATATTATTTTCTCTTTACCCAGCATTCTGCTATATTCAGTTGATAATACATAGTGAATAAGTGAATCCCTGTCATAAAAATAAACAGGGAAGTGAATGTGGCTCAAGTGATTAGGCTCCCATCTACCATATAAGAGGTCCAGGTTTCGATTCCCAGGGTCTCCTGGTGAAGGCGAGTTGGCCCAAACAGGAGAGCTGGCCTGCACAGGAGTACTGGCCCACGCAGAGAGTTGGTGCAGCAAGATAACACAACAGAGCTGGTGCAGCAAGATGACATTATTTTTGAACTAGCTTCTTTTGGGTCCCTTATTTTTCAAAAAAAAAAAAAAAGTTTAAATAAAAAAAAAAGATTTAACTTAGTTTACTCACTAAAACCTGCCTCAAAACCTGCAGAAAGAAGCCTGTAGGGTAAATGATTAATGAGCACAGGCAGCCTGAGAGGTTCCACAAGGGTTCAAGAAGGAACGTTCTTTTCCTTAGCTTTGTTTGACTGATTGCTTGTGTGTTTTTTTTGTGTGTGTTTTTGTTGTTGTTGTTGTTGTTGTTGTTTTCTTTCTTGTCTTTCTTGCCTCTTTCCTCCCTGCCATTTTTAAAATTAGGTGCTGCTAAATTGTTTCTGCTTTGCTGTGTTTCTCCTTCCTTGATTTCCCATTTTTCTGTGTCTACTGATTTTGTCTACCAATGCTATCTCTTTTCCTTCCTTCATCTTTCTATCTTCTGCTTTCTGTTGTGGTGCTTACATTCCACCTTTTTTTATTAGTCCTCAGCTTTACTGGCTTCAATTTCTATCTTGTCTATTCTGTTTTCTTTTTCTGTTTGTTTTTTTTTTACTTTTTCTTTCTGTCTTTTTCTCTTTCTCTCTCTCCTCATCATTCTGACCTTTTAAATTATTCTATATATTTTTCTCTATTCGGTTTCCCATTTCATTGTAGGTACTCCACTTATTTTATCCCTATTACGCTTCACTGCTTACATGAGATAATATTCATTTTACTAAGTCTTATATGGCCCCTCTTCTAACTTTATATTATTTCTATTATCCTTTTTCATTTCTTATCTTTTTCAATTTCTCTGGCCCTAATATTTTTCCTTCAAGGAAACATAGAAAACAGCAAGGAAATAGAACAAGAAAAACAAAGTGTCAAAGAGAAAACTTAACACAAATGCAAAACTAGCAGCTAAAAAAACTCTAGATCAGAGAGAGAAGCTAATCAACTGAATAAACACATGAAGATAAATGATGACCAGAGTGCAACAAAAAATTGCAAACCATACTAAGAAAAAGAAAGACATGGACCAGTCCAATGAACAAACTAAAAACCAGAAAGAGATGCAGAATATCAAACAACTAATCAAAGTTGTCCAAACAAATATCATGGACCAACTTAATGAAGTGAAGGAAGAGATTAAAGATATTAAGAAGTCACTAGGAGAACATACTGAAGAAATTGTAAACATACATAAAAAGATAACAAATATGATGTGGATGAATGGCACAATCCAAGAAATCAAAAAAAAAAAATCACTGGAATCACATAACAGCAGATTTGCACAGGCAGAAGAAAGAATTAGTGATGTGGAAGACAGTACATCTGGAATCAATAAGATAGTAGAACAGATAGATAAAAAGATAGGAAAAATCCAGCAGGGACTTAGGGATTTAACTGACAACACAAAATGTACAAACATACACATTATAGGCATCCCAGAGGGAGAAGAGAAGGGAAAGGTAACAGAAGGAGTGTTGAAGGAAATAATGGCTGAAAACATCCCAACCCTATTGAGGGAAAGGGATGTACAAGTCCAGGAAGCACAGTACACCGCAAACAGTATAAATCCCAAGAGGCCTACTCCAACACATTGTCAAAATGTCCAATGCTCAAGGCAAAGAGAAAATACTCAAGGCAGCAAGAGAAAAGAAAATCATCACATACAAGGCAGGCTCAATAAGATTAAGTGCTGATTTCTCATCTGAAACCATGGAGGCAAGAAGACAGTGGTATGACATAGTCAAGGTACTAAAAGAAAAAAACTTCCAGCCATGAATTCTCTATCCAGCACAGCTGGCATTCAAAAATGATGGAGAGTTGAAAATATTCACAAATAAACAGAAATTAAGAGAGTATGCCAATAAGAAACTTCCCCGTCAAGAAATGTGAAAGGAAGTTCTACAGGTTGAAAGGAAAAAAGAGGAGAGATAGAGTTGGAGGAGAGTTTAAGAACAACTAAAAAGGCAAAAAGAGAAATAAAAATATTATATGGCATACATAAACCCAAAGAAAATATGGCTGATGTAAGAAATTCCTTGAAAGTAATAACAATGAATGTTAATGGATTAAACTCACCATTCAAGAGACACAGATTGGTAGAATGGATAAGGAAATATGACCTATCTATATGTTGTCTACAAGAAACCCATCTTAGACCCAGGGATTCAAGGAGGCTGAAAGTGAATGGCTGGAAACAATTTTATAAGCAAAAAATAAGCAAAAACGTATGGGAGTAGCTATCCTAATATCAGGCAAAATAGACTTTAAATGCAAGAGTATTGTAAGAGACAAAGATGGACACTATATATTAGTAAATGGGTAATATTTCAAGAGAAAGAACAATCATAAACACTTATGCACCTAATCAGGGCACCTCAAAATACATGAGACAAACACTGGAAAGAATCAGTGGAGACATAAATGCCTCTACAATAATAATGGGAGTCTTTAATACAACATTCTCACCATTAGACACAACATCTCAACAGAGAATCAATAAAGAAACAAAGCCTCTGAATAAAGTATTAGAGTATCTGGACCTAATAGATATATATAGAATGCTACACCCAATTACAGCAGGATATACATTCTTCTCTAGTGCACATGGATCATACTACAAGATAGACCACATGCTAGGCCACAGAACAACTATCAATGAATTCAGAAAGATTGAGATTATACATAGTAGTTTCTCTGGCCAAAATGGAATGAAATTGGAAATCACTAAGGGCCAGAAAACCAGAATGGGCACAAAGATATGGAAGTTGAACAACACACTCTTAGACAAACAGTGGGTCAAGAAGGAAATCTCAAAATACATCAGTAACTACCTTGAAATGAATGAAAATCACAACACAACATATCAAAACCTATGGGATGCAGCCATAACTGTATGGAGAGGGAAATTCTTAGCCATAAATGCATATATCAAAAAAGAAGAGCTAAAATTGAAGTCCTAAATGCACACCTGGAGGAATTGGAAAAACAACAACAAACTAACCCCAAACGAAGAAGAAGGAAGGAAATAAGAAAGATGAGAGCAGAACAAAATGAAATAGAAAATAAGAAAGCACTAGAAAAAATAAAACCAAAAGCTGGTTCTTCTAGAAGATCAATGAAATTGGCAAAACCTTAGCCAGACTAACAAAGAAAAAGAGAGAGCAGATACAAATACACAAAATAAGAAATGAGCAAGGGGATATTGCCACTCACCCCAGAGAAATAAATAGTATCATAAGAGGATATTTTGAAAAATTATATGCCAACAAGAATGATAAATTAGAGAAAATGGGCAAATTCCTAGAAACTCACAAGCAGTGTACATTGATGAAAAAAGAAATTGATGAAGTAAACAGTCCAAATATGAGTAAAGAGATAGACTTGGTCATCAAAAACCTCCCAACTAAGAGTAGCCCAGATCCTGATGGCTTCACAGGTGAATTCTACCAAACATTCCAGAAAGAGCTAACACCAATCCTGCTTAAGATCTTCCAAAAACTAGAAGTAGAAGGAACATGGCCCATCTCACTGTATCATGCCAACATTACCCTAATACCAAAGCCAAACAAAGTTGCCACAGGAAAAGAAAAATACAGACCAATTTCTCTAATGATCCTAGATGCTAAAATCCTCAACAAAATTCTCACTAATCACATTCAACAACATATCAAAAGAATTATGCACTATGACCAAGTGGGTTTCATCCTGGGTATGCAAGGATGGTTCAACATAAGAAAATCAATCAGTGTAATACACCACATAAACAGATTGAAAGAAAAAAATCACATGATCATATCTATAGATGCAGAAAAAGCATTTGACATAACACAACACTCTTTCCTGATAAAAACAGTGCAAAAGATAGGAATAGAAGGAAACTTTCTCAACATGATAAAGGATGTATATGAAAAACCCAGAACCAACTTCATCTTCAATGGTGAAATCCTAAAATCTTTCCCTCTAAGATTGTGAAAACAAGACAAGGATGCCCACTATCACCGCTCCTATTTAACATTGTCTTAGAAGTACTAGCTCGAGCACTGAGGCAAGAAAAAGATGTAAAAGACATCCAAATTGGAAAGGAAGAAGAAAAATTTCACTATTTGCAGACGACATGATCCTATCCATAGGAAGCCCTGAGAAATTTACAACAAAGCTTCTAGAACTTATAAAGCATTTCAGTAAAGTCGCACGCTATAAGATCAATGCTCAAAACCAGTAGCATTTCTGTGTACCAATAATGAACAATCTGGGGAGGAAATCAAGAAAAAAAATACCATTTACAACAGAAACTAAAAGTATCAAATACCTAGGAATAAATTTAACTAAAGATTTAAAGGACTTATATACAGAAACTACACAACACTGTTAAAGGAAATCAAAGAAGACTTAAATAAATGGAAGAATATTCCCTGTTAATGGATAGGAAGATTAAACATCATCAAGATGTCTATCTTACCCAAACTCATCTACAGATTTAATGCAATCCCAATAAAAATCAACACTGTAATTTGTAATGAATTTGAAAAACTAACTACAAAATTTATTTGGAATGATAAGAGGCCCCGAATTGCCAAAAACATGTTGAAAAAGAAAAATGAAGTTGGAGGTATCACACTACCTGACTTTAAAACATACTACAAAGCTACAGTTGTCAAAACTGCATGGTATTGTCACAAGGATAGACATACTGACCAATGGAACCAAACTGAGAGTTCCGATATAGATCCTTGCATATACAGTAATCTGATATTTGACAAGGCCAGCAACCCACTCAGTTGGGAGAGAATGACCTCTTCAACAAGTGGTGCTTGGAGAACTGGATATCCAAATCCAAAAGAATGAGAGAAGAACACCATCCCACAACTTATACAAAAATCAACTGAAAATGGTTTAAAGATCTAAAAATAAGAGTCAGGACCATAAAGGTCTTGGAAGATAATGTAGGGAATCATCTACAGTACCTTTTAATAGGAAATGGTTTCATGAATTTCACATCCAAAGCATGAGGAGCAAAAGAAAAAAAATAGATAAATGGGATCTCCTCAAAATTTAAAATGCATTCCTCATCCACTGCTGGTGGGATTGTAGAATGGTCCAGCTACTATGGAGGACACTTTGGCAGTTCCTCAAAAAACTAACTATAGATCTTTCATATGATCAAGTGATTCCACTGCTGGGTATATATCCAGAAGAAGTGAAAGCAAAGACACGAATAGATATATGCACACCAATGTTCATAGCGGTGTTGTTCACTATTTCCAAAAGTGGTATCAACCCAGGTGTCCATCAAAAGATGAATGGATAAACAAAATGTGGTACATACATAAAATTGCATATTACTCAGCTGTAAGAAGGAATAAAGTGCTAACACATGGGATAACATGGATGAATCTTGAAGACCTTATGTTGAGTGAAGCAAGCCAGCATTGAAGGATGAACAGTACATAACCTCACTGATATGAATTAAAGAAATTGAGGAGCCTCAGAAAACTATTGTCTGTAAGAGAGGTGTACAAGAAATAGAAAGAGAAGAGAAGGTTTTGAGCCATCACCCATATTGATGTAATCTATAGTAAAGTCTTGTGTTGGGTGGTGCAGCATTGACAGGTGGGTAGATTGGTAAGTGTTGGTCAGAAGGTCCAGGATACTGGGGGTAGGCTTGGGAAGAGGGACCAGGTGAATACTGGGGATTTGTGGGTATGAGGTTGAAAGTACTGAGGTGGGAATGCTCTTATGATAAAATGACAAGGAAGGGTCACTGGTTTGGAGTGTTTGTTGGGGGGGGCATACAGGAAACAATGCACCTAGAGGGGGCTTCTAAGGAGTGCATGACTGTTCATTCTGTCATAATATGTTTTATCAGTGGGTGGAGACCCACATAATGAGTGGCAAGAGTTGGACTACCATCTTTGGGAGGACCTTTTTGTTCAGAAATACACAGGTGGGAGTCTTTCAAGTGCAAGGCTGTTTCTAATAGGGGGGCATAAACCAGTGTGTCAAGACCTCTTGTTGCATAGAACTATGAATCTTCTCATCCAATGAGTTAAGACAGGGGGTCATTGTGGTCCCTGGGGTGATGGGGTGGGAGGAATAGAATCCATTAAACAGGGAAAATTATTGGTTAGTAGAAATGTTCTTCATTACCATACAGTGATGGACACAGGACATGGTAAATATCATCAAAATTTATAAAAGTGTACGGTCTAAAATGTAAACCAGAGTGTAAACCATTGACAATGTTTAGTAGCTATGTTTCACTATTTGTATATCAGTTATAACAATGCTACCATCCACATATAAAAAGGTATTAATATTAGGGGGAGGAAAGGGGGAGGATGTTTTGTATATGTGAGTCTCCTGTATTCTGTGTGTGACTTTGCTGTGACATTAAATTTCTCTGGAAACCAAATGAAAAATAGTGAGACTCTGGGGAAAGGGAGGGAGAAGGTGCCACGGTACAGACTGGATATCAGATATTGCACTGATTAAAGGCAAAATGTCAAAAAAAAATTTTTTTTTTCATTTTCTTAATATCCCAAACTTTTATTTTTAAAAAAATGTTTTTACATGTTTTACCTCTTACATTTAAACTTATCATTTTTATTTCATTTTCCTATTAATTATATTCAGCTATTTTAATGACTTCATCTTTGAAGAAGTTTGGATCACAGAAGGATTACAACTTGGGCAGGGTATGATCATTGGTGTGGGGTGTCAGGGATGGGGGATGCATGGGTGGAAGTTCACCTGAGCATAAATATAAGGTATATAAAAATGTTTAAATATTCACGGGGTATTGTCACAGTGGGTGGAGAATAACTCAATAAATGAGAGAATACTGAATTTCAATCCTGGAGAACTCTGCCACATTCTCTAAAGGAGCATCAACAGTACCTCAAGTGCAGGGACAGTGACTGGTGAAGGAAGATGATCCACTAATGGGCCGTTAATATTGATGACTAACCTTATGAGTCTTTGCTCTTGAAATTGAAACAGCCTATTGTTATGGAGTGCCCAAGGTTCCCTCCTGAGACCATCCTTGTTGCTCAAATGTGGCCTCTCAGTAAGCCAAACTCAGCATATGAATGCATTACCTTCCTCCCACAGTGGGATAAGACTCCTGAGGATAAGCCTCCCTGGCACCAAGGGATTGCTACCAAGTGCCAACTGGCAATGCAACTGGAATAAGACCTTGAATAAAAGGCAGAAAAGGTAAAGACAATTGAGTTTACATGGCTAAGTGGCCACTGGACACTTTGGGGGCAGGGAGAAGGAAAAGCAGATGTAATACAGGGGCTTTTTTGGGACTTGGGAATTGTCCTGAGTGACATTGCAATGATAGATATAGGCCATTTTATATCATCACATAACATGCAGAACTGTGTGAGAGAATGTGTGGTCTACAATGTAAACTATGGTCCATGCTTAATGGCAAAGCCCCAGGATGTGTTTATCAATGCAATTAATGTGCCACACTGATGAAGGATGTTTATGTCGGAGGTTGTGGGAGGTGCAGGAGGTGGGGTGTATGGGAATTCCTATATTTTTGTGTAACATCTATGTAATCTACATATCTTTAAAAGTAATAATAAATTGTAGTTTAAAAAAAACATATCTGATAAAGGACTTGGTTTTCAGAATACATGGGGAAAAAAGCAGTTTCAATTTAATAGCAAGATAACAAACACTGAAATATATAATTGGACAGAATATTTGAACAGATATTTCATCAAGGAATATATATTAAAAAAGAGTTGCAAGTGATTCTTTTGAACGTAGAAAACTAAGCACCAATATACCTGCAAGGAGTGCATGGAGAAGCATGAGAAATGTATGATGGTATTTAATGGGAAACATTTAGTGCTCATGGAATGGAATATAATTGATTATAATATTTTGATAAGCTCTGAATAAATAGTCCCTCTGATTTCTACTCAGATTCTACAAAGTCATCATGTTATCATTAATGTTAATATTTATGGAACAGAAAGAGCCTATATTAAATCTTTTTATTCTTCCAGGCAAACCTTAAACTTCAAGTAGATCTATTTTATGTAAACATAGTATATTTTACTGCTACCCCACTCTTGAAATGAGTTTAAAAAGCAGGGAGATGAAAAGGAGCAAGAGGAAACATTATGTTACGTCCTATTAACCAAAACAAATTAAAGAAAATAAAAATGGATTAATGTGAGGCAATATATGAGCTTAGATCAATTCCTTCTACATGTGGATTCACCATGTTTCTTAGGGATTATTTGTCTGACCCTTCATGGCCAAGAGAAATCTTCCTAAGATGCCCAACTCCACCACAGTGACTGAAATCCTGCTTACAAGATTTTCTGATGTGTGGGAGCTCAGAGTCTTACATGCCATGCTATTCATACTGATATACTTGGCAACCCAGATGGAGAATCTTCTCATTGTCACAGTGATCACCTTCAATTAGAAACTTCATACCCCCATGACTGATTTCTTAGGAATCTATCTGTCTTAGATAGGTGCTACATTTCTGTCATGGTCCCTAAGGCATATGTCATCTTCCTGCTTGACAACAGGGTAATCTCCATGGCTGGATGTGCAGCTCAGATCTTCTTTGTGTTTTTCTTTGCTCCAGGGGTGCTGCTTTTGCTCACCATCATGGCCTATGACCACTATGTGGCCATCTGCCAGTCTCTCCACTACCCTACGGTCATGAACACTTGGGTCTGTGTCCAGATGACTCTGGCCTCCATAATCAGTGGTCTGGCCTACTCAGGATTCCACACTGGCAACACATTCAGGCTTCCATTCTGTCAGCCCAACATGGTCCATCAGTTCTTTTGTGACATCCCCTCTCTACTGAAAATCTCCTACTCTGACACCTTTAAACAATGAAATTTTAATTTTTTTCTCTATGGTGGTGGTTGCTGGTCCTTCATCACCATGTCTTATATTCACATATTTTCTACTGTGCTCATTTCCCACCAGGAGTGAGCGAGGAAAGGCTTTTTCCACCTGTGTCTGTCACATCCTCATGGTCACTGTCTTTGTCAGCTCAGCTGCTGATGTGTATGTGAAGCCAACCTCCAGCTCACTCATAATTCAGGACATGCTCACTTCTGTGTTCTATCCTATAGTCCCTCCTTTCTTGAGACCTATAATCTATAGTCTTAGAAACAAGCAGATAAAGGAGGCTGTAAAGATAGTTATGAGAAGAAAGCTTTATTCAGGATAAATCAAGCATAGTTTTTTGAAGCTGAAGTTTTCAATCACGAAAAAAATCAATTCTCAGGCTAGTGTTTTAGGGAATTCCTATTTACCTGTGATTCATTAGTGCTGCCCCTTGATCACAAAGGGAATTACTTAGAATGGCATTTTGGTCTTGATTAGCTCCTACACTTACTTTGCATGGAAGTTGCAAAGATTTAGGCACTGAACAGCACAGCAGGTTACAGTTTTCAGGTACACTCCCAGGTGCCCCCAGAGAGGTGTTTCTTGACCCTTTCAGCAAATTTCCTACCTGCGTTTGTGTTTTAAAATTGGCAGTGCTGTTTAGACTATGTAAAATTTAATAGCTGTGTACAAAAACAACCTGATTTCAAGAAGCCAGTATTTCAGGGAAGAGAGGGGACCTGCTATGACATCTTCTTCCCATGTGTTTACATGAATTTCTGCATTGGAGAGTGTCTTGATCCACACACAATGCTGTGTGGCCTTTATTGCCCTCCTGTTTAATTTCATTTCAAAATCTCCAGAGCATTGGGCCTTGGATTGATTTGTTGTTGTTGTTCCAGCCAAATTAGCAGTATGTAGAAGAACAAAATGTCATAGTGGTCTAATACTTTGAGAATCTTGATGCTGTAGATTGGTGTGCAGGAAAGGGACAGGCACAGCAAACAGTAAAACACAAGAGGAAACCAGGTGTTTGCTTTTTAAAATAATATTTACATATTATTATTAGAGAAGTTGTGAGCTCACAAAACAATCATGCACAATGCCAAGATCATCCAGGTTCTGTGGGCAACAAGTCTTGCAGCAGTGACAATTATTTGTACCTCAGGTACAGATGACAGTAGGAGACAGGTGTGGAAACACTGAAGCAGAGGGGAATATTCCTAATGACAACAGCAGGTTTGATCTTTGGATTCAATTTATGTTTGTTTTTCTAACCAAGAGCCCAGTGATAAAATAGGAAGCTTGGTCAGAGCATAAAATTATGCCAGGAAACAAGCAGTTCCCCTCTTTGAGGACATGCCTTAAACTTTCCTAGTTTGTATATTTTTTTGCCAGTTATATCAAGAAGCAATCTATAATAAATTCTAAAGGTCTTTCTATATGTTCACCTTCCATGCTAAGAAAAATAAGTCTTTCCCTCCCAGTCATTATGCCTTCCTGTTTCTCTTTGACCTTTTTCAAAACACATATTTAAAATCAATTTGGGCTTATGTCACTGTTGGTGGAAAATCACAAAGGAACCTAAAATATAACCAGTTAGTAGCCAAGTGAAGAAAACTGTGTGATGTTTGAAATGGAATCAGTCACTGAAGAACTGTGTGAGCTGTGAGACAACCAGAGGAACAAAAACACATATAGTGGGTGATCCAGGAGACACTTATCTCCAGACATTGCTTTGAATATACATTTTCACATCTGTTGTCTGTGTTGGATATGTATTGGGCTCCAGTGTGAGACTTAATACATATCTTTAATCTAAAATTTATCAACAAGATTGAATCATGTGAGACTTGACAAGTATGTGCAAAACCTCTTCTTTCAATGTAGCTTTTATATGAAATAGAGTAACCAATAGACAGTTCTCAATAAGAACATTCTTCTTAAGCTTCAAGAATATTTTGAATACTATTATTGTACCTCCATTTTTGTTCACATATGAAAATATGTTTCTTAAATAAATTATTCTATAGCATTTGATAAATTAGATTTTAGATATTTGTATATACCACCAATTAGCCTTACCAAAGTGATGGCAAATTTGTACTACTGCCATCAGCATTCTATTCACATACTTACTTGCCTGTATATGATATGGTCATTTACAAATTCTTGTTAAACTTATGGTCAAAACATCTCATTGTTGATGCAATTTGTAGCTCCATTATTCCTAGTGAAGTAGAAAATTAGTTCATAACACATAGAATTGAAATATATTTGACAATATTAGGAGGTAGGAACAATGTTGTATTAGAATAAAAAATGACAATGAATGGAATCACAAATTCACAGGAAAAAATGAAGGTAATCAGAAATGTTAAATAAGAAGGTTAATAAAAGAAATACCATGAATATATATATATATATCTTTTTGAAGTAATGAAAACATTGTCTGAAAGGATGATAGCACAAGTCTGTGATAAAACTGAGAGCCAATGAGTATACATTTCTGATGGATTGTACAAGGCATGGAACTTTATAATACAGTGAACCATGTGGTCAACGATAGACAATGGTTAACAGTACAAATATGAGAGCATTCTCTCCTGAACTATAACAAATGTGCAATACTAATACATGGTGCTAATAATAAGGAAGTTGGAAAAATACACCAAATGTAACCCGTGGAACATAGTTAAAAGTAATATTTTGATGATGTTCTTTCACAACCTGTAACAAATTTTCCACAACAATGCAAGGTGAAGGTGGAGGGTTGGTGTATGGGAGCTCTGCACATTATGCATGATTGTTTTTTGTAAGGTCACAACTTCTTTAATAAAAGAATATTTTTTTAAAAAATCTACAATTTCACAACAATAGGACAAAGTTCAAAATTAAAATATGCGCAAAAGACTTTAGCAGACATTTCTCCCAAGAACATATACAAATGGTCAATAAACTCATGAAAATATGCTCAATATAATTAGCCATTTAAGAACTGCAAATCAAAATCTCAGTGAGATGCCGCTTTACAATGACTCAGATAGCTATTATTTTAAAAAATGCAAAATGACAAGTTTTGATGAGGCTGTTGAGAAATTTGAATACTTTACATTGTTGGTTGTAAGGCAAAATATTGAGAAAAACAGCATTTTCTCAACAAGCTAAACAAAAAATTCTATATGACCTGTCACTCCCACTCCTAGATGTGTACCCCAGAATCTGAAAACTGGAATCATATACTTGTATATCAAAGTTTATAGAAGCATTACTTGCAATAGCCAAATGTTAAAAATAACTAGTGTCCATCAACATATAAATAAACAAGAGAATATCCTTCCTCATTAAAAGGAATGAAATTTGATAAATGCTCAACATGAATGGATCTTGAAAACATTATACTAAGCAAAATAATCCAGATAAAAATCAGAATTATTATATTATTCCCTTTATATGAAATATATAGAATAAGATCATTCATAAAGACAGAAAGTAGATTTGAGTAGCAGGGGATGACGGGGGGGGGCGATGGGAATTATTGCTTAATGTGGACAGAGGTCTATTTAGAATGATGAAAAAACTTTGGTAATATATGCTGGCAATGGTAGGACACATTGTGTATGTAATTAATGTCTTTAACTGTAACACTTAAAAATGCATAAATAGGAAATAAAAAATAAATTATAAAATTAAATTGAGAATAAAGCTCCTTGAACATTAGCATTTAAGAGAATTGATAGTTCAGAAATAATCACATATATTTATGCACAATTATCCTCCACAAGGGATCCAAGAAAAATCAGTTGGGAAAATAATAGTCTTTTCAGCAAACAGTGCTGGAACACCTGGATATCTAAAGGCAAGCAGAAGAATTTGGTCTCTGTTATCACATCAAACCTAAAAACTAACTAAAAATGGATTATAATCCTATAGATAAGAGATAGAACTATAAAATGCTAGAAATATTGTAAGAGCCATATCTTATGACTGATTCTTAGATATAACACCATAAGCAGAAAAAACAAAATCAAAAATAGA
This sequence comes from Tolypeutes matacus, assembly GCA_026826555.1. Taxonomy (NCBI): domain Eukaryota; kingdom Metazoa; phylum Chordata; class Mammalia; order Cingulata; family Chlamyphoridae; genus Tolypeutes; species Tolypeutes matacus. The sequence continues at coordinate 28,581 of JAKSZT010033952.1, forward strand.
AATTTTGAGTAAAATGAAAATAAAACTTTCATGTTCAAATGACATTACCAAGAATGTGACAAAGCACCTTATCAAATGGTAGAACATATTGCAGGTCATATCTAGAATACAGTTCAATCTAAAATACACTGGCATTCAACTTACAGATATAATATATAAAAATCTTGTACAACTCAATGATAATTTTTTTTTACATAACAGAAGTTTTGTTTCCTTCCCTCTAGTTTATGTGTATTCATATTTTGTGAAAACAGTCTTATATATGCAATATCACCCATATTCATATTTTACATGAGGTTTCACTGTGTTATACAACCCAAGTTACATTTTTTAGCTTTCCTTCTAATAATACATATGTTCTTAGGCTTTCCCTTACAACCACTGTCATACCCATATAATATCTTTTCTAGTCACAAACAGCATGATATGCTCTCAACATTTCCATTCATTTCCAAAGATTTACAAATAACATTTTAACCAGTTGTGCACAGATTAACCCTCAACTTTCCATTCTCTACCTTCTTTCTATTTTCTAGTAACCTATATTCTAATTATTAATTCCATGAATTTACATAATATATTTAGTCTATAATAGCACAGTCATAACAGTATTTGTCCTTTTGTGTCTGGCTTACTTCACTCAATATAAGGTCCTCCAGGTTCATCCATGTTGTCATATGCTTCATGACTTCATTTCTTCTTACTGATGGATAATATTCTATTGTATGTATACTTCACAATTTGCTTATCTATTCACCAGTTGATGGACACCTGGTTTTTTTCTAACTTTTGGCTATTGCAAATAACACCGCTGTGAACATCCGTGTGCAAATATCTATTCATGTCATTGCTCTCAGGTCTTCTGCATATATACCTAGAAATGGTACTTCTGGGTCACATGGCATGTCTCTATTCAACTTCCTTAGGAACTGCCAAACAGTGCTTCACAGTGGATGTACCATTCTACACTCCCACCAAAAGTGAATAAGCATTCCTTTCTCTCCACATCCTCTCCAACATTTACAGTTTTTTGACTTTTTAATAGTGGCCAGTCTAATAGGTGTGCAATGAGATCTCATTGTAATTTTGATTTCCATTTCCCTAATTGTTAGTGATGATGAACATTTTTTCATGTGTTTCTTTGCCATTTGTACTTCTTCCTTGGACAACTGTCTTTTCAAGTCAATTGCCCATTTTTAATTGGGTAGATTTTTATTGTTGATGTGTATGGTCTTCTTATATATCATGGTTACAAAGCCCTTATAGGATATGTGATTGCCAAATATTTTCTCCCATTGAGTCAGCTGCCTTTTCATCCTTTTGAAGAAGCCCTTGAGGTGTAAATGTGTTCAATTTTCAGGAGGTCCCATTTTCTATTTTTTCTTCTTCTTTTTTTCTTCATGCTTTGTGTGTAAGGTTTAAGAAACTACTGCCTACCACAAGATCTTGAAGATATTTTCCTACAGTTTGCTCTAGGAGTTTTATAATTGTAGCTTTTATATTTAAGTCCTTGATCCATTTTGAGTTAATTTTTGTATATGGTGTGAAATAGGGGTCTTCTTTCTTTCTTTCGGATATGGATATACATTTATCCCAGCACCATTTGTTGAATAGACTGTTCGGGCCCAGATGAGAGGGTTTGATAGCCTTGACAAAAATCACTTGACTGTAGATGTGAGGGTCTGTTTCTGAGTTCTCGATTTTGTTCCCTTGTTCAATGTGTCTGTCTCTATGCCAGTACCATGCTGTTTTTAACACTGTATCTAAGCAATATGCTTTAAAGCCTGGAAGGGAAAGTCCTCCAAATTTGTTCTTATTTAAGGGCTTTTTGGCTATTCAGGGCACCTTACCCTTCCAAATAAATTTGATAACTGGTTTTTCCATTTCTTTAAAAGAAGCTGTTGGGATTTTTATTGGGATTGTATTGAATCTGTAAATCAGTTTGGGTAGAATTGACATCTTAAAGTTATTTGGTCTTCAATCCATGAACACATAATGTCCCTCCATTTTCTAATACAGGTCCTTTATGTCCTTGGTTAAGTTTTTTCCTAAATATTTTACTTTATAGTTGCTATTATAAATGGAAATTTTTTTCCTGATCCATTCTTATCAGAATGCACATCAGTATTTTATGAAATGGTATTGAATTTTGGGTTTTAGTCTTGTATCCCATCAGTTTGCTGAAATTCCCTAATAGTTCTAATAGCTTTATTGTTTATTTTTCAGGATTTTCTACATATAGGTTCATATCAGCAAATAGTGTGAGTTTTTCTTCTTCCTTTTCTATATGGTAACCTATTATTCCTTTATTTAGTCTAATTTCTCTAGCTAGAACTTCTAGCACAATATTGAATAACAGTGTTGATGGTACAACCTTGTCTTACTCTTGATCTCAGAGGGAAGGCTTTCAGTCTTTGACCGTTGAGTAAAATGCTAGCTGTAGTTTTTTCATATATGCATTTTACCAAATTGAGAAATCTTCCTTCTATGCCAATATTTTTTTTTCAAGAAATGGTGCTGTATTTTGTCAAATGCCTTTTCTGCATAAACCAAGAGGATCATGTGGTTTTTCTTCTTCAATTTATCAATGTAGTATATTACACTAATTGATTTTCTTTTGTTGAAACCACTTGCATACCTGGGATAAAGCCCAACTGATAGTGCTGTATAATTCTTTCAATGTGCTTTTGGATCCTGTTTGCAAGTATTTCGTTGAGGATTTTTGCATCTATATTCATTAGAAATATTGGTCTGTAATTTTCTTAATTTTTAGTATCTTTATCTGGTTTTGTTATTAGGGTGATGTTGCCTTCATAAAATGAGTTTGGTAGTATTCTTCCCTGTTCAATTTTTTGGAAGAGTTGAAAAAGATTGGTATTAGATTGTCATTGAATTATTGGACAAATTCACCCGTGAAGCTATCTGGTCCCATGCTTTTCATCTTTGGGAGGTTTTTGATGGTGGTTTCAATATCTTCACTTGTGATTGGTTGGTTATTGTCTTCTATTTCTTCTGGGGTCAGTGTAGGTGGTTCGTGTATTTCTAGGAATTTATCCCTGTCATCTACATTGTCCAGTTTTTTGGCATACAGTTGTTTGTAATATACTTTTATGGTCCCTATTATTTCTCTTGGGTCAGTGGTAATGTTCCCCCTCTCATTTCTGATGTATTATTGGTGTCTTCTCTCTTATTTTCTTTGTCAGTCTACCTAAGGGTTTGTTGGTTTTGTTGATTTTCTCAAAGTAACATCTTTGGGTTTGTTGATTCTCTCTACTGTTTGTTTGTTTTTTCCTCAATTTTATTTATTTCTGTTCTGATCTTTATTATTTCTTTCCTCCAGTTTGGTTTGGGATTAGTTTCCTGTTCTTTCTTTAGTTCCTCCAGGTTTGCAGTTAGATCATCAATTTTAGCTCTTTGTTCTTTTTAATGTAAGCATTACAGACTATAAATTTCCTTCTCAGCACTGCCTTGCAGTGTCCCATAGGTTTTGATATGTTGTGTTCTCATTTTCATTTATATAAAGATATTTGCTGAAATCTCTTGCAATTTCTTCTTTGACCCACTGATTATTTATTAATGCGTTTCTTTATCTCCATATATTTACGAATTTTCTTTTTCCTTCCATTATTTATTTCCAGCTTTATTCTGTTATGATCAGAGAAAGTGTTTTGTTTAATTTCAATCTTTTCAAATTTATTGAGGCTTCTCTTGTGACCCAATATATCTTCTGTCTTGGAGAATGATCCATGAACACTTGAATATTATATACAGCCTGCTGTTTGAGGGTTCAATGCCCTACAGATGTCAGGTCTAGTTCTTTTATCATATTATTCAAGCTTTCTGTTTATTTATCCTCTGTCCAGATTTTCTATCCAATACTGAGAGTGGTGTAGTGAAGCCTTCAACTAGTATTGTAGACATCCGTTTCTCCCTTCAGTTTTGACGGTGTGTTCCTCATGTATCTTAAAGCACTCAGGTTAGGTGCATAAATATTTTGTATACATATTTTTCTTGGTGTATTGCCCCTTTCATTAAATATAATGACCCTCTTCATCCCTATAACAGTTTTCCATTAAAAATTTATTTTTCTGATATCAGTATTGCTTCTCCAGGTCTTTTTTGTTACTATTTGCATAAATATCTTTTTCCAAACTTTCACTTTTAACCTTTTTCTGTCCTTACATCTGAAGTGAGTCTTTGGTAAAAAAAAAACATATAGATGGTTCATTTTTTTTTCCTCCACTCTATCCATCTCTGTCTTTGATTGGGGAATTCAAGCGATTAACATTCAATGCTATTACTGTAAAGAAATTACTTACTTCATCCATTTTGTCCTTTGGCTTTCTGTTGTCTTAAAGTACTATTGTCTGTCTTTTTACCCTTTAATTTACCCTTCATTTCCATACTCTTTTCTATACTCTTTTCTCACCCTTGGTATTTCCTCTTGGGCTGCAGCACTCCATTTATTATCTCCTGTAAATCTGGTTTTTTGGTAACATATTATATGAGTTTTCATTTTTTCTGTGAAGATTTGTAATCACCCTCATTTTCAAAGGATAATTTTGATTGATACAGAATTATTGGTTGGTAGCTTTTTTTTCCCCATTATTTTAAATATATCATACCACATTTTTCTCATCTCCATTGGTTCTTATGAGAGTTCAGCACCTAATCTTATCAAGGTTCCCTTGTATGAGGTGCATTGTTTTCTTCTTGTTTTCAGTATTCCCTCTATATCTCTGTGATATTTTTCATTCTGAATAGTAGGTGTTTCATGATAGGTCTATTCAGATTTATCTTGTTTGAATTGTGTTTTCTTTCTTGGATATTGATTTTTATGTCTTTCATAAGCGTTTTGAAGTTTTTGGTCATTACTTCTTCAAATATTCTTTCTGCCCTTTTTCCATTTTCTTCTCAATCTTGAATACCGATAATGCATACATTTTAGTATTTTGCACTGTCATTCAATTCTATAAGACCCTGTTCCATTTTTTTTTCTGTTCTCCTGTCTTTTCCAGACATTGAAATCACTAATTCTGCATTCAAGCAATTCAAATTTGCTCTCATGTGCCTCTAATATATTTTTAATCTCATCAAACATGCCTTTCATTCCCATAGGGTCTGTCACATTTCTTTACAGGCTTTCAAATTGTTCTTTATGGTCACCTAGTTTTTTTGTAATATCCTTTATCTCTTTAGTTATATTTTCTTTCAATTCTTTCAATTGATTTAGAAGAGTTGAGTGATTATCACTGATTAATTTTCTTATACCCTGTATATCTTCATTATATTTGGTTTGTTCCTTTGGCTGGGCCATCTCTTCCTGATTCCTAGTATGGCTTTTAATTTTTTTACTGATTTCTAGGCATCTGAATATTTTCATGAATTTACTGTAATGGCCAATTTCTCTCTCTTCCCCATTTTTTTGAAAGCTCTGATATTTGGTTCAACTGATTGTAAGTGTTTAATAATTTCCAGCTTAACTTATCAAACTCTTTCCATGGACTCACTAATCGGGTGCAGATTTTCTCCCAGGAATTAGGGTACAGAGAGACCAAAAAGGAGTTCTTGTCCATGCAATAGCCAGACTAGACAACAGATTGTGCTCATCCATGCACATTTCCATGGTGGTGCTTCAATTTCTGCTTTCGTGTGTTTTGGTCTGACCACAGTTGAGATTCAAAGTGGGCTCTATCGACCAAATTCAAAGAAGAAAAGTCACCTGACTACCCTCCATTTTCCCTTGTAACAACTGACAGGGAGGAAGATGTCTGCTCCCCTCTCACTTGTCTGCAGTGAGCCAGTAGTTTTACTCTGGCTTAATATCTTGGTGTGGGGTAGGGGAGCCCTTTGCAGCCACTGCTGTCTTTTGGTAATTCACATTTGTTTTTCTGGGTTCTTGTGTCACTGTTTCTACACCTCCTACGAATTCTGCAGCACTGTCCTTGTCTGCTTTTTCCCATAGAAAGTCCCTCAGACAGCTTTTGGCCCTTTCGCTATTGTTTTTGAGAGACCTGACCTGCCTTCCTACTTTGACACCATCTTCCTGGAGCTTTCATTGCAGTTTTTATTTGCATGTCCTTAGTAGCTTGTGATATTGAACAATTCATCTGCTTTTTGCTATTTGTATTTTTTTCTTTAGAGAAATGTCTACTTAAGACTTTTACCAATTTTTAATTGATTGTTTATTTTTTTATTGTTGACTTGTATGATCTCTTTATTTTGCATTGAAACCAAATTTTATAGGATATGTGGTTTCCAAATCTTTTCTCCCATTGTGTGTGCTTTCTTTTCAATTTATTGATGAAATCCATTGAATCAAAAACTGTTTAAATTTGAGGAGGTTCAATTTACCCATTTTATTTTTTTATTGCTTGTGCTTTCAATATAAGGTTTAAGAATCCACCACCTACTAACAGGTACTAAAGTTTTCTCTACATTTTGTTCTAGGGGTTTTGTGTTTTCAGTTTTTATATTTAGGTCTTTGATCCATTTTTAATTAATTTTTGTATAAAGTGTGAGACATGGGTTTTCTCATTTTCCTTTGGATATGAATATCCAGTTTTCACAGAACCATTTCTTGAATAAATTGTCTGGCCCAGCTGGTTGTAGTTGAAGTCCTTGTCAAACATCACTTGACTATAGATCTGAGGATCTGTCTCTGAAGCATCAATTCAGTTCCATTGGTCTATATGTCTATCTTTATGTCAGTACCATGCTGCTTTTACTCTATAGCCAGGTAATATGATTTAAAATCCTGCAGTGAGAGTCCTCAAATTTTGTTATTCCTTCTAAGGTGTTTTTGGTTATTCAGAGTCATTTGCACTTCCAAATATATCGGAAAATTGGGTTTTATATTTCTTTAAAAAAGGCTGTTGGAATTTTTTGAGATTGTTTTGAATGTATATCAATTTGTATAGAATTGACATTTTAACAATATTTAGTCTTACAATCCATGAACATGAAGTGTTCTCCCATTTATTTTTGTCTTCTTTGATTTCTTTTAGAAATGCCTTGTAGATTTCTGAATACAAGTTTTTTACATGCTTAGTTAAGTTTATTCTGAAGTATTTGATTCTTATAGTTGTTATTGTAAATGAAATTATTTCCTTAATTCCTTCTCAGATTGTCACTACTAGTTTATAAAAACACTATTGATTTTTTAATATTAATCTTGTATGCTGCCACTCTTATGAGCTCGTTTATAACTCTAGTAGCTTTGTTATAGATTTTTCAGGATCTTCAAGGTGTAGGATTATATCATCTCCAAGTAGCAAATTTTAACTTTTTCCTTTCCAGTTTGGATGCCTTTTACTTATTTATCTTGCCTGATTGCTCTTTTTAGAACCTCTAGCACTATATGGAACAACAGTGTTGTTAGTGGGCGTCATTGTCTTATTCCTTTGTTCCTGATCTCAGCAGAAATTCTTTCAGGCTTTAATCATTGAGTACAATGTTACCTGTGGGTTTTTCATATTGACCCTTTTTCATGTTGAGAATGTTTCCTTCAATTCCTAAATTTTGGAGTATTTTTATCAAGAAAGGATGCTCTATGTTGTCAAATGCCTTTTCTGCATCAGTCAAGATGATCATGTGATTTTTCTTTTTTGATTTATTAATGTGGATTATTATGCTGATTGATTTTCTTCTGTTGAACTACCTTTGCATACCTGTTACAAAATCCACTTGAATATGATGAATAAATCTTTTAATGTGTTGTTGAATTCAATTAGCAAGTATTTTGTTGAGGATTTTTGCATATATATTCTTTAGTGAAATGGGTCTTTAATTTTCTTTTTTTTTTTTTTTTTGGTAATATCTTTATCTGGCTTAAGTATTAGGGTGATATTGGCTTTGGAGAATTAATTTGATAGTGTTCTTTCCTATTCAATTTTGTGGAAGAGTTTGAGTATTTTAATTTTAAATTTTCTTTGAATGCTTGGTAGAATTTATGTGTGAAGCAATCTGGAGCTGGGCTTTTCATTTTGGGGAGTTCATTAATGACTGTTTCAACCTCTTTAATTGTGAGTGGTTTTTTGGGCTCTTGAATTCTAGGATCAGTGTAAGTTGTTAGTATATTGCTAGGAATTTTTCAAATTCATCTATATTGTCTACTTTCTTGGCATACAGTTGTTCATTGTATCTTCTTATGATCACTTTTATTTCTGTGGGTAAGTAGTAATGTCCCCATTTTCATTTCTAATTTTATTTATTTGCTTTTTCTCCATTTTTTTTCAGTCTTGCTAATGGTTTGTCAATTTTGTTAATCTTCTCAAAGAACCAACTTTTTTTAAAATTCTCTCTAATAATATTTTTCACAATTTCATTTATTTCTACTCTGATCTTTGTTATTTCATTCCTGCTGCTTGTTTAGAGAATACTTGCTTTCTTTAAGTTTTTCCAGCAGTGCAGTTAGGTCCTTGATTTTAGCTCTTTCTTCTTTTTTAATGTAAGCATTGAAGACTGTAAATGTCTCTCTCAGAACTACCTCCACCACATCCTATAGGTTCTGATATGTTTTGTTCTCATTTTCATTCATCTCTAGATATATATTGATTTCTCTTGCAATTTCTTCTTTGAGCCACTGATTAATTAAGAGTGTGCTGTTTAATCTCCATATATTTGTGAGTTTTTCCTTTTTCTGCCTGTTGATTTCCAGGTTTATTCTTTTATCATCAGAGAAAGGGCTTTTTAAATTTTCAGTCTTTTTAAATTTACTGAGATCTCTTTCACTAACAAATAAATGGTCTGTCCTGGTGTAGGATCCATGAGTACCTGAGAAGAATGTATCTTCTCTTGTTTAGAAGTCCAATTTTCTGTATATGTGTCTATTAATTTTTTTCTTTTATAATACTATGTATGGTCTCAGTTTCTTTATAGATATTCTGCACAGATATTCTTTCCAATTATCAGAGTTGTGAATTGAAATCTCCAAATATTGTACAAACATCTGTTTCTCCCTTCAGTTTTGTCACTGTTTTCCTTGTGTAATTTGGGGCATTGGTTACATGCATATATATATATAATCTATTTTTATTTCTTTCTGATGAATTGCCACTTTGTTAATATATAATGTTCTTACTTGTCTCTAATAAAAGCTTTCCTTTTAAAGAGTATTTCACCCACCCTAAGTGTATTACTCCAGCTTTTTTTCTTTTGATTACTTCATCTGAAGAATGACTTTTTCCACCCTTTCACTTTCAATCTACTAGTATCCTTGTCTCTAAGGTGAGTATCTTGAAGACAGTGGGGAGATAACTCATATTGTTATCTATTTCACTGGCAACCCGGTGAGAGGGAGCATTCTCTGAGAGTGGGAGGGTTCTGGCAGAAGGTGAAGAGGGGTTTCCTTTCTGTGGGTTTGGCTGTCTGGATGCCCTTGCAGGTTTGGGGAGCAAACCAGCTGGCTTGAAGTGGCACCAGGCTGAGGGGAAAGGAAATTTTTCTGAGGAAGCCTGATTTACCTAACCACCCTGTGATATAAGGCTTGGCTTGGAAGGGGCAGAGTCAGCAAATTTTATCATTCTGCACTGACGACTATCAGAGTCTCATCTCCCCTGGGGAGGTCAGGCAGCAGGAAGTGTTTAACAAGTTTCCATGAGCATTTTTATGGTGCCCTCAGTGGAGGGGATGGTCTAGAAGAGGCCTTCTTTTGGGTCCCTTATTTCTCCAAAAAAAAAAAAAAAGAAGAAGTTTATTTTAAAAATAAAATAATTCAACTTAGTTAAATCGCTAATATCTGCTTCAAAACCTGCAGATAGGAGCTTGCAGGATAATTGATTGATGAACACAAGCAGGCTAAAAGGCTCCACAAGGGCCCAAGAAGGAAGGCGGCTCTTCCTTAGCTTTGTTTGACTGCTTGCTTGTGTGTTTGCTCGGTTTTTCTTTGTTTGTTTGTGTGTTTCTTGCTTTTCATTCCTCTTTCCTCCCCCTCCCTTTTTTTTCTTCTTTTTTTAAAAAATTAGGTCCTGCTAGCTTCTTTCTTCTTTGCTGTGCTTCTCCTTCCTTGATTTCCCATTCTCTGTGTATTTGGATTTTGTCTACCAATGCTATCTCTTTTTCTTCCTTCATCTCTCTACCTTCTGCTTTCTGTTGTGGCTCTTACAATCCACCTTTTTCATTAGTCTGCAACTTTATGGCTGTCAATTTCTATCTTGTCTATTCTATTTTCTTTTTTTTTTTTCATTATTATTAACTTTTTCCTTTCAGCACTCTCTTTACTCTTTCTCTATCTCCTCATCATTCTGGCCTTTTAAATCATACTATATATTTTCCTATATTTGGTTTCCCATTCCATTGTAGGTATTCCAATTTTTTTTCCTATTACTCTACACTGCCTACATGAGTGAAAAATTCATTTTACTAAGTCTTGTAAGGCTCCTTTTCCAACTTTTATCAATATTACTACTATCCTTTTTCCTTTCTAACCTCTTTTGATACCTTGGGCCCTAATCATTTTCCTTCAAGGGAACACAGAAAAAGCAGGAAAATAGAAAAAGAAGAATAAGTATCAAAGAGAAAACTTAACACACACACAGAACCACCAGCCAAGTAAAACTCTAGAGCCAAGAGAGAAGCTAATCAACTGAATAAATCCATCAGGATAAAATGATGAACAGAGGGCAACAAAAAATTAGAAACCATATTGAGAAACAGAAAGACATAGACCAGTCAAATGAACAAACTGAAAACCAGGAAGAGATGCAGAACATCACACAACTAATCAAAGCTGTCTAAACAAATATCATGGACCAACTTAAAGAAGTGAAGGTAGAGATTAAGAATATTAAGAAGACACTGGAAGAACACACTGAAGAAATTGTAAACATACATAAAAAGATAATGGATATGATGGTGATGAATGCAGAATCTAAGAAATCAAAAAGACACTGAAATCTCATAACAGCAGATTGGAACAGGCAGAAGAAAGAATTAGTAATGTGGAAGACAGTACATCCGAAATCAAACATAGTAGAACAGATAGATAAAAAGATAGAAAAAAATCCAGGAGAGATTCTGGAATTTAACTGACAACACAAAATGCACAAACATATGCATTATTAGGCATCCCAGAGGGACAAGAGAAGGGAAAAGGAACAGGAGTGTTGAAGGAAATAATGGCTGAAAACTTCCCAAGCCTATTGAGGGAGATGGATATACATGTCCAGGAAGCACAGCACACCCCAAAGAGTATAAATCCCAACAGTCCTACTCCAAGTCATATAATTGTCAAAATTTGCAATGATCAAGACAAAGAGAAAATACTCAAGGCAGCAAGAGAAAAGAGAACCATCACATCCAAGGTAAGCACAATAAGATTAAGTGCTGATTTCTCATCTGAAACCATGGAGGCAAGAAGACAGTGGTATGACATAGACAAAGTACTAAAAGAAAAAACTTCCAGCCACGAATTCTTTATCCAGCAAAACTGGTATTCAAAACTGATGGAGAGTTCAAAATATTCACAGATAAACAGAAATTAAGGGAGTATGCCAATAAGAAACCTGCACTTCAAGAAATACTAATGGAAGTTCTACAAGTTGAAAGGAAAAAAACAGGAGAGAGAGTTGGAGAAAAATGTAAGAACAACTAAAAAGACAAAAATAGAAATAAAAACAACATATGACATACATAAAACCAAAGAAAATATGGCTAACATAAGAAATTCATTGAGATTAATAACACTGAATGTTAACAGATTAAACTGACCAGTCTAGCGACACAGATTGGCAGAATGGATAAGGAAATATGATCCATCTATATGTTGTCTACAAGAAACCCAACTTGGACCTAGGGATTCAAGAAGGCTGAAAGTGTATGGTTGGAAAACCATTATTCAAGCAAACAATAGCAAAAAAAAGGGGGGGGGCAGGAGTAGCTATCCTAATGTTGGACAAAATAGACTTTAAATGCAAAACTATTGTAAGAAACAAAGATGGACACTGTATATTAGTAAAAGTGGTAATCTTTCAAGAAGAGAGAACAATCGTAAACATTTATACACCTATTCAGGGTGCCTCAAAATGCATGAGGCAAACTCTGGAAAAACTAAGTGGAGAAATAAATGCCTCTACGATTATAGTGGGGGACTTTAGTACACCATTATCATCATTAGACAGAACATCTAGACAGAGAATTAATAAAGAAACAAAGACTCTCAATAATACATTAGAGGACCTGGACCTAATAGACATATACAGAACACTACACCCAAATACAGCAAAATTTACATTCTTCTCGAGGGCACATGGGTCATACTCCAAGATAGACCACATGCTAGGCCACAGAACAACTCTCAACGAATTCAGAAATATTGAGATTATACAAAATAATTTCTCTGAACACAATGGAATGAAATTGGAAATCACTAAGAGCCAGAGAAACTGATTAGGCACCAAGATATGGAAGTTAAACAACACACTCTTAGACAAACAGTGGGTCAAGGAGGAAATCTCTAAAGAAATCAGTAACTACCTTGAAACTAATGAAAATGACAACACAATATACCAAAACCTATGGGATGCAGCCAAAGCTGTCCTGAAAGGGAAGTTCATCACCATAAATATATATATTAAAAAAGAAGGAAGAGCTAAAATTGAAGACCTAATGGCACACCTGTAGGAACTGGAAAAATAACAACAAACTATCCCCAAAGGAAGTAGAAAGAAGGAAATATTAAAGATTAGAGCAGAACTAAATGAAATAGAAAAGAAGAAAGCACTAGAAAAAATAAACAAAACCAAAAGCTGGTTCTTTGAGAAGATCAATACCCTTAGCCAGACTAACAAAGAAAAAGAGAGAGCAGATGCAAATACACAAAATAAGGAATGAGGAAGGGGATATCACTATTGCCCCACCAAAATAAAGAGTATCATAAGAGGATACTTAAACTATAAGTAGAAGGAACATTGCCTAACTCATTCTATGACATCACCCTAATACCAAAGCCAAAGATACCACAAGAAAGGAAAATTAAACACCAATTTCTCTAATGAATTTAGATGCTAAAATCCCCATCAAAATACTTGCTAATCGCATTCAACAACATATCAAAGAATATACACCATGATCAAGTGGGTTTCATCCTGGTTATGCAAAGATGGTTCAATATAAGAAAATCAATCAATGTAATACACCACATAAACAGACTGAGAGAAAAAAAATCACATGATCTTCTCTATAGATGCAGAAAAAGCATTCGACAAAATACAGCATCCTTTCCTGATGAAAACATTGCAAAAGATTGGAACAGAAAGAAACTTTCTGAACATGATAAAAGGTATATATGAAAAACCCAAAACTAACATCAACTTCAATGGTGAAGTCTTAAAAGCCTTCCCTCTGAGATCGGAAATGAGACAAGGATGCCCACTGTCTCCACTCCTATTTAACATTGTCTTAGAATATTTTCTGAAGCACTGAGGCAAGAACAAGATATAAATGCATCCAAATTTGAAAAGAAGAAGTAAAAATTTCATTATTTGCAGATGACATGATCCTATACATAGAAGGCCCTGAGAAATCTACAGCAAAGCTTCTAGAACTTATAAAGGGGTTCAGTAATGTCACAGGCTATAAGTTAGTGCTCAAAAATCAGTAGCATTTCAGTACACCAATAATGAGCAATTTGAGGAGGAAATCAAGAAAAAAATCCCCTTTACAATAGTAACTAAAAGAATCAAATACGTTGGAATAAATTTAACTGAAGATGTAAAGTACTTATATGCAGAAAACTACACAACACTGTCAAAGGAATCCAAAGAAGACCTTAAAAATGGAAGAATATTCCCTGTTCGTGGATAGGAAGACTAAACAGCATCAAGATGTCTATCCTACCCAAACTAATCTACAGATTTAATGCAATCCCAATAAAAATCAACACATCATTTTTTAAGGAACTGGAAAAACTAACTACAAAATTTATTTCAAATGGTAAGAGGCTTGGAATCACAAAAGACATATTGAAAAAAAAACAAATGAAGTTGGAGTTATCACACTACCTGACTTTAAAACATACTACAAAGGTACAGTAATCAAAACTGCATGGTATTGGCACAAGGATAGACATACTGACCAATGGAACCAAATTGAGAGTTCTGATATAAATCCTCATATATACAATCTTCTGATATTTGACAAGGCTACCAAGCCCAATCAGTTGGGAGAGAATGGCCTCTTCAACAAGTTTTGCTTTCAGAACTGGATATCCATATCTTGGCAAAGTGATATAGTGTATTTGCGTATTGAAGGGATAGGGCAGGTGGGTCGTGATATTATTGCATTTGGTGGTGCAGGGTTGACAGTTGGGAAGATTGGGAAGGGTGGGTTAGAATACCCAGGATACTGGGGGAAGAGATGGGAGAGGGACAAGGTGACACTTTGGATTTGTGGGTATGAGGTTGAAAGTGCAGAGGTGGGCATGCCCTTATGGCAATATGACAAGGAAGTGTTACTAGTTTAGGGTGTTGGTTGTGGGGGCATTTGGGACAGGGCACATCTGGAGTTTCTGCGAGTTCATCCTGTCATAATGTGTTGTATCAGTGGGTGGAGACCCACACCATGAGCAGGAAGGAGATGGACTCCCATCTTTGGGAGGGCTGATTTGTCCAGAAACATTCAGGTGGTTGTCTCGTATGAGCAAGGGCATTTCTTTATAGGGAAGGACAAACCAGTGAGTCAAGACCTCTTGTTGCATCCAACTATGAATCTTGTCATCCAAGGAGGCAAGTCAAGGGGCAGTCATGGGCCCCAGGGGGATGGGAAGGGAGGAGCAGAATAGATCATACAGGGGGTATTTAGTTGTCAGTGGTAATGTTCTTCATTACCTTACAATGATGGACACTGGACATGGTTAATACCATCAAAATGTATAAAATTGTACGGTCTAAAATGTAAACCATACTGTAAACCATTAACAATGTTTAGTAGCTATGTTTCACTATCTGTATAGCAGTTATAACAATGCTACCATCCACATACAAAAAGGTTTTATATGGGGTGAGGAAAGGGGGAAGAGGTTGGGTATATGAGAGTCTCTTGGATTCTGTGTGTGACTTTGCTGTGACTTAAAACTTCTCTGAAAATTAAGTGAAAAATATTGAGACACTGGGGAGTGACTGGTGGAAAGTGCCACGGTACAGACTGGACACCCAAAATTGCAGTGATAAAAGGGAAAATATCAAAAAATTATATTTTTTAAATTGCTTTTTCCCATTTTTTGAATATCCCAATCCTTTAGTTTTATTTTATTTATATATTTTTTTAAGTTTACAGGTATTTTATCTCTTACATTTAAACATCATTATTATCACATTTTCCTATTAATTGTATATGGCTATTGTATTGGCTTCATCTTTAAAGAAGCTTTGGATTACAGAAGGGTTAGAACTCGGGTGGGAGAAGATCATTGGTGGGGGTGGGGGTCAGGGATGGGGGTTTCATGGGAGGAAGTTCACCTGAACATACATAAAAGGTATATAAAATTGTTCAAATGCTTATGGGGCATGGTCACAGTGGGTGGAGAATCACTCAATAAATGAGCGAATACTGAATACTCAGCCTGGAGAGCTCTGCTACATTCTCCAAGGGAGCAGCAACAGTTCCCCAAGTGCAGGGGCAGTGTCTGGCTAAGGAAGATGATCCACTGATGGGCTCTTGTTATTGATGACTAGCCTTATGAGGCTTTGCTCTTGAAACTGAAACTTAGCCTAATATTATGGGGTGCCTAAGGGTTGCATCCTGAGAGCCTCCTTGTTGCTCAAATGTGGCCTTTCTCTGAGCCAAAATCACCATACGAATGCATTACTTTCCTCCCAGCATGGGACATGACTCCTGGGGATGTCTCCCTGGCAACGAGGGATTACTATGTAGTGCCAACTGGCAATATGACTGGAAAAAGACCTTGAATAAAAGGGGGAAATTGTAAAGACAAATGAGTTCATATGGGTGAGACTTCAAAGTGAGTCAGGAGGTCATTCCAGAGGTAACGCTTATGCACATCTCAGTAGGACCTCATAGGCTTCCAATGTGGATATTTCCCCAAATAGAAAGGCTCCTGAAGGCTCTGGAGAAACCCAGGTCCTATATCAGGGCTGATAGATCCAGAGTTTTGCACCTTATCAGTGGGCCCTACTTTGGAATCTGTGCTCCTCAGAGTGACAGTGTTAGACTCAAATATGTCTTCCCTACACACAGTCCATCAGTCCCATCTATTCAAACCTACATGTGGTGCTGGAGTTTGTAGGTATACTTCCAGAGACTGGAGTCTTGGGCCTGCCTATGTGCCAGCTGGACCTGGAATCTCAGTGCAGCTGCAACTTCTACTCTACAGCTCAATGAACTCAGCCAGGACACCTGGCAGGGAGATGATGATGAACAACTGCCACTACAGGGAATGGAGAGAGTCGGCAGGTGCAGGCAGGATAAGCCCATCCATTTTATCCATGGAATATAAGCCCCCTCTCACTAGAAGGTAGATCGGACATTACCATCCCAGACTCCTCAGGATTGATGGGAGAGCTATGAACTAGAGTGGGCTTACTGGTATTCTGTTATAGACATATTGTGATTCAAGTAATGGAGGAAATTTCAACATTAATGTGGAACTGGTGGCCACTGGATGTTTTGGGTGCAGGGAATGGGAAAAGCAATTGTAAAACAGGTGCTTTTTGGGGACTTGGGAATTATCCTGAGTGACATTGCAGTGGAAGATATAGGCCATTTTACATCAGGATATAACATGCAGAACTCTGTGGGAGAGAATGTGGTCTACAATGTGAACATTGGTCCATGCTTAGTGGCAAAGCCCCAGGATGTGTATATCCATTGCAGGTGATGTGCCCCACCAATGAAAGATGTTTATGTGGGGGGTTGTGGGAGGGGGGGACATTGGGCATATGGAAATCCCTATAATTTTTGTGTAACATTTATGTAACCTGAGTATCTTTTAAAAAAAAAAAAATTAAAAAACCCAGTATACATCATAAACCAAAAAAATCAATAAATTTGACCAAACTTTACCTAGACTGACAAAGAAAAATGAGATGGGACAAAACTAACTAAAATTAGAAATGAAAAGAGGAATATTATTAGTCTCTTTTTATTACCCCACTGAAATAAGTACTATAAGAGGATACTGTGAAAAACTGTACACCAACATATTAGATAAACTAGATGAAATGAACAAATTCCTAGCAAAACACAAACTACCTAGATTGGCTCAAGTAGATATAGAAAATGTCAACTAATCAATAACTAGTAAAGAGATGAGTCAATGAAAACTTCCCAAAAAAGAAAAGCCCAGGACCATATTACATCACAGGGGAATTTTACCAAGCATCTCAAGAAATTTAAGACCAAGCCTTTTCAAACTCTCCCAAAAAATTGGAAGAGAAGTATAATGATTTGAAGCTATATTTACCCCATAAAAGTATATCCTTCATGTTAATCCATTCCTGTGTGTGTGAACACATTGTAAGTAGGATCTTGGTGAGTAGGATCATAAGTTAAGATGTGATTCACCTTTTTCAGGGTGGGTCCTAATCCTATTATGGGAATTCTTTAGAATTAGACAGAGGTAAAATGATGGAAGCAAGAAGCTGGAAACAAGGACACCTGAAAGAGAAGGGAGATACCTGTAGACACATCTTCCTCCAGTTCTACCCTGGTTGCTGCACAGTGTTCCACTGCACTCCATTCTTTTGAAATAGTTGATTCAGTTGGTTCCTCCCTGTTTAATAGTTAGTTGTTCTGGTGGAAGGACTGATTCCTGGAGCTTTCTACTCCTCCATCTTCCCACAATTCCCCTGTAAACATTATTCTTGCATATATCACTGTGTACACAGGTTTCTCTGGGGAAGTTGTTGGTAGAAGCATTGGGTCATATTGTAGGCACATATTCCACTTTGTTACAAAATACCAAAATGACTCTTAAACAGTTATAACATTATGTCATCCCAATGTCAGTGTATGACAGTATGTATTTCTTCACATCATTTTTGCACATCATGTTGTCAACTTTTGAAATTTTGTAAATCTTGTATGTAAATAAGTAATTGTATCACCTTTTAGTTTTAATTTAGATTTCCCTCTGTGAATCTTTCTTTTACTAACTGGCTTCTTTTATGAAATATTTGTTCAATTGTCTTGGCCAATTTTTCTATAGGAATGTGTGCTTGTTTGTACTGATTTCCAGAAGGTGTTAATATATGTTGGACACAAGTCCTTAGTAATTTATATATGTTGTTAAATTCTCCTCTAACCAGTTAGTGTCTCTCTAACTTTCTTTATATTGTCTTTCACCATCCAGATCGTCTTAATTTTTCTGTCATAAATTTCTCAATTTTATTCATGGTTGCTATTAACTTCAGTGTCTTAAGAAGAAACAACATATGATGATAAACACCAAAAAAAAAAAAAAAAAAAAAAAAAAAAAAA
>JAKSZT010033970.1:0-14324 GCA_026826555.1 Tolypeutes matacus
CATCCAGTATGGGAAAAGACTGTAACTTTGGGTATCTTTTGTAAACCTTAAGAGATATAGCAGGGGGACAGATGTGGCTTGGGTGGTTGGGCATCTGTCTCCCAAATGGAGGGACCTGGGTTTGATCCCTGGGAACTCCCAGTAAAAATAAAGAAAAGAAAAATACAGAAGGCGCATGGGCCACTAGATCCTATGTGCTGGTGCGCCTCCAGGCCCCACAAGCAGGTGAGCCGTAAAGCCCCATGCATGGGTGCACCACCAGGCCCCGCGAGCCACACAGTAAGATGGTGATGTAACAAGGGATACAAAGGAGAGCCAAGACAAGATGCACCGAAAAACCAGGAACTAAGGTGGGCATAGGTGGTAGGATGCCTTTCTCCCACATTGAGGACTCTGAGGATCGAATCCCTATGAAGACAGGAGGGGAAGGATGAGAAGAGAAGGCAAGAAACGGACACAGAGAGTTGTCCAGCAAATGGACACAGAAACTGCAAAAATGGGAAGGGGGTAAAAATGGAAATAAATAAATAAATCCTTAAAAAAATGTATAGGGGAGGAAGATAGGGACTATAGTTAGTAGTAATACTTTGATGATGCTCTTTCATGATTTGTTAACAATTGTGTCACAACAATGCAGGGTCTTTGTGGGGGGTGATGTGTGGGAGCCCTGTATGATATTATGCATGTTTGTTTTGTAAGTTCACAATGTTTACTGAACACTTATAGTATATGTATGTTCATGTATGAATGATATACATCAATAAATTGTTTTAAAAAATAGACAGGAAAGAGGAAGTGGGTCAAAGAAGAAATTGCAAGTGAAATCAGTAAATATATTGAGACGAATGAAAATGAGAACACAACTTATCAAAACTTTGGGATACAATGAAGGCAGTTTTAAGAGGGAAATTTAATGGCCCTAAATGCCTATATTAAAAAAGAAAAGAGCTAAAATCAAAGATCAAACGGAACAACTGGATAAATGAGAAAAAGAACAGCAAACCATTCTTAAAGCAAGCAGAAGGAAAGAAATAGCAAAGATTAGAGCAGAAATAAATGAACTTGAGAACAAAAAACAATAGAGAAAATAAAAAACCAAAAGCTGATTCTTTAAGAACATCAATAAAATTGACAAACCCCTAGCTATTCTAACAAAGAAAAAAAGACAGAAGATGCAAATAAATAAAATCATAAATGAAAGGGGGGAAGTTAAGTTGACCCCACAGAAATCAAAAGAATCATAAGAGGATATTGTAAGAAATGAAACTGCATGCCAACATATTAGACAACCTAAATGAAATGGACAAATTCTTAAAAATGCACAACCTACACTGATACAAAAAGAAATGCAAGAACTTAACAAACCAATCAAATTTAAAGAGATTGAATCTGTTATCAAAAATCTTCCAATAGGACCAGATGGCTTCACAGGTGAATTCTACCAAGCATTTCAGGAAGAATTAATGCCAATCCTGTTAAAACTCTTCCAAAAAAATTGAAGAGGAGGGAAAATTACCCAACACATTTTATAAAACCAATCTTATCCAAATACAAAGATAGATAAAGACAATACAAGAAAAGAAAATTACAGATCAAACTCTCTAATGAACATAGATTCAAAACTTCTCAACAGAATACTTGCAAATAGAATCCATCACCATATAAAAAGACTTATACATCATGACCAAGTGGAATTTATTCCTGGTATGCAAGGGTGTGGTTCAGCACAAGAAAATCCATTAATATAACAAACCATATTAACAAATTGAAGGGGAAAACCACATGATCATATCAATCAATGCATAAAAGGCATTAGACAAAATTCAGCATCCTTTCTTGATAAAAATATTCTGAAAGATAGGAATACAAGGAAAATTCCTCAATATGATAAAAGACATACATGAAAAACTCACAGCCAGCAACAAACTCAATGGGGAAATTTGAAAACTTTCCCTGTAAGATCAGGAACAAGGCAAGGATGCCCACTGTCACAATTGTTACTCAACATTGTACTAGAAGTTCCAGCAAGAGGAATTAGGGAAAAAAAAAAAAAAAAAAAGGCACCCAAACATCAAAATAGGAAAAGAGGAAGTAAAATTCTCTCTGTTTGCAGATGACATGGTCCTACATTTAGAAAATTCTGAAATGTCTTCAACAAAGATACCTGAGCTACAAATGAGTTCAGCAGAGTGGCAGGATAACAGATTAACACACAAAATATCAGTAATATTTCTCTACATTAGTATTGAACAATCTGAGGAGGAAATCAGAGTGAAAATTCCATTCATAAAAGCAACAAAAAGACACTGATACCTAGGAACCAACTTAACCAAAGAATTATAAGACCTATATGCAGAAAACTACAAAACAATACTACAAGAAATCAATGAACCTTTAAATAAATGAAAAGACATTCCATGTTCATGGATTGGAAAACTAAATAGCGTGAAGATGTCAATCCTACCCAAACTGATTTATAGAGTCAATGCAATACCAATCAAAATTCCAACAGTCTATTTAAGAAAGTGTACCCAAATAGCCAAAAGCATTCTAAAAACAAAGAGTGACATGGGAGGAATTTGACTGCCTGACCTGGAAACATTTTACAAAGCTACAGCGGTCAAAACAGCATGGTATTGGCATAAAGGTAGACATATCAATGAGTGGAAAAGACTTGAGAGTCCAGAAACAAACCCTCACTTCTTTGGCAAACTGTTTTTTGACAAAACTAATAAGTCCATGTTGACAGAATAAAACCATCTCTTCAACAAATAGTGCTGGAGAACTGGATATCCATAACCAAAAAAATGAAAGAGAACCCCTATCTCACCCCTATAAAAGAATTAACTCAAAATGGATCAAAGAACTAAATGTGAAAAACTAGAATAAAATGTAGGGAAACATCTTAAAGACATTGTGGTAGGTGGTGGTTTCTTGGACATTACACCTGAAGTACACACAACAAAAGAAAAAAATAAATAAATGAGACCTCCTCAAGATTAAATACTTTTGCACCTCACAGGATTTTGTCAAAAGGGTGGAAAGGCAGTTGACTCAATGAGAGAAAATATTTGGAAATCACATCTGATATGTGTTTAATAGCCATGATATATAAAGGGATGCTACAACTCAACAATAAAAAGACAAACGGCTTGATTTAAAATAGGACAAAAGACCTGAATAGATATTTGTCCAAAGAAGAAATACAAATGGCGAAAAAACACGTGAAAAAATGTTCATTGTCATTAGCAATTAGGGAAATGCAAATCAAAACTATGATGCAATTTCATTTCACATCTATCACAATGGCCACTATTAAAAAGACAGAGATCTACAAGTGTTGGAGAGGATGTGGAGAGATAGGAACAATTATTCACTATTGTTGGGAATGTAGAATGGTACAGCCACTGTAGTGGACTGTTTGGCAATTCCTAAAGAAGTTTAATATAGATTTTCCATGTGACCTGGCAATACCACCACTAGGTGTATACACAGAAGAACTGAGAGCAGTGACACAAATAGACATCTGCACACTGATGTTCATAATGGTGTTATTCATGATTGCCAAAACTCGAAGACAACCCTGGTGTCCATCAACTGATGAAGGAATAAACAAACTGTGATGTAGTCACACAATGGAATATTATGCAGCTGTAAGAAGAAATGAAGTCATAAACCATATGACAAAATGAATGAAACTGTAGGCTATTCTGTTGAGTGAAGCAAGCCATACACAAAAGGACAAATATTGTATGATTGTGCTATGACCTAAAAACTGTGTCATCTCATGGAGTTACTAACTTGCATATGGGTCACCAGAAAATAGAATGAGTTTAGAGAATGAAAAGCTGAGGGTTAACTTGTGCAGAATTGGTAAAAGGGATGTGTGTTAATCTTTTAAAATGAATAGAAAAGGTGAAAGCCCAACATAATGTTTGTAACTAGCATTACTATTTGGTGGGCATAGAGAGAAAATCTAGGTCACATATATTACTAAAAGAAAAGCTAAAAAATGTAACATGGATAGAGTACATAAAGCCCCAAGCAAAATATGAATATGGGTAAAATTGCATATATAAGACCATTTTTCTTTGAAGCTGAACAAATGTATGTTAATACTACAAAATGTTAATATCAGACAAAAAACACATTATGCCAAATGAAAGAAACTAGACAAAGTACAACATATTGTATGATCCCATTTATATAAAATGTAAATACAAATCAATTTATAAAGATGAAGTTAGACTAGTGGTTATGTAGGGCTGGGGAAGGACTGCTAAGGGGCATAGAGTTTTTATTTTTGGAGTAATGAAAGTGCTCGAAAATTTTTTGTGGTTATGAATGCACAACATTGTGATTATACCAAAGCCATTGATTATATACTTTGGATAGATTGTATGATATGTGAATATATCTCAATAAAACTGCTAAAATATATAAATAATTGTACTAGAATAGCCAGAAATTGAAGCTATGTACAGCAGGGAAAACAGAGAGTTTGAAAGGTGAAGAATTTTCTTTCTTTTTTTTTCTTTTTTTGTCTGTTTTTTTGTTTATTATTATTATTGAAATAATGAAAATGGTCTAATAATGATTGAAGTGATGAATGAATAAATACACAAATATGTTATTATACCAAATACCATTGATTGTTCACTTTGGATGAATTGTATGCTTTATTAATACATATCAATAAAATTGATTTAAAAAAAAAAGACAGAAATGACAGAAGAGAGTCTTGGAGGAGAGTGTAGAAGGCAAGACTAGCAGAAAGGATAAACAAAAGAATAAAAAGGCAGGCAAAAATAAGGTATAACCTACAAAAGCCAAAGAATAAAATGGTGGAAGTAAACAATGCATTTACAGTAATACTATTGAATGTGAATTGACTAAACTCCCGAATCGAAAGATACAGGCTGACAAAATGGATAATAAAAAACATGAGCCATCCACATGCTGCTTACAAGAGACTCACTTTAGACACAGGGATACAAATAGTCTGAAAGTGAAAGGTTGGAAAAAGATACCCCATGCAAACAGTAACCAAAAAAGAGCAGTGGTAGCTAGACTAATATTGGACAAAACAGACTTTAAATGCAAAAAAGTTCAAAGAGATACAGAAAGCCACTATATATTAATAAAATAGATAATCCACCAGGAAGAAATAACAGTCATAAAAATCTATGTACATAACCATGGTGCCCCAAAAACATGAGGCAAACTCTGGCAAAACTGAAGGGAGAAATAGACATCTCCACAAAATAGTGGGAGACTTCAACACACCACTTACGTCATTAGATAAAACAACTAGACAGAAGATCAACAAAGAAACAAACTGCAAAAATTTGATTTTTACCCACAATTTTTAAAAAATAAAATAAAATAATTTTTAAAAATTTTAAAAAGAAACAAATTGCACAATATGATAAATGAGCTAGTCATAGCAGACAAACAGAATGTTGCATCCCAAACCAGTAGTTAATACATTCTTCTCAAGTGCTCACGGATCTTTCTCCATGATAGGCCACATATTAGTTCACAACGCAGGTCTTGATAAATTTAAAAAAAGATTAAAATTATACAAAGCACCTCCTCAGATCATAATGGAATGAAACTAGAATTCAATAATAGATGGGGAAGGGGGAAATTCACCAATTTGTGAAGGATAAACAACAGACCCCTAAACAATCAATGGACCAAAGAAGAAATTGTAAGAGAAATTAGTAAATATATTGAGATGAATGAAAATGAGAACACACGTTATCAAAACTTCCAGGATACAGTGAAAGCAGTCTTCAGAGGGAAATTTATAGCCCTATACCCTTATATTAAAAAAGAAGAGTTAAAATCAAAGATCTAGCTAAACAACTAGAGAAACAAGAAAAAGAACAGAAAACCAATTCCAAAGCAAGCAGAAGGAAAGAAATAACAAAGATTGGAGCAGAAATAAATGAAATTGAAAACAAAACAAAACAAAAATAGAGAAAATTCAATAAAACCAAAAGCTGATTCTTTGAGATTAATAAAATTGGCAAACACTTAACTAGAATAATAAAGAAAAAAAGAGAGAGAAGATGCAAATAAATAAAATCAGAAATGAATGGGGGAAAGTTATGGCTGACCCCACAGAAATCAAAAGGATCATAAGAGAATATTATGAGAAACCGTATGCCAACAAACTAAACAACCTAGATGAAATGGACAAATTCCTAGAAATACACAAACAGCCTAATTGATTCTACAAGAAATACAAGAGCTCATAGAAAGCACAGGGCCAGATACATCTCTGTGTATAGGGGAGTTTACAAGGCCCTCTCCTAAAGGCTGTTCATGGATTCAGATCTTTGAAAATTGCTGTCTCTGAAAGCCTGACTCACTGTCCTAGAACCATTGTTTATCAGGGTGGATTATAACTTGGATTCAGATGACAAATTAGAAATACAAACAAAAGGACTCTGCCTTCAGATCCTGACTTGCAAAAGCACTGAAGGGTACTAGTCTCCAATCACCAATAAAGTAATATTGAGAAGCTCATGAGCAAGCAAACTGAGTTTTGGCTAAGGAATATAATGCTGGGATTTAGTAAATAATGTTGGGAATTATCCCTCTGCCAATAAATCAACTTCTACTTGAATCTGAACATGACATGGGAACACAGGGAAATGAATTGTATCTGCAAAACAATGCAGAACTGAGGAATGAATCTCAAGGAGGTCCTGCAAGTGAGCCAGTGTCATCCGCATACCACAACCTGTCTGGGGATAGGTTAGAGATTACCCAGCCCTGGTTCCCTCCCAGTGCAGCACAGGAAGCCATAAAGGAGATGTCTAAAGTCATGTAGTGATTCACACTCACCCTCTGACTAATTAGGAATCCCAGAAGACATGGACAGTATCCAATACTCTGGGGATTGGAAATGGATGTCTAGTGGCTGCTTTCCTCCTTGCTCCCTTTTCCAGTCATAACAAAGATCCTGGTTGTGAAAAGTGGTGGACTATATTCCAATTCTAATAAATTTGCTCCTGGACAAAACTATTTCCTAACCCAAAGCTTTTTCCAGGAGGGACTTTGGGACACTCATCCGGGCTCCACCCAGCAGCCACACCAGAATCATCACGGATGATGCACATCTCAGTAAAAGGCTAGAGAAGCAGCCTCTGCACTGACATCATTCCACAGGAATACACAAAGACTGATCAGGGTAAAAGTGTGGTAGGAAAACATAAAACTTGTTGTATCTAGATTTACGATCTTCTCTCCTCAGCTCCCCAGTCTAGACAAAGCAATTTGCCATCATCAATTTAGTGCCCTGACTCCTTTTTTAGTCTCACTAAGAGAAAGGTCAGGAACAAAATGGTCAGATCTTGGCAAGAAAAGCAGACAGAGTAGAAAAGGGACTACCATCTCCAAGTAACTGGGAACACTGAATATATATGTCGTGTGAATGTCTAATCATGTAAGAGGCAAGAATTGGAAGGGAGTAGTTCAGGAGACAAAAGAGATTAGGGATGAGATGACAGAAATGAGAAGAAAATCCTTCTAAAATAGAAAACTGACTGCTCCTGGAAGTTATAAATGCTAGCAAACAAGAATGAACAGGCAGTGAATATCCATTTTGATGTCAATAGCTTTTCAATTAATGTAGAAGGCAAGGCTGCTTCCTTTGAGAATCTGAAAATTCAAAAAAAAAAATGGTAATCTATTGACAAAAAAGTATGAATGCATATGAAAAATGGGTTAAAACAAAAATGAACCTAGCCATTGGCCCATAAGTTATGAACCTTTGTTGTCTTATATTTAGTGTGAATGTTACAACTCATATAAAGGAATGAAGCTTTTTCATGGGGAGGATATGATGGGAAAAGGGCCCTATAAAGAAATCCAGTGTCTAGTACTGAAAATGGAAAGGAAGAATAAGAAAGTGATGGCTTTCGCACAGGAAACAAAAGGCTTGGTTGAATGACTCTAGTAATAGCTTACATCTACAAGGTGAACAAGTCCATAAACAGAAGGATTTAATGGAAATATTTTAGTAAATGTTCCTGAGTCAGAATAAAACAGGGACCTGAGGAGGAGGGGCAGAAAACCCAAATACCAGTTCTGAGAACATAAACATCCAAAAAACGGCTGCATTATTGGAATGCAACTTGCAACATTTTCACACAGCAGAAAGAAGGAAAAACAGGAAGGGCCCCCACCACCCACATATTTTCATAAACACCTCATGCAGTTAGCACACAGCAGGGCTTGTGGACAGTGGCCAGAGGCCAATCACCACTGCTCAGCGTGCCCTGCAGAGCTCGTGGACAGCAACCAGAAGTCAGCCATCACCAAATAATGCTCCCTAGAAACCAAACCACCCAATAAGTTTCTCCTGCTTTGTCTTAAATACACCAATCAGCACAGACCCTAAGCCCCTATGATAACCAATAAAACCAGAAAACCCACACTCACATCCTTGAGAGTGTTCTTTCCCCTTATTAAATTCTTTTCTAACTTTCTTATAACTGTGCTGTGTCTCTGAATCCTTTCTTAGGATGTGACCAAGTACCTGGAAATCAGCTCTGGCAACATTCCCACCATTGAAAAAATTACCCATTAAGTGAGAGTTACAGCAGAAGTGAAAGCTGAAGATGTGGTTAACTTGCCATGTGAGGATAAACACAGAAAGCAAATGCCTCATTGTAGATCTGTACTTCAGGGAAAGTCAGGAACTTATAAATACATGTTCTTAAATTATAAATAGTCAAGGTACCAGTGAGGTTGTCCAACCGAAGTTTACCACTGAGTAAAAGCTGGAGAATTTTAAGAACTGTTTTTCCTTGCTTAATGTGAGTTTAATCACAGGAAGAACATCAACTGACTTCATTGCCTAACAAGTTCTTTTTTTTTTTTTTTTCCTAAATTGAAAAGCTGAAGAGGCTCAGGTGGACAAGATTATGGTACAGAACAAACCCTCAACAAGGACAACATGTATCTATATTCAACGAAAACGCTTTGGAATATATTGGGATTTGAATCATGTCCCTTACAAGACACATTCAAGTCCTAACCCCTGGTTCTGTGTGTGTGAACTCATTTGTAAACAGGATCTTCAAAGATCCTATTAAGATGAGACCAAACTGAATCAGGGTGGACCTTAATCCAATATGAGTAAAATCCATATAAGCAAAGAAAATCTGGACATGGAAAGAAAAACCACAGGAGATGAAAGAAGACAAATTTGTTGTGATGGGGGCAAAGATTGATTGCCAGCAAGCCAGTAGCAGAATGTTACAGACTTGGAGAAAGCCACAAGCCTTGCCAATAACTTGATTTTGGACTTCTAGACTCCAAAATGTAGACAACAAATTCCAATTCTTTAAGCCAATCAGTCTGTGTGTTTGTTATAGCAGCCCTGGCAAACTACCATAGCACGTAAAGACACTGAAAGAGAAATGAGTTTCTACGTTTAAAGCATGTAAGGACTAACTAATTCTTCTTTGGGGCAATGCAGCAGGCTTCATTAATAAGCTGTGCTTGTTCCACCATTAAGAAAATCCCCACAGAATTGAGGAGTAATAATGAGAAATTACTTCTGGTATATTGGCAGGAAAGTAGGAAAGAGAGAGAGCAAAAGGAAGGAAGAAAAAAGGAAAAAAAGAAGGAAGGAGGGAGGAGAAAGATAAAACAAGTCTGTATAATATCAAGTAAAATAAATTTTAGTGGGAAGCAGATGTGGCTCAAGTGACTGAGCTCCCGCCTACCACATGTGAGGTCCCAGGTTTGGTTCCTAGTGCTGCCTAAAGAAGACAAGCAAGACAGTGAGCTGATGCAAAGGGCTGGCATTGCAAGCTGATGCAACAAGATGATGCAGCAAGAGACACAAGGAGGAGAAGATAATGAGAGACACAACAAAGCAGGGAGTAGAGGAAGCTCAAGGGATTAGGTGCCTCCCTCCCACATGGGAGGTCCCAGGTTCAGTTCCCGGTGCCTCCTAAAAGGAAGATGAGCACACAATGAACAGACACAGCAAATGCAAACAATGAGGGGGTGAGAGAAATAAGTAAATAAAATAAATCTTAAATAAGTAAAATAAATTTTAGTAATATTTTTATTTTAATAACTTTATAGATACTTTAGTCATATATTTATAGAATCATTAAAGCCTAAATGAAACAAAACCCAATTGAAAAATGGAGAAAAACAGAGTTCACAGAAAAGAAATATTATGCAAGCTGAATCATATGAAAAGGTACTCATCCCTTTCATAAAATTAAAATTAAAATTACACAGAAATAACATTTCTCACCTATTAAATTGACAAAAATTCAAAAGTTTAACAATACACCACTAGGGAGTTGGAAAGAAATTGGCACTCTCTTACATTGCTGGTGAGTGTGCAGAATGCTTCGTCTTATAAGGAGGGCAATTTTGAAATAGCTACCAAAAATATAAATGCATTTTCTCTTCAACCCTGTTGTCCTACTTCTGGGACTCTATCTGATTGATATTCCTGCACATGTACAAGATGACTTTTGTCAAAATTCTTCAGGGCAGCATTGTTTGTAATAGAAAATATTAGAAACTACCCAAATATCAATCAGTAGGGACTGATGGAATATATTGCAATACAAAATGAAGAAGCTCTTTATGTCTTGATCTGGAATGTGGCCCAGGAAATACTGATAAAAGCAAAGTGAAGAACTGAAAATATGATATCAAAATATCTTACCTATTCATGTAAGAAAGAGATACGAGTCAGAGGCTAACAAATATATTCATGCTTATATTCGTTTTAAAGGAACACTGAAAGGATACTAAGAAAGTAATAAAAGTTGTTACCAATATGGAGTTGGGGTAGGGTGGAAGTGAGAATGTAATACATAGGAATAGAGGTAGAAATGAGGTTTTTCAAAATATTAGTTACTGGCTTTTATGAATGAACAAAATTAAGTCTAAAGAAGTCACTTGAATTTTTCAGTAAGGGCTTATTGCAGTTTCAGAGGTAAAATATAAGCTATAATGCATGGATTCATTTAAGTCCTTTCATCTTTAAATGGTTCATGGATGCATTTTAAAGCATTTATAAAACCTTGATATTGAATGCAAAATTTGGGTCCTCTTTGCACTAGTGCATAATCTGATTTTGATCAGATTATCAAAAGACCCATGACCCAAAACAATGTGGTAGTCACCAATTTGAGGATAAAATTATCTAGACTTATTCTTTCTGAACATCATGATCTGTATGACTTGGTGATTATGAATGTGAGTTCTGGAATCAAGACCTGGAATCGCCATTCAACTTCACCACTTACTAGTTGTTCATCCCTAAGCAATTCACCCAAACTTTCTGAGCCTCATTTTTCCTATGGGAAATGGAAAACATTTCAGATGCTTTTGTTAAGTGTCAGACACATAATAAGTGCTCAAAAATATTGCCTATTTTAATCAATGAACTCAATATTAGCTGCTGTGATTACTTAACTACATTTGGAAAGTGTCAGCTCACGCACTGACTTTTGGTATATGGAAATTGAGGTGCCTGAAGGGCACTTAGGTGGAGATAACCAACAAAAAGCCAGATTTAAAGGTCTGGGAAACCAGGAAAAGCTTTCAAGTATTCTTCTGTGTTAAGTTTTTGTTTTGGCTATACCCATTCCCATGATGTTCTCATCTAATTTCATGGCTTTTAAAACCGTCTAGATGCAGATAACTTGCAAATTTATATGTCCAGCTCAGACCTCTCCCTTAAACTCAGGCTCCAAATACCTTGCCAACAAATATTCTTGGATGTTTTATAAGCATCTCAAAATTAATATGTCTAAAAACAAACTTTTTTTTTTTTATTATTATGGGTAAAAATCAAAATTCTCACAATACATACAAACATTTGCAAAATGATATATAAATATATATGCATATATGTGTATTTGCTTACAAAAATGTTGTTTATATATATATATATACATATATTTTAAGAGGTGCTTAGATTACCCAAAATATTACACGGAACCCACTGGGATTCCCATGTTGCCCACCTCCCACACCTCCCATCACGTCCCACACAAACATCTCCCACAGTGTGGCCCACCACCCTCAATGAACTTACACATCCTGGAGCCTTGCCACCAACCGGAGGTTATCCTGAGTAAAAACAAACTCTTGATCTCCTCTTCACCTGACTCACTTAGAGCCTTCCATGTCTTTATTAACAGTTATTCCATTTTTGTCATCCCTGATTTTTCTCCTTTTCTACCCCACATCCAATCCATTCACCAATGCCATTGTGTCTACTTCAAAACATATGCATAATTCAATTATTTCTTATTACCTCCATTGCTACCCCACTGGTCCAAGCCATTAATTTCTCTCTCACCAAAATTATTTTGACAGTCCCTTTACTGGTTTCTCTTCTTCCACCCTTCCCCTAAAATAATGGATTTGCAGCACAGCAACAAGAGTGATCCTTTAAGAAAAGAAATCAGGCCAGGTTACTTATCTCCTCAGGATCTCAAAGGCTTCCAACTCGTCTGGAATGTACCAAAGGCCATTTTTATAGCCATGACCTGGAACCCCACCCTTTATTTCTCTAACATTATTTGCAATCTTTCTTCCTGTGATGTGTTACTTTCCAGCCCCACTAACCTCCTTTCTGTTCCTCCAACATATACTCCAAACAGCCCTACTTTCTACCTGGAATTCCCTTCTTCCTGATATCTGCCTCACTTTTTCACTTCCTTCAAATGTTTGCTCAAATGTCATTTTCTCAGTGAAATGTTTCCAAACCAACTAAAATTGCACCCTGTGATTTTTAATATCATGTGTCAACCTGGCTAGGTAATGGCATCCCGTTGTCTAGTCAAGCAAACTCTGATCTAATTGTTACCATGACCCAAAAATAAAAAATAAAAATAAAAATAAATTAAAAAAAATAATAAATAAATAATAATTGTTACCATGAGGGTATTTCATAGATGGATATGCATCTTTACAGTCAATTGGTTGCATATATTGCTGATTGTATCTACAGTCAACATAGGAGAGTACCTTCTGCAAAGAGAGAAGTCTCTTCAATCAATCAGTTGGAGGTCTTAAAGCCAGAACTAAGGGTTTTCAGAAGTCAGAAAGAAAAATTTCTATCTCTACTTCTCCCGAGGAATTCAACTTCACCTCCATCAGAGTTTCCAACTTGCAGCCTACCCCTAGGAAATCAGATTTGCTTATCCCCAAGGATACATGAGCCAATTCCTATAATATATCTCTTAATATTTACATATATGGTGATGATGATAATGGGGTGCGTGTGTGTGTGTTCCCTGCTAGTTCTCCTTCTCTGGAGAACCCTAATACACATTTCCCATACTCTCCCTATCCTCCTTTCCTGCTTTTTAATATACAAACGTATCATCATTTACCATACCATTTACTTAGTCTCTTACTTATTTTATTATATATATTATTTTTTAATATATATATATTTTAAAAGGTATATATATTACATAAATGTTATACATAAAAATATAGGGGATTCCCATATGCCCCGCTTCCTACACCTCCCATATTTTCCCACATTAACAACATCTTTCATTAGTGTGGTACGTTCATTACAATTGATGAAAACAATTTAGAGCATTGCCACTAAGCATGGATTATAGTTTACATTGTAGTTTACACTTTGCCTAGCACAATTTTGTAGGTTATCGCAAGATATGTAATGGCCCATATCTATAATTGTAATGTCATCCAGGAAAATTCCCAAGTCCCCAAAATGCCCCATATTTCACCTATATTTTCCTTTCCCTGCCCTCAGAACCTCTAGTGGCCACTGCCTCCACATGAATGATAGTTTTTCCATCGCTATATTCACAATAAGTCTATAGTAGAATACCAGTAAGTCTACTTTAGTCCATAGTTCATTCCCCAATCCTGAGGATTCTGGGATGGTGCTGCTCACTCCCCCTCTAATTGAGAGGAGGCTTTGATCTCATGGGGCAGTTGGATGGGTCTCTCTTGCTTGTAGTTGTAGACTCTCTTGGTTCCTTGGGATGGTTGTTGTCCATCATCATCTCCTTGTTAGTTGTCTTGGGTGAGTTCAATGAACTGGAGAGTAGGTATTGCAACTCAGTTGAATTTCAGGGCCCAGATGGCACATAGACAGCCCAGAGATTAAAGTCTTTTGGACATGCACCTACCAACTCCAGCACCAACTATCGGTTTAAATAAAAGGGACAGAAGAGGCATGTGTAGAGAAGTCACATCTGGGTCCAACTCTGTCACACTCGGGAGCACAAATTCCAAAGTAGGGCCACTGGCAAGGCACCAAACTCCAGAGCTAT
>JAKSZT010033980.1:0-14133 GCA_026826555.1 Tolypeutes matacus
GTATTTGCTAATGCTAAATGCTATTTTTAATTTTCAGCTTTGATATAAACTGCTAGTTTGGGTGCCTTTAGTTTAAGCATGTTAGAAAATTCTTTATTCTTAATTATAGATACACGTCTGCATATAACATTGAATTTTAGAGCTAGAAAGCATGCAAAACAGTTGTGATATGGTAGAAAATACGTTGAAGGAAGTCAAGAAATTTGAGTTCAGTTCCCAGTTCTGCCACTAACTAGATCTGACTTAGGTTGAGTCATTTAACCTCTTTTTGATTTAGAGCTTCCCAACCCATGTGCACTGGCACTGTGTGTCATAGATTTGCCTAGACATGGATCACTTCAACCCTTGGGGCCCTGCAGGGCTGGAGCCTCTGGGCCAGAAACACCTCTGTCCATTTACTCAGTGTGCCTGCAATACCACTTTCCAAGTGTGCTATAGCATTGCTTAAGTTAACTCATCTAAACTTTTAGTAATTTGCAAGGCCCTCTATTCCAGCCTTTCATTTTTTTTAAGAGACAATAATTATTTTTAACTTTGAATATTGAAGTTTAAAGCTACCTAACACTTGTGATATGTATATTTTTTTAATTTTGGAAAGAAACAGTTGAAGGAATTCATTCAGATGGTATTTTAAATAGGTACAACCCTTTGGGAATGCAATATGGTACAACATAGCAAGAACCATAAAAATGACCATGTCCTTTGC
Organism: Tolypeutes matacus; assembly: GCA_026826555.1. Classification (NCBI taxonomy): domain Eukaryota; kingdom Metazoa; phylum Chordata; class Mammalia; order Cingulata; family Chlamyphoridae; genus Tolypeutes; species Tolypeutes matacus. The sequence goes on from JAKSZT010033980.1 coordinate 707, forward strand.
CCCTTTCTACTCCTGATATTTTAACATAAATGAATAATTCAAAAGCAAAAATGGTAAATACATGAAAATTTTTATGTCTGTATGATTTATAATAGCAAAAAATGGAAATAGACTACATGTCAAAGAAGTGGGCTAATAAAAATAGGGAAGTGTTATACTGTCATTAAAGTAATTATTTGGAAATGATGTAGAAACGTGGACATGTCTATGCTATGGTAAGTAAAATAAGCACAATACAAAATTGTATATATACTATGGTTGTGAGTTTGTAACATTATTTGCATGTGGAAGGTAATATTCAGAATTGAAATTCATTGTGTTAGTATTTGGGGATAATGAGTTTTAATTTATTTAAAATTTTATTGTTTGTATTTTCAATAAAAATAAATCACTGTATACATGGTCAAACATGCTTGAATGTATACATGCTTGAATTTGAACAATTGAGTTGAAGGAACAATCTGAATTAGTGAAATAACTGAATTAGACAGTTTCAAAAGAGATATTTAATTGTTCTCAAGAACATTCAGCAATTAGTGATAGACCAGTAATATGTTACCCAGTAGTGCTTTAGAGATCTGCTTTATGGAATACATGAGAACAACTGCTAGCACCATTTCCTCCTTTTAGCTTATCTAAGTCCTGTAAAATTCTGACTCAAGGCAAACCTCTGGGATTTCTCTCTTGACAGTTACAGCCATAGTAAAACTGCCATTGATACGCTTACAGAGTTTATCATTTATATGTGCACAGTGTATCTCCTGGCTAAAACTGACCACATCTTTATAGAATTCTCAAGATCCAGCATTTCATACATATATCCAGCACACTTTTTAAAAAAATATTTAAAATTTATTTTTATTGTGATAACATATTAATATACCACAGATTTTGCCTTTTTAAACCATTTTTAAGTACAATTCAGTGGCATTAATTACATTTCAATGCTGTGCTATCACCACCATCCATTACCAAAAATTTGTCATCACTCAAAACAGAAACTCTGCATCCATTAAGCAATAACTTCCCATTCTCTCTCCCCGGATCCCCTTGTAACTTTTTTTTTAGAGGGGCGACCTCATATGTGGGAAGCCAGCGCTCAACCACTGGGCCACATTGGCTCCCCTGAGTTTGTTTTTTTCATTTGTTTTGCTTGTTGTTTTTTTTTCCTGTTTTTTTTTTAGGAGGCACTGGGAACCAAACCCAGGCCCCCCATGTGGGAAGCAGGTGCTCAACTGCTTGAGCCACATCTGCTCCCTTCCTGGTAACTTATTTTTTTTTTTTTTTACCGGGAGGTTCCGGGGATCGAACCCAGGTCCCTCCATGTGGAAGACGGACGCCCAACCATTTGAGCCACATATGCTCCCTTCCTGGTAACTTCTAATCTACTTTCTGCCTTGAATGAATTTGCTTATTCTAGATATTTCATATAAGTGGAATTATACAATATTTGTTCTTTGATGTCTGACTTATTTCACTTAGCATAATGTTTTCAAGGTTCTTCCACGTTGTAGCATGTATCAGCACTTCATTTATTTTATGACTGAATAATATTGCAATGTATGTATACACTGCATTTTGTTTATCCATTCATCTGTCAATGAACACTTGGATTGTTTCCACCAGCATGCTTTTTTTTGACAGTGATGGTATGGATTATTTTTATAGAAATCATTCCAGAAGTACCTGAAGGGTCTTGAAAATAGTTTGTGATCTAAAGCACTTAATTTGCTGCTCCTCTTTTCTATAAGATTCCTGTTTGCTATTGATTTGCACATGGAAGAAAGTAAGGTAAACAAATTTCTGTCAGAATTATCCCAAGTTCCAAATCACTGTAATAAGAATGAAAAATATCATTGCTTTTGGAGGGTGAGCACTATTTTACAAAATAATGAAAAATTGTGGAGATGATTTTAAACATGACTCATTAAGATGACTTTGAATATCCAAGTTTTTAAAATTACCTGTTTCTTACAAGATTTACTTTTAGTTTTCTAGCTGCTACTGAAACTGTCAACTTCTAGGGTACTTGACAGTTTAAAGGCACATTAGCATTTGTTTTTACATTCTTGTGGTAGGGTTTAGGTGCTGGATCAGTTTGTCCCCCAAACAGTCCCCCAACCCCCAACCCCCCACATTGCACCCACCCATTCTCCCCCAGAAGACAACCCCGATCACCTGTTTCATTAGTCTGAAGATGTCTGACACTATAAAGACAGCTTCATTTCTTAGGTCATAGTACACACCTTGGGGTTTCTGTCTGTCTCTAAGCAGTTCCCCCAAAGACCTCATCTGTGCTGATACCTTGGCTCCCTCCCTACGGGGCACTAAAGCCAGTCGGGCCAGTAGGAGTCCAGAGCTGTGGTTGGCCAACTTCCCTGCTATGGGGACTAAGCTGCTGTGAGGGAGGAGAACTAATAAGAGAGAAGAAACATTGACTAGGCTTGGGGGATGGTGTTGAAGTCTTGGTTCCAGGCCTTCTTGATGCAGATTCAGATATTTTTGTATATTAGGAAGGCATGCCCTTGAATCTTAGTCTAGGCTAGATGTGGTTATTCCATCCTCCTTGCCAGCCTTTGGCTTAGGAGTGTGTATGAAGAAATTCTAATGTCTAAAGACATGAGAAGAAGTCTGCTAGGGGACTTCCAGGAACATTTTTGGCTCTTAGTTTCAACATACTAAAGATCTCATCTTTCTTGAGGTTTATTAAAACAAAGGTTTTTTTGTTTTTGTTTTTGATTTTACCGTTTGTTCACAGATTATCATTTAGGGTCAGTGTACAGAGGATAGCCTCAATGTACTTTAGAATATTAAATATTTTAAAGGTGCTTTAGTTATAGCAGTGACAGTTGAACAGCTAAGAAATAAAGCAGTGTAAGACAAGACCATTATTTTTGTGAAATTAAAAATATCAATATAGATATTAGGGCTTCATTAATTATTACAATAATTAAGAATGTAACTTAATATTTCATGTTTGAAGGGCTCAATATGAAATTAAGTCCACTGGTCAAGAAATTAAAGTTGAAAGTAAAAGGAATTTGAATTTTTATTGAAGCTAAATATACAGTATCACCTACCAACATTTAGTAATCGTTAATAAAATCAGGGATACATAAACTATAAAAATGTAAGAAAAGGGAAAGCAGGGAAGCGGTTGTGGCTCAATCAGTAGGGCTCCCGTTTACCGTATGGGAGGCCCTGGGTTCGGTTTCCGGGGCCTCCTGGTGAAGGCGGGCCTGCCCGCACGGCGTGGTTAGCTGACCCAGCGAGCACAAGCAGCAAGGGGGGGATAAATGAATAAATAAATAAAATCTTAAAAAAAAAAAAAAAAAAAAAAGGGGAAAGCAGTTTAACTGTGACACAAACTTCATGGAATATGCAGCAATGAATGTAAAGTCCTTATCAATCGAACGGTCATCATAATCTGGCAGTCTTGAACTGTACATCTAAGTTTCGATGACATTTTGAAATTGTGAGTCCTGGGCTGTTACCCTTACTTGAACCCTCTGGGTTAAAAGATAATACTTTTCTTTGGGGTTCACCGGGGTGGTATTGATGCGCATCTTGCTCAAATGCCAATGAATATTGTAGATTCCAGTTAGCCACATTCTAAGGGTGTGCTGTGCTGGCCTTAGAAGAGTCCCTGTAAATGATGCCCTGTTGTGTATACACAGGATTGCCAGCATTTCAACTTTTACCTTTGAAACTCAAGCCAGAATACAAGGTTTTACTTCCCAACAGAGGTTCTCTTGGTTGGGGAATCTGAAATACCAGCATTGCACACATCAGCCTTAAGAGGAAGAGGTGTGGTCAGTGCTTCCCTGTACCCTGCCCCCCTCTTTGGTCACCAACATTTATAAGACCTGCTGGTCACATGTAATCTGAGAACACTTAACTAGCCTGTCAGATACTGAAACTTGGTATTACCTCCCTAAGCACATGTTTTATATGAAAATCCCCAGATAAACGCTATTTCTAATTCTCTCTCGGACAGATAGATTCACAAATGTGGCATTTGTCGTTTCCCAAAAGTTTATTTCTGCATGCTTCTTCTATCCTTTTGACATTTTTCCTCCTCACACTTTGCTCAGTCAAGGATTTATTAGACCTTGTACACAGGGAAAAGCTTTGAGATGAGAGCACCAATTTCGGTATGATTTTTTTTTTTTTTTTTTTTTTTTACTCCTAAATATAACACAATTACAGAAAACCACGTGAAACAAATATACAGCTTGATGAAATATTCTAAGGCAAATCCCTTTGCAGCTGGCATCCATGTCAGGAGAGGGAACCTGACCGACTACCCCAGTCACCCTCCATGTATACCCCCCAAACACTTAGCCCTGTTCTCACTATGGTGATTATTGTCTTTCTTCTTCTGGATAGTATTACCCAAATGTAAATCCCTAAACACTATAGTTTAGCTTTGCTTATTTTTTGTCTTATTTTATTAATTTTTAATTTTTGCCCATTTATTCCTCCCCAGATCGCTCCCTCATCTGTTTTTGCTCGATATTTTTGTTCAATGTCTGCTCGTCGTTTTTACTCAATGCCTGCTCATTGTTTGTCTTCTTTAGGCAGCACTAGGAACCAAACCCGGGACCTCCCATGTGGGAGGTGGATGCTCAACTGCTTGAGCTACATCCACTCCCCTGCCTAATTTTTTTTTTTTTTAAAGATTTTATTTATTTATTCATTTATCCCCCCCTTGCTGCTCGTGCTCGCTGGGTCAGCTAACCACGCCCTGCGGGCGGGCTTGCCTTCACCAGGAGGCCCCGGGAACTGAACCCGGGGCCTCCCATATGGTAAACGGGAGCCCTACTGATTGAGCCACAGCCGCTTCCCTGCCTAATTTATTTTTATAATGCATTTTAGTTCTCTTAATCTGTAAGTACCCAATTGATCTCTTTTTTTTTCTAACCCCTTGAAATGTATTTGTTGAAGAAGCTGGATCATTTATCCTTCTTTCCCAAAGTCAGGATTTTACTGATTACATTTCCTATTGTGTAGTTTAGCATGATCCTATGTCTTCTGTATTTCCTATAAATTGGTAGTTAGAGCTAGAGGTATAAACAGATAAAGGTTTGATTTTCTTTTTCCGCAAGACCACTTCATAGGTGGTGCTGCATACATCAAAAGGCATATGTCTGACGGTCAGTGATATTAGCAGCCATAGATGCTCAATACCTAGTTCCTTATTGGGGGTTGCAAAATGGTAATATTCAAGGCTATCACATCTTCTTGGTGCATTTATTTACATACTTCTCTAAAGAGAAACTTAGCCTCATTTACTATTTGTTTACCCAACATATTTTGTATATGAAATACAAGACAGATGTTTGATTCTTGCCTTTATTTACCAGTTTGCAAAATAAACAGTTATTTACTTAGTATCCTCCAAAAATTAGGGTTTTAAAAAAATATATTTTTAATCATGAACTCATGGATTTAAACATACCTAGCATTTTTCAATCCACTGCAGTTATTCTTGATGCTCATTTTATTCCATCTTGAACCAGTGGCCGCCTCTGAGGTTTTTCCCCAATTCCTTTTGGGACAGCCCTATTCGGGTTTTTTGTTTTTGTTTTTGAGATTAATTTAATTTATTTATTTCTCCCCACCTCCTCGTTGTTTACACTTGCTGTGTCTGTTTGTCTTCTTTGTTTCTTTAGGAGGCATCGGGAACTGAACCCGGGACCTCTGATGTGGGAGGGAGGCGCCTAATCATTTAAGCCACCTCCATTCCTTGCTTTTGTTGTCTCTCTCATTATGTTTTTCTTCTTGTGTCTCTTGTTGCATCATCTTCTTGCATCAGCTTGCTGTGCCTGCCCGTTGCGTCAGCTTGCTGTCTTGCTCGTCTTCTTCAGGAGGCATTGGGAATCTCTGCTCCCTGCTTTGTTGTGTCTCTTATTATGTTTTTCCTCTTGTTTCTCTTGTTGCATCATCTTGTTGTGTCAGCTTGCTGTGACTGCCTGTTGCACCAGCTTGCTCTCTTCTTTAGGAGGCACCAGGAACCTAACCACAGACTTCCCATGTGGTAGGCAGGAACTCAATCGCTTGAGCCACATCCGCTTCCGCCTAATCATTTTTGATAGTTTTTAAAAAAGATTTATTTATTTATTACCCCTCCCCCCCATTGTCTGCTTTTTGTGTCCATTTGCTGTGTGTTCTGTGTCTGCTTGTCTTGTCTTTAGGCAGCACCAGGAACCAATCCTGGGACCTTCCGGAGTGGGAGAGAGGTGCTCAATCTCTGCTCTCCTACATGGGCCAGCACTCCTGTGTGGGCCAGCTCTCTGTGTGGGCCAGCTCTCAGCGCAGTCCAGCTTGCCTTCGCCAGGAGACCCTGGGAATCGAACCCGGGACCTCCTGTATGGTAGACAGGAGCCCAATCACTGAGCCACATCAGCTTCCCATTTTCCTTTGCTATCTGTTATGACAAGATGCTCCTGCTCATTTTGCACATTTCCTGCCTCAGTCCTGGAATCAGCTGTTTCTCCAAGCAGCCCTGGTTTCTTTTGTATATTTGAAGACAACAGTGTTAGGGATACTTATGGCTACTGAGTTGGTCTTTGTTTCTAAGCTTAATTTGAAATGCATGATGATAATATACAAAAGGCAGGAGAAGGGAAATGGGAGTTAAAATTTTCTAAGATCCTACCCTTGCTAAGGAAGTGGTAAAAACACCATGGTGTGTTTATCTAAACTTTTTTCCCCTAGCAACTGTAATCCCCTGAACCCACAGAAAGCATCTTGGTTCTCAAGGTCACCTGGGGTAATAGAATTGGAATATCATATTGTAACTCATTTCCTTTATTCCATACCACACACACACACACACACACATACCATTCTTAGAATAACAATACCAATTCTCAGTTTGGGTATGAATTTTGGATTTCTTCAAAATTCCAAACAGAAAGATGAGGTTGAAACTGGATAAGCTACCACCTGGGATTTGGGTGTTTAGCCAGTCAGAAGGAACAATTGGTAATGAATTCCATCCAGAAACTCTAAATACATAAGAAATAGGGAAGTTTTTGAGGATATTGTTTTTCATAATTTTTGAAGTTCTTTGAAACACAGTCTTTGTTAGAGCTTTCTTCTGCTTTTCCAATCCACAATTCCCAGCGTAAGGCATTTATTCTTGGAGGCTCAGCAAAAAGCTTATAGGAGGACTCTTTCAGATAATATTTCACCCCTCTTAGGAGGTCCTATTAATACAAAAGATGAATAAAATTCTTCCCCAATGTTTTAAAATAAGTATACAAACCCAAAGTTATTTGTTGAAAAATGTCCATTCCCTTTTTTTTTTTTTTAAAGATTTTATTTTTATTTATTTATTCCCCCCTTGCTGCTTGTGCTTGCTGTGTCCATTTGCTTTTGGGTTTTTCTGGGTCTGCTTGTCTCCTTTTGTTGAGTTATCTTGTTGCATCGGCTCACTGAGCTGCCCGGGCCGGCTTGCCTTCACCAGGAGGCCCCAGGAATCGAACCCGGAGCCTCCCATATGGTAAACGGGAGCCCAATCAATTGAGCCACAGCTGCTTCCCTCCGTTCCCTTTTATACCTCTGCTTTTAAAAGAAGTTGGGAAGGGGGGAAGCGGATGTGGCTCAAGCAACTGGGCTCCCGTCTACCATATAGGAGTTCCAGGGTTCGATTCCCGGGATCTCCTGGTTAAAGGCAAGCTAGCCTGAGCAGAGAGCTGGCCCGAGCAGAGAGCTGACCCATGCAGGCCTGTGTGAAGTGCTGCCCTGTGTGGAGAGCTGGTGCAGCAAGATGATGCAACAAAAAAAGACACAGAGGAGAGACAATAAGAGACACAGCAGACCAGGGAGCTGAGGTGGTGCAAGAGATTGAGTGCCTCTCTCTACTCCAGAAGGTCCTAGGATTGGTTCCTGGTACCGCCTAAAAAGAAGACAAGCAGACACAAAAGAACACACAGAGAGCAGACAGTGAGCACAAAACAACAAGGAGAAAGGAATAAATAAATCTTCAAAAAAAAAAGAAGTTGGGAAGGCAGGGTGGTGGAGTCCATAACTTCTGTATCCTTGAATAATGGGCAGGAGTTGCACACTGTGTTCAGAAACCCCATGAATCTGAGCTTATACTCAGCCTTTCCAAAAATCCAGTGCAAATCTGGTTTTTGAAATTACTTCAAATAAACCAAAGTTGTGCCAAAATTAAAATGATCATTACTCTCTTGGCTGGATACAACTTCAGTCTTCAAGTGCATTTTGTGACTTTGTATTCTCTTGAGTTTTTCGCCTTATACTGTATCCTGTATTGTTTTGAAGAGTAGTTCTAACTGGGCATCCTTCCATTGTGACATCTGACCTCTGTGATCCTCTGTGTGTTTATTCCATAAGTTATAAATAAAGATGTTCCTGGCCATTGCAATGGATGAGCTGAAGCTTTGATTTTTTTTTTCAATAAGGAAGTTCAAAGTTTAATGAGAAAACAACTGCAAAAATATAATAAAACATCTGTAGGGAAGCGGCTGTGGCTCAATTGGTTGTGCTCCCATTTACCATATGGGAGGCCCTGGGTTCGATTCCCGGGCCTCCTGGTGAAGGCAAGCTGGCCTGTGCAGTGAGCTGGCGCACCAAGATGACAGGAGACAAGCAGACACAGGAAAAAACAAACAAACAAACAAAAAACGCAAAGCGAATGGACACAGCAAGCACAAGCAGCAAGGGGGGAATAAATAAATAAAAAATAAATCTTAGAAAAAAAAAAAAATCTGTGAAAGTACAGCACCCTGTTTTATGAATCCAGTATCAAGAACCATCAGGCTGGGGAGCGGATGTGGCTCAAGCGGTTGAGTGCCTGCTTCCCATATGGGAGGTCCTGTGTTCGGTTCCTAAAAACAAAAACAAATAACAAGCAAACAAATGAAAAAACCTACTCAGGGGAGCCGATGTGACTCAGTGGGCACCGGCTTCCTACTTATGCAGTCCCAGGTTCAATCCCCAGCCCTGGTACCTCAAAAAATAAACAAACAAACACACAAAAAACCACTATCAGGTTCCTTCCGTTTTCCTTCTCTTTACCTGTCTATAAAAACCAAACATTTAGAGGAATTTTTAAGATGAGGGGAAGGAGAGCCACCAGCCCAGTTCTCCAGTACCCTGGTCTTCTTAATTTGTAGAGCAGCTTTAGTTATGGTCTTAATCAGTTCTCTCTCCAGTTCCCTGCCCTTTATTAGGCATTCCTTATGACCAGATAAACCCCTACCGATAATAACAATAGAGTCTAGAAGGCACTGTGATTATGACAATCCTTTGTTCAAACCCTTGTGATGGCTCCCCTACTCACTGAGTTAAAGTTAAAGTCAAAGTCCTTACAACAGCATGCATGTGTGCAATTTTAGACTGGCACAAGGATAGATAGCCTTGTGCCCAGCTAAGAGCTCAAGGAGTGTTTTTATTAACAGGAAGAAGGGAGTAGTGGATACTAAGACATTTGGCACTATCTGCCAGATATTAAAATGTTATAAATTTATAATTAAAATTCTGTTGTGCTACATTTCAAAATAAAGAAGGAAAGTTAAAGAAAAACTCTGAGGCATTGGAACATGAATAGACTATGAGATAATTGAAAAGCCTTTATCATATACTGTATTAGCCAAAGGGGTGCTGATGCAAAATACCAGAAATCAGTTTGTTTTTATTAAGGGTATTTATTTGGGGTAGAAGCTTACAGTCACAAACACCCTAAAGAGTCCAACTCAAGGTACTATAAGAGGTACTTTCTCACCTCGTTGCCACATGTTGACGCGAAATGGTGGGCAATGTCTGTGAGGGTCCAGCCTTCCTCTTCCTCTTAAGGCTCCGTGGTTCCAGCTTCTTCCAATCTCAGCTGCAGGCTGGGATATGTCTCGTCTCTCTCTCTGGGCTCGTTTCTCTCCGGGCTTGGCTGCTCTGCTCTCTACACAAGACCAGCTATAAACTATCAGGCTAATAGTTCATCTCTCTTCCCAGGGCAAGTGTCTATCGAGCCTTCTCTCCCTCCTCAATTATCTGCTTCTCTGTGTGTTTACTTCCCGGGGTTCCAGCATTAAAACTCCAACTTTCTTCTCTGTGGTGCGGTTTCTCTGTGAGTCACTGCTCACCAAGGGGGCGGGGACTCAATATCCTGCTGACGTGGCCCAGTCAAAGCCTTAATCATTTTTTAATCAAGTAAAAATGAAATCTCTGCATCCAATACACTTTTTTTTTATCTCCCCCCCTTGCTGCTTGTGCTGTCTGTGTCCATTTGCTGTGTGTTTTTCTGTGTCTGCTTGTCTCCCTTTGTTGCGTCATCTTGCTGCGCCAGCTCACCGTGCCGCATGGGTCCAATACATGTTAATATGCCCAGAGGAACAAACCAGTTTATAAACATAATCCAATATCTATTTTTGGAATTCATAAGCAATATCAAACTGCTACATATACTAAATTTTCATTTATGTTTGGGTCTATATGCTCACCTGGAAGGAGTATAAACTGGGATATTTCTGCAAGGCAACTGAGGAAAACATGTCAAAGGTACAAATGAAAACTCCTTTTGAACAAGAAGTGTACTCTTAGGGTGAGAGTGCCTCTTCCCAACACTTGGTTTCCTGCCACGCAGGAGTAGCTCTACTAGTTTAACACCCCTGGCCTCTCTCCACCGCCTTACTTGCTTCTCCCTAGGGAAGGAGGAGTGACTTTTCTAATTAGTAAATTTGGAAAGAATATACTAGGATTGCTCCATTCACCCCTGAAAGATGGACTGTGGAGGTCTGTAGTTGACCAGTGTTGTCAACGATTGTATGGAAAGGGATTCAGGATTAGGAAGCTCACTTACCTGCAGATCACTTTCCTCAACAACAGCTTTTAACAGTAATAAAGGTGATGTTTTGATCACTGACCTACCTAACCTTTTTGTCTTATTTCCTAATTGGTTTAGTACGTGGTTGAGGATGAGGAATGAAGTTTTATTGCTCCCCTAAGATCCTAGCACACATCTAGGAATTTATTCTATGGCTATGCTTAGTTTCTGTTTTTGTTTTTTAAGGTACCGGGGCTGGGGATTGAACCCAGGACCTCATATATGGGAAACCAATGCTCAACCACTGAGCCACATTGCCTTCCCTAAGTTGGTTTTATTGTTTGTTTTGCTTGTTGTTGTTGTTTTTCAGTTTTTCTGAACAGCTTTATTTTTAAAATATGAAAATCCTTATGTTTCACACAAGAAGAAATCAAATAAACGCTGTGTGTGACTTATCTACACTAAATTATTTGAATATTGCTTTATAATGTACATGTCTTCATTAAGATGCCTTTTTTTTTTCCATTTCAAAAATTCCTATCTTATGAAGTGCCTAGGAGAATTACCAGGTTTAGATAAATAATAAGAAAAATATATGCTGTGTTGTCATGGACAAAAAACTGACTATAAACCAACTATGCCAGTATCAGGTCACCAGTAATATTGGAAAGGAAGACTAATACCTGACTTCTCAAATTGGCTTTAGCAACTAATCAATGATTGGCCATACATGGCAACAGGTATATGGGGTAGGAACAGTACTTTGCCTTCTCAAGTCAGCAGACACCAACTGGCAATGCTCTAAAAATCTTTTATAAATTGTTCAGTCCACAGAGAACAATGCTTCCCAGGTGAGTAAAAAAATACTGAATTTTCAGTGTATTTGAGCTAAGGTGATAATTTTACCAGGCTTAATTGTAGATACTGAGCAGAGTAAAAGACAAAAGACAGAGCAATATTTCACTCCTTTCCTGGTAATGGCCTACAAAACAAAATTCCAAAGCACTTAGGTTTTTCTACTGCTCTCCCTGCCTCCAGAGTCTTTCTTCCACCCCAGTGTAACTGTGCTGCCCTCCGGCTCAATCAGAAAGCCTACTCAGTCAGTACAGGATTTGCTTGTTGTTGTGGTACCGGGGGCTGAAACTGGGACCTCCCATGTGGGAGGCGGGCGCTCAACTGCTTGAGCCACATCCACTCCCTATACTTATTTAATATGTGTGAAATGACATGTGTTAAAGGTTATTAATTGCAACATTGTTTATAATAGCAAAAGACAGAAAGCAATCTACATATCTATGTAGGGGACGATTTATATCAATTAAGACAGTGATACACATGGGGTACACCATGCAACCACAAAAAATGAGGAAGCACATATATTATGTAAAAAAGCAAAACCACAAAACAAACAAAAACAAGATACAGAACTATGAGTATAGTATATTATCAATTGTGTAAGAAGAGGAAAATATATAAATATTTATAGTATATTCATAGACTATTTCAGGAAGGATATAGAAGAAACTGGTGCCTAATGTGTTTTTTTTTTCCCCTTTGCCTCTGGAGAAGGAAACTGGGTGCATTCTATATTTGTTGCTCATTATAGTCACAGAAATAATGGATAAGTGCAAATTCAAAGTAAAAATCATATGCTTCAAAATAATATTAAGTACCTATATCTCTTTGAACTCTTATTTGGAAGTAGATGGGTTATAAATTATTCACTCAATCATTCAATTAATCAAAATGCACGTGTACTTATTTAGTCATGTAAATTGAGGCCATTTTTACAATTTGACTTTTTAAAAAACTTAATTTACATATAATTGAGTATCTAGAAGAAATTTTCAAATAAATAGAATTAAAACAGGCACATGGAGAATTGCCCTATATAGCAGGTTTCATCATGAAAAGTTTTCTACCTTATTTTCATTTATTCAGAAAATATTCATTGGGAGTCTTCTCTGTGCCAGGTCTTGCTCTAAACACTGGGAAAATAGTGGGGAATAAGACACCATCCCTCTTCTTCATAGAGCCTAACCTAGTAGGGCACATAACAAATGAGTAAACAAGCAGATAAGATCATTTTAAAAAGTGATCATGTTTAAAGAAAATAAAACAGAGCTGAGAGAATGGAGAGTGGCTGGGGTGGGACACAAATAGGAATTATTTTTCCAAGTTAATTTTTTGGTGAGTTGTTTTAGTTTCCTAGGCTGCTCCAAGCAAATACCGTGAACTGGGTTGGCCTAAACAATGAAAATTTATTAGCTTATAGTTTTGAGGCTGTGAAAATGTCCAAATCAAGGTAATGCTTTCTTTCTGAAGACTGGCTGCTAGCAATCCTTGCTTCCTCTGTCACATGGCAAGACACACGACAGTGTCTGCTTCTCTCCCAGGTTTTGTTGCTCTCAGCTTCTTGCTTCCATGGCTTTCTCTCTCTGTCTGAATTTCATTCTCTTAGACAGGACTCCACTAATAGGGTTAAGAACCCTCCTGAGTGAGGTGGGTCACACTTTAACTGAAGTAGCCTCATCAGTAGCCTGAGGAGCAGATGTGGCTTAATTGGTTGAGTGCCTGCTTCCCACATACGAGGTCCTGGGCCCTGGTACCTCAGAAAAAGAAAAAAAAAAAAAAA
>JAKSZT010033982.1:0-11687 GCA_026826555.1 Tolypeutes matacus
AAAAGATAGGAATAGAAGGAAAATTCCTCAATATGATAAAAGGCATATATGAAAAACCCACAGCCAACATCATACTCAATGGGGAAAGTTTGAAAGCTTTTCCTCTAAGATCAGGAACAAGACAAGGATACCCACTGTCACCATTGTTATTCAACATTGTATTAGAAGTTCTAGCTAGGGCAATTAGACAAGAAAAAAAAAATTAAAGGCATTCAAACAGGAAAAGAGGAAGTGAAACTCTCACTATTTGTGGATGACATGATCCTGTACATTGAAAATCCTTAAGTATCCATGACTTGAACTAATAAATGAGTTCAGCAAAGTGGTAGGATACAAAATCAACACGCAAAAATCAGTAATGTTTGGGAAGCGGCTGTGGCTCAATCAGTAGGGCTCCCGTTTACCATATGGGAGGCCCCGGGTTCGGTTCCCGGGGCCTCCTGGTGAAGGCAAGCCCGCCCACATGGCGTGGTTAGCTGACCCAGCGAGCACAAGCAGCAAGGGGGCGATAAATGAATAAATAAATAAAATCTTAAAAAAAAAAAAAAAAGACCCAGCATAAAAACAAAAAAAAAAAAAAAAAATCAGTAATGTTTTTGTACACTAGTACTGAAAAACCTGAGGAGGAAATCAGGGGGAAAATTCCATTTTCAATAGCAACAAAAAGATTCAATACCTGGGAGTTAATTTAACCAAAGAAGTACAGGACCTATATGCAGAAAACTACAAAACAATGCTAAAAGAAATTTTTAAAGACCTAAACAAATGGAAAGACATTCTGTGTTCATGGATTGGAAGAATAAATATTGTGAAGGTGTCAGTCTTACCCAAACTGATTTATAGATTCAATGCAAGACCAATCAAAATCCCAACAGCTTACTTCACAGTATTAAAGAAGGCAATTACCAAATTCATCTGGAAGAGTAACTGCACCCGCATAGCCAAAAGCATTCTAAAAAAGAAGAGCAACATGGGAGGAATTTCACTGCCTGACCTTGAAACATATTACAAAGCTGCAAAACAGAAGTGTACTGGCATAAAGATAGACACATCGATCAGTGGAATAGAATTGAGAACCCAGAAATAAACCCTCACCTATATAGTCAACTGTTTTTTGACAAACCTACGAAGCCCACACTAACAGGAAAAAACAGTCTCTTCAACAAATGGTGTTGGGAGAGCTGGATATCTATAACCAAAAGAATGAAAGAGGACCCCTATCTCACCCCCTATACAAGAATCAACTCAAAATGGATCAAAGATCTAAATATAAAAGCCTGGACCATAAAACTACTAGAAGAAAATGTAGGGAAACATCTTCAAGACCTTGTAGCAGGTGGTGGTTTCTTAGACCTTACACCCAAAGCATGTGCAACAAAAGGAAAAACAGATAAATGGGACCTCCTCAAAATTAAACACTTTTGCACTTCACAGGACTTTGTCAAAAGGGTGAAAAGGCGGCCAAGTCAATGGGAAAAAACATTTGTAAATCACATATCTGATAAGGGTTTAATTCCAGGATATATAAAGAGATGTTACAACTCAACAATGAAAAGACAAACGAACCAATTAAAAAGTGGGCAAAAGACTTGAATAGACATTTCTCCAAAGAAGAAATACAAATGGCAAAAAAACACATGAAGAACTGCTCAAACATCATTCATGATTAGGGAAATGCAAATCAAAACTACAATGAGATATCATTTCACATGAATGGCCACTGTTAAAAAGACAGATAACTACAAGTGTTGGAGAGGATGTGGAGGGATAGGAACACTTCTTCACTGTTGGTGGGAATGCAGAATGGTACAGCTACTATGGAGGACTGTTTGGCAGTTCCTAAAGAAGTTGAATATAGACTTGCCAAGTGATCCAGTAATACCACTACTGGGCATATATCCAGAAGAACGGAGAGCAGTGATACGAACTGACATCTGCACACCTATGTTCATAGCAACATTATTCACCATTGCCAAAAGGTGGAAACAACCCAGGTGTCCATCAACAGAAGAATGGATAAACAAACTGTGGTGTATTCACACGATGGAATATTATGCGTCTCTAGGAAGAAATGAAGTTGTAAAGCATATGACACATGGATGAACCTGGAGGACATTATGTTGAGTGAAGCAAGCCAGACACAAATGGACAAATATTGTATGAATGCATTACTATGAACCAAATATATTGTGTAATATATTGTTTGATTCAAAAAAAATTTTTATATGTATCCAGTAAATTTAATTGAGAAATGTATATATTTGTTCATCTGTGTTTACTTTTTAGTTTTTAATTGTTTATATTTTCAATTATTAAATGTACAAAGTAAAGTAAAAAAAAAAATTTTTTTCCCTAAATCTGAAAAAAAAAAAAAAAAGGAAATGATATACTAGACAATAGATCACAGCTGCCTGAAGAAATAAGCATCCCTGCCTTTATGATTACAACCCTGAGAATCCAACCATGAAGTAACAGTACATCCTAGCGGGATGATGGACAGAGTCCCTGGTGCCTAATGGAGAAAAAATAAATCATGATAATCCCAGGGTCAGTCCAAGAGCAGGCTTTAAGCATCAGGCAATTTAGCCAGGTTGAGAGGAAGCCTCAGCTTTGACCAGCCATGGGTTCCCCAAAGAAGCAGCCACAAGGCCAGATTTTTATCTGTCTGGATATTGAGATTGTCTCATTCCAAAAAAGTCTTGTCAATCTCCAGTCCTAAGGGACCAGATCCAATGAGCAGTAGGCTGTTGGACCCTGCTACAAAATAACTACAGGCTACTACCCCCATTTTTCAAAAACTGCATTTTCTGATTATAAAGGTCTTAAAGAATCATGACAAAAATTTTACCAAAAAAATAGAAGCTTATAAAAAAGTGACAATTGCCTATATTCCTACCAAACAGAAATAATTGCTGTTAATACTTTCATGCATACTATTTTAGAGTCTTCTTTACACACACACACACACACACATGCACACCATATACACAGTGTTATTATGGTAACGTATACTGTATGGTAATGTTAATGACGTTAACATTTTTTAAAATGAGCTCATACCATATATGCTAGTTTATCACCTGCCTGTTGCTCACAATATGTATTTCCATATTTGTTAACATAAATCTATGCCATTATTTTTATTGGCTGTGTAGGAATCCATTGTGTGTATGCCCCATAATTTACTTATCTATCCTCCTTTTGATGGGCACCTAGGTTGATTCCAGTCTCTTGCTATAATAAACTACACTGGGGAAGCGGATGTGGCTCAAGTGATTGGGCATCCATCTACCATATAGGAGGACCTGGGTTCAATCTCTGGAACCTCCTGGTAAAAAGGTGAGCAGGCAAGCTGGGTCCACGCTGCGAGCCACGCAGCAAGATGATAACGCAACTAAAGAGAGACACAGGTGAGAACCAAGGCAAGACGCACCAGAAACCAGGAACTCAGGTGGCGCAAGTGACAGGGTGCCTCTCTCCCACATCAGAGGTCTCTGGGATTGAATCCTGGTGAAGCCTGGAGGAGAAAAATGAGAAGAGAAGGCAAGAAACAGACACAAAAGATCACCCAGCGGATGGACACAGATAGCAGGGGGGGGGGGATAAATAAAAGAAATCTTAAAAAAAAAAAAAAAAACACTGTACTAAATTTTCTTGCATTAAAAATTAAATTAAAAAAAAAAAGCCTCAGAATCAGACCGCCTGGCCAGCGAACATCTTTACAATTCCCCAGGTCCCCGGAGCCCACTGTATTGGCGTCTAAGATATTGACTTTCAGTGATGGGGATTAAAGCAATGGATCGTATTTCTGCAGAACAGGGAAAACACAAACTGTTCCTCCAGCAGCTAGGGCCCTGGTTTGCTTATTTGTCAGTGTCATACCCCCCACTTTCTTCAGAAAGCTGAGGAAAGATAAAGGCAAAGGAAGGGCTGGTGGGGCACAGGGGGCTGGTTGGCTGGGCCGCAGGCTGTCCAGGATTGGGCCGACTGCTCAGAGCTAATTCAGGCTGGTTCCACTCCCCACTCCTCCCTGGTGAGGCTTCCTGGAGCACGAGAAGACATCAGATATGAGCTGAGAGCCACCTCAGTCTTACATTGAAGCTTCATCCTCCCAGCTACTCAGACTGGGTTTCCGCCACCCCACTCCCTCCTTCTAAGCATGTTCTAGAGACTTCACTTTTCTGGAAAAAAAAAAGTCATAGAACCTAAAGTCCCCTTATCTTTGTTTTGGGTGTCAAGAGACCTGAATTCAGGCCTAGCTCCTCCTTTATCTGGGGGTGTAACCTGGACGTATCTAACATTCTCCCAGAATCTCAGTTTTGCCTACTGCAAAATGGAGAAAATAACCATTTCGACTTCATAAATAAATAAGAAATAAATAAGATAGTGTGTAATGTGTAATAAATAATGCATAAGAAATAGTGTATATGAACATTTTAAAAAGGGGGTGGGGGACATGACCTTTTGTCCAACTAAGTAAATAAAGACTAGCCTCGGACCAGTGTTGTTTTATGGCATGGAATCAGATGACTTTAGACTTGGAAAAGACCTTATTATTTAGGACTTTTAGGACTTTTTAGGATTATTTAGCCCCAAATTCCCAAACCCGTGGCCGGTGGTGAGGTCCACATATATATATATATATTTTTTAATTTTCTGAATTAGTTGCCAAGACTAATTTTAAAATTGGGAGATTTTACATAAAAGTCCAAATTTCCAGATTCTAGAAATCTGGCAGTTTTAGTTTGTCACATTAGGCCCAAGGCTCGCTGTTCCCTACCTCACTTCTATAGGCCTCGAAGTTTGAGAACCTCTGATTTAGGCCAGATTTCTGCCCTGCCACCCCTACCCCAATCTTAAAGATGAAGAAACTTAAACCCAAGATAGGTACATAATTTTCCCAAAGTTTTGCTCACAGTTGATGGCAAAGTCAATGAGGAATGACATGGCACAATGTCAATTCTATTCCTTACAGCATTTTACATATATGGTCTCTGTTCTCACAAACCCTAAAACGGGGGTTCTTAACCAAGGGGTCTGTGGAAAGATTTCAGGGGGTCCATGAACTTGAATTGAAAAAAATCAACTCAATTAGATGTCCAACATGATATGTGTGTTGCTTGTCAAATACTACACCACGGTTTAATATTCTTACTCAAGATAAATAACAATAGTCTGCACATTGACATGTCATCAAAGAATAAAATTTAACTTTCACTTTCTGATATTTTTAATGTATTGGATTATTAATTAATGCATTAAGAAAGAAGTACATATGTATAGTATTATATCATATGATTTTATTTTAGTAACTATATTTCAATATATGTAACTGATTTCCTTTGTAATTTTATTTTATGCATTTAAAAACATTACTCTTGTGGAGACATGTTGGTGTGGGTGTGATGTGTTTATTAAATAAAACACAATATAGTGTGGACTTAGTAGGATTTTTAAAAAAGATTTATTTTATTTATTTCTCCCCACCCCCTTGTTATTTGTGTTTGCTGTGTCTACTCATCTTCCTTTTTTCTTTAGGAGGCACCAGAAGCCAAACCTGGAAACTCTGATGTGGGAGGGAGGTGCCTAATTGCTTGATCCACGTCCGCTCCCTGTTCTGTTGTCTCTCATTATGTTTTTCCTCCCTGCGCCTCTTGTTGCATCATCTTGTTGCGTCAGCTTGCCGCATCTGCCCGTCGCATCAGCTTGCTGTCTCCTTTAGGAGGCACTGGGAACCTCTGCTCCCTGCTTTGTTGTGTCTCTTATTATGTTTTTTCTTCTTGTGTCTCTTGTTGTGTCTGCTTGCAGTGCCTGCCCTTGTGCCAGCTCGCTGTCTTCTTTAGGAGGCACCGGGATCGGAACCAGTGACTTCCCATATGGTAGGCAGGAGCCCAGTTGCCTGAGCCACATCCACTTCCCCTTAGGAGGATTTTTATTTTGATGTAGCATGTTCTGAGTGCAGTGGATAACTGCCTGCAAAAAGGTTAGTAAGGATGATGGGGATGGTTTTATGACACTGGGAAAACTCGAATTTCTAAATATTTGCCGAAAATAACTGTTTGAACAGATATTAAACCGTGTTTTGTTATCAGGTATTGAAATTATGGGAAAGTTTTAAAACAAAATTTTGAATAATCCTAAAATTTAATTTAAAGATATGCCAATGTTGAGTGTCATAAAACTATCTGCCACTACATTCTGAAAAGGGGTCCATGGTTTTCACCTGACTGGCAAAGGGGTCTGTGGAACAAAAAGGTTAAGAACCCCTGCTCTAAAAGGTAGACATCATTATCCCTGTTTCCTAGATGAGGAAATGAGAAAGAGATGAGATAAGTTGCCCAAAGCCTCAAAGCTTGTCAGAAGGGAAAGTATTCAATCCTAGATCAGCCCAAGTTTTTCTTATTACATAATTAATGTAAGATCCTGGAGCCAGCCAAACCTGCTCTGTATTTGGGATGGTCATTTACTGGCTGTGTGATAGCAGGAATGTTACTCAAGTGATCTGAACTTCAGCTTTTTGGTCTGAAAATGGAAATTAACACATATCTAATAGCACTCAACACCGCAACAATTATAGGACATATATATTGAGTGTTCACTGGTAACAAGCGTTATACTAAGCTCCTCACACTCTGTGATGAAATGGGTGCTGTTGTTTACATTTAGAAGGGAAAAAACCTGAGATTTAGAAAGGCTGCAACTCACCTACATCATAAAGAATTCTAGATTCTCCCTCCAGTCCTGCCCCATTTGAAAGTCTGTCTCTTAGCCAACCCTCCACTAACCTCCTGTTTGGGTACGACATACCCAATTGGAGCTCAATATATGACTGTACTCAGTTGGAGTTCAATAATAGCTCCTCTCTCCTACCCTTTCTCTTACTCCTTACAATTAAGCCATTGGCTTTTCTGCTATCTAATACTTCTTCCATTCGAGTTTTTCAAGAAAAAAAAAAAGATTGTTTCTTCTCCACTCTCAGTGATTTAAACATATTTTTAGACACAAAACTGTTGCACAATTTAAATACTGATTTTAAAAAGTCATATATTTTAAAATAATAATGAATAATAGTCTATTTTAAATTTTATCCTAAATGAATTTTCAGGATTTATCTCTTTCTGACAATAAGGAAAAAGAGTTTAAAACTTTCATGATTCACTTTTAAGTCAGAATAAGTTGGAAGATGACCTAAAGGAAAAAAAACAGCACAGTACCTGTTTTATGCTAATCAGAGAATTCGCTCCTATAGAATGCATCTTAATGGGTGAGAAATGTTATAATTATTTGCCAAAGACAGGTATTCTGATTAGGACAAATTCCATCAAAGCAATGTTACCCATTAAAAAACAATTTAAAAGTTAAAAAAAAAAGTCAAACAGATATGCCCAATTGAAAAAGAAATGAAATATCTTATATATGCATCTAAAACACATACGCTGGGGCACGGACGTGGCTCAAATGGTTGGGCGTCCGTCTCCCATATGGAGGGACCAGGGTTCGATCCCTGGGACCTCCCGGTAAAAAAAAAAAAGAGACATACTAAAACACATACGCTAATCACAAACCTTAGACTTTCTCTAAGATCCTAAATGGTATAAGAAAATATAGATCTTGGGGGGCGGATGTGGCTCAAATGGTTGGCCGTCCGTCTGCCATATGGAGGGACCTGGGTTCGATCCCCGGGACCTCCCGGTGAAATTAAAAAAAAGAAAATATAGATCTGGAACAAAAACTTACAAACACCTAAGAAACAAGTGGACCTCCAGCTGCTCAAATTGGGGCTCTGTGCCTGAAAGCAGGACTGTTTCAGGCAATGTGGTGTCTGCCCACGGTTACCTAAGGCTGCTGGGCACGCCCGCCTCCCTGGGGTAGGTGGCCACACCCTTCAGCCAGGCCGCTTTTGTTGAAAGTTTAAGAAGTGCCTTTTTTTATCCTTAGGTAGTGTATATGATTTAGAGGCCCAGGAATAAACATCTGAACCACAGTCTGAAATTCTCTTAATCTTGCCCATACAATCTTTTTTTTTTTTAGTTTTTTTTAAAGATAGATTACACAAATGTTACACAAAAAATATAGCGATTCCCATATGCCCCGCTCCCCACACCTCCCATACCCTTCCACGTAAACAACATCCTTCATTAGTGTGGCACATTCATTGCAATTGATAAATGCATCCTGGGGCATTGCCATTGAACATGGGCCAGAGTTCACAGTGTAGTTTACACTCTCTCCCACACAATTCTGCAGGCTATATAAGATATGTAATGGCATATGTCTGTCATTGCAATGCCATTCAGGACGATTCCCAAAACCCGAAAAAGCCCCCACATTACACCTGTCTTTCCCTCCCCCTGCCCCCAGAGCCTCCAGTGACCACTGCCTCCACATCAGTGCTGTAATTTCTTCCATCCCACACAACTCTTTTTCAAACAAAATGCACCATACCAGCACTGGTACAGAGACTATTACACAGTAGGCATTCAGAAAGCACTTGGAGAAAGAATAAAAGAACAGTGTCCTCGAGTCTGACTTGAGCCCATTCCTGTTTTCAGCTTCTCAAACGATCCCATCCTTCTCAAATCAGATTATGGTCCTTCTTGGCCTAGAACGCTCCATAAAATCCAAACTCTTACCTCAAGCTACACAGTCCCACAGAAACTGGTGCCTTCCCCTCTCTTACATCACCAGTGGGAAGTCCTAGAGAGTTATAAGCAGAGGAGGGCCTTTCCTTCTGGACTGCCACTTGAACTCTTTGTGACCCCTGACCCCTCCAAGATTGTCTCCATCTCCCTTTGTGTGGCACCAAATCAATCAGAAAGGAGGGCTAGCACTTGGCACATGTTTAAGGATCAATTACCAGCTGCCTATGAGTCTCTGCCTCTGTGGGAGACAAAGGGGTGGAGAGCAGGCTCCACTCCGAGCAGAGAGGAGTATTTAGAATTGCCAGCACATGGTAATAATAAAGAGCAGATAGAAAGAAATCTCACGAGGATCTTTCAGCAGCCATCTTGGGGTACTGATGTCCACATGGACCTCTTGCCAGGTTCCAGATCCATCATCTATTCCCTATATGAAGCCTGCTTCATTCCCCCCTCAGAGAGTTTACACCTTTATTAAAGGAGTGTTGAAGAGAGATGTTCATTCTTCTGTAACTACTTTCTGCTGGTTAGGGGCAGTAGGCCCTACATGACAAGGTATAAAACCCTCTATTAGCCTATTTTTAAATTGGATTGTTTGCCTTTTTGTTGATGAGTTGTAGTTCTTTATATATTCTGCATATTAAAACTTTATTAGCTTTATAATGTTCAAATACTCTCTCCCATTCTAAAGGTTGTCTTTTCACTTTCTTGATAATGTTCTTTGATGCATGAAAGTTTTTAATTTTGATAAAGTCACATTTATCCATTTTTTTCTTTTGTTGTTCATGCTTTTGGTAAGCTTTTGTAAAGTCTAAGAAACCATTGCCCAATACAAGATCCCTATGTTTTCTTCTAGGACTTTTATAGTTTTAGTTCTTATATTGAGGTCCTTCATCCATTTTGAGTTAATCTTTGTTTATGGTGTGAAATAGGGGTCTACTTTCATTCTTCTGCCTGTGAATATCCAGTGTTCCCAGTATTATTTGTTGAAGAGACTGTTCATTATCCATTAAGTGGATTTGGCACTCTTGTCAAAAATCAGTTGGCCATAGATGTTAAGGTTTATATCTGATTGTTCAATTCTATTCCATTGATCTATATATTTGTCCTTGTGCCATCACCTCACTGTTTTGAATAATGTAACTTTGTAATAAGTTTTAAAAATCAGGAAGTGTGAGTCCTCCAACTATGTCCTTTTCAAGGTGCATTTGGCTATTCAGGGCTTCCACAGGAATTTGATGATTGGGTTTTCCCATTCCTGCAAAGAAGGCTGTTTGAATTTTTATTGGGATTGCACTGATTATGTAAATCGCTTTGGGTAGAACTGGTATCTTAACAATATTTATCCCAGTCCATGAACACAGAATGTCCTTCCATTTATGTAGGTCTTCTTTAATTTCTTTCAGCAAAGTTTTGTAGGTTCCCCTGTACGTGTCCTTTATAACCTTAGATGAATTTATTCCTAGATTTTTATTTATTTTAGTTGCTATTGTAAGTGGAACATTTTTCTTGATTTCCACTTCAAATTATTCATTTCTTGTGCATAGAACCATCACTGATTTTTGCGTCTTGATCTTATACATCACCATTTTGTGGAATTCATTTATTAGCTCAAGGAGCATTGATGTAGGTTTTTTCAGGATTTTCTGTATATAGGATCATATCATCTGTAAAATGGGAAAATTTTACTTCTTCCCTTCCAATTTGGATGTCTTATTTCTTTTTCTTGCCTAATTGCTCTGGCTAGAACGTCCAGTATAATGTTGAATAAGAGTGGTGACAGTGGATATCCTTATCTTTTCTCTGATCTTAGGGGGAAAGCTTTCAGTCTTTTACAATTGAATATGATGTTGTTTGTGGATTTTTCATATATACCCTTTATCATATTGAGGAAATTTTCTTTTATTCCTAGTTTTCTGAGTATATTTATCCAGATATGATGCTGGATTTTGTCAAATGCCTTTTCTGTGTTGATTGAGATGATCAAGTGGTTTTATTCCTTCATTCTAATTATTACATTAATTAATTTTCTTATGTTGAACTACCCTTGCATGATTGGAATAAATCCCATTTGATCATGGTGTATAATTCTTTTAATGTGCTGTTGAATTCTGTTTGCTAGTATTTTGTTGAGGATTTTTGCATCTATAGTCATATGGGATATTAGTCTGTAATTTTCTTTTTTGCAATTTCTTTATCTGACTTTGGTAATTATGGTGATGCTGTCCTCATAAAATGAGTTAGAGAGTGTTCCTTCTTCTTCAATTTTTTGGAATAATTTGAACAAGATTGATATTAATTCTTCTTTTACTATTTGGGAAAATTTACCAGTGAAGCCATCTGGTCCTGGACTTTTCTTTTTTGGGAGGCTTTTGGGTACTGATTCAATCTCTTTACTTGTTATTGGTCTGTTGAGATCCTGTCTTTCTTCTTGAGTCAGTGGAGGTAGTTGGTGTTTCTAGGAATTGGTCCATTTCACCCAGGTTATGTAATATTTTGGCATAAAATTATTCACAGTATTCTCTTATAATCATTTTTACTTCTGCGGGGTTGATAGTAATGTCTCCCTTTTCATTTTTGATTTTAGTTATTTTCTTCCTCTTTCTTTTTTTCTTTGTCAGTCTATTTAAAGGTTTGTTGATTTTATTGACCTTTCTAAAGAACCAACTTCTGGCTTGTTGATTCTCTTTATTGTTTTATTTATTTCTGCTCTAATCTTGTTGTTCCCATCCTTCTGCTCACGTTGGGTTTAGTTTGCCCTTCTTTTTCAAGTTCCTCCAAGTGTGAGGTTAGGTCACTGATTTGAGATCTTTCTTCTTTTTTGATGCAAACATTTAGAATATAAAATTTCCTCTTGTTACTGCCTTTTCTGCATCACATACATTTTGGAATGATGTGTTTTCATTTTCATGCACTTCAAGATAATTTCTAATTTATCTTTTGATTTCTTCTTTGACCACAATGGAATGAAGCTAGAAATCAATGACAGATTGAATTCGTGAATTCACGAATTTGTGGAAATTAAACAACATACTTTTAAACAACCAA
>JAKSZT010033986.1:0-40328 GCA_026826555.1 Tolypeutes matacus
GTTTTAAACTATATTTCTTCCAGTTTTTCAACAAAAATCATCTATTTTAAACTGAGGACACATGAAAGTTCGTAAGATATTGCTAAAATCCTAGGCCCCTCGACATCATACGACCCCACCCACAGTCAAGAACCCAGTGCTAGGCTCTCCTGAGATCGATCTGTTCCTTCTGCTTCTCCAGCCCAGTAATGGATTAAATAATTCAAGTTTCAGAGGTAAGCAAAATAACTTCCCAATAATGATTAAAGGGAGTGAAGGACCTGGCTTATGGTAAAGTTTTAGCAATTAACTCAAAGAAAAATCATCCACAGACCGCACACCTTCCGTGAACCTCAATTTCGGACCCGAACTCCTGTGCCTCCCACACTTTCAGCACTATTACTTTTCTGTCCAAAAGGGGTCGATCGGGCTTGATCTCCGGACCAGTCCCGGGCAGCGCCTGAAGCTGCAGCTGGTAGCATTTTACCGCCACCCGCAATTCCTCCATTGCCTTTCTCCTTTCCTAAAGTTCACCCCTCGCTCATCTAACGGGGCCACGTTCACCCCAGACCCTAGGCTTGACAGGCACGGGTCCCTCGCCCCAATGCCGGCCCAGCGAGATTGGCGGTGCGGAGGGTCCCCCGGCATCCAGGCCCTGCCACGCCTCCCGTCCGCAGCGCCGTGACCGACTCCGCTGGGCACGGAGCCAAAACTGTGGCAGTAGCCGTACACCAGCCTCACCTACCTCTTCCCAGAGCCCAAAGCGCAGAGTCCCCACTCCCCACACCCCTCTCCCCACTCACCGTCAGACCGGAAGCAAGAAGGCGGAAGCCGCGGCTTTCCCGTCCCGCCCACAGGCCGGCCCCAACCTTCGAGTCCAGCGCCAATTTCCGGTTGCGGCCCAGTCGGAGTAGGCCTGGGACTCGGGCTTTGGAGGACGCGGGGTCGGGGTGGGGCGGCGCTGGGATTTCCGGGAAGCGGCAGGTGAGGCCGCGCGGGGCGAACGGTCGCACGGGGCTCTCTTGGCAGAGTCTGAGTCCGGCGCCCCCTACCGGGACGACGGGGTGGGTGTGAAGGCGCAGGGCGGGCTCAAGCCTCCGGCCTCGAGATGCGGTTCCGAAACCCAGTGAGGGTCTTCTGTCTTTGCCTCCGAGATCAGTTGGAAAACAGCTCCCTGTCTCCCCTGCTGAAGCCAGACAGTATGATGGAGTGCCCCGGGTGGGTGAGGTCTTTGGGTGCTGGAAACTCAGAACAGGGCGACAGCGAGAAGGGACTTGGTCACCACAAACGCCCAAAGTCATGGTGAGGGTCACGCAATGACCCTTGAAGGATTCTGACAAGTTCCTGCTGGTTCGCACCACGCCCCGCGCCCCTCATCTTTTGGTTGGGCAGCAGTTAAATTCTTAAATAAGTGGGGCAAAGAAATAGCCGCACTGTCGTGGATCCACTGAGACTTGTTACTAAGGGAAAGTTAACCCATGCTCGGTGAAAGAGGTTTTTGTTTGTTTTTAAGAACCTAACTCGTTTTACAAAAGAATGATCGATACTAGCCCAAAGTAAACTTGAACTGCCTGAGCATAGAGTTCCCACAGGGGTACTTGTTCTTTCAATACACAAATTAAGCAATGCAAAAGTCAACAAGCAGAAAGGGTGAGTTAATATTGTCTTCTAATGTACAGGAACTGAAAAATTAGCTCTGGTTTGGTTGGTGCCCAAATTTTGTGATTGCTTGCACTAAACTGCTTTGTTTGACTACCTCTGGCAAATTTTGCAAGAACTCTTCATAGTTGTGTGCCAATTCAAGCAAGTTTTTATTCTTGAAAGACTATAGAATGTTCTCTGAGGAGCAAGCTGTGACATGTATAAACTAGTTTATGTATACCAACAGTAACTATTATTTACCAGGAAACAAGCTTCTGGCAGATAATCTAATGATCAAAAATACTGTTCAGTTGGGCACATGTTAATGTTTGTGTGTTACCAGCAGTTTTCTTACTCATTCTGGTTTGAAAACTTGGATGATCGTTTCAAAGCCTGTGCTGCCTAGACCTAGCCTATACCTCTAGTAGCCAGAAAAAGCAGACTGAGTCACTGAGTGTGTATGCTGAAAACTACTTGCTGGAGGTAACTTTGTGTGATTTTGAAGACCTTGCCCAAGTAGTGATTCCAGGAGGGGATGACAAGTTATTATTTTAGCATGGTTCACTCCAGGAGCCCCAGTGTAGGTGTTCTCTTAAATCATGGATCGACTTTTCTCAATTACTACTTCCCTGGTTAAAAGCATAGGAGTCTTGGAGTAGAAGATTCTTGTGGTGTACATAAAAAGGAAGCCTCCATAGCTCTGGCTATTTTGTAGATTAGGCTGTTACAGTCAAATTTTACTGGTCCAGCTTGAGTATTAGAGCAGGGTGCAAGCCAAGGAGTGACATAGGGAAGGTCATTATTGGAACCTTAACAAAAGCTGGTGGTAAGATTGGTTCAAATGCTGTGAACTACTCTCTATAGTGAAGAGCCTTAGCTTGTGAGTTGAGATTCACAGGTCTTGTCTCAGTCAGCACTGATGGTGCATTCTGATAAATAATCCTGAGCCTGTTAAGCCTTCTGTATTTGGGAAATTCACTATGTGATCTCTAGTGCCCTTTCAGCATTAAAATGCTATTTATTGGACCAGATTTAGCCATCTTTCTGATTATGTCTCATAAGCAGCAGCCAAGTAATGTATTTAGTAAAAACATCATAGCCAATTTTCTTAAGGTCTTCTTATTTTTTATTTGAAAAGATCTTTAAGCAGGCTTCTATTCTCTCTCGAATGTCTTTCAGAATACCAATTTAGAATAACAAGGAAATAAGGCCTGTTTGAAGTATGGCCTTTTATTTACTTTTAAGAAATGAAACTTTACTTTTAATGTAATTTTAACAAATTAAACCTTACATTGTTAATTAAGCAGGGTCTGTCTTTGCACAAGAACAATTCCTGCGTAGCATATCACACTACCAGCCTGATCAGCACAGACTGGTGTACTCTATTGAGTTATACTTTGTAAAAGGAGCCTTACAAAATTCTAAGTTTTTTTTTTCTCTTAAGAAGGTAATCCTTTTTCGTCTTATGTCATTTGATTTTTTTTTTTAAGATTTTATTTATTTATTTATTTATCCCCCCTTGCTGCTTATGCTTGCTGTGTCCATCCGCTGTGCATTTTTCTGTGTCTGCTTGTCTCCCTTTGTTGGGTCATCCTGCTGCATCAGCTCACCGTGCCGCGTGGGCCAGCTTGCCTTCACCAGGAGGCCCCGGGAATCAAACCCGGGGCCTCCCATATGGTAAACGGGAGCCCTATCAATTGAGCCACATCCGCTTCCCATTATGTCATTTGATTTTAAAAACCTTTTTCCTTAGATGGTGCACAGTTACATTTCACCCTGAAATGTGAAAATTGTGAAGTGAATAGAGCCTGAATAAGATTTTATTATAATAAGTTAAACTTGACTAAAGACATTGAGATCTCTCTCACCTGCTGAAATTTTGTACTTATTTCCTAGCAGTATCTCTTCACATATGTGCCTGATATTGATGAAATTGGTTTCTTACCTAAGTTTTATTTTCTGTATTTTTTTCCTTCCATTGAAACACAATGCAAATCATTTCTTAATAGGCATATTTGTATAATTAATAATAATAATAATCAAATTTTAGTGATATTTGGAAGATCACACTGAAGAAGAATAATTTTTTAAAAAGCTGCTTACTGAGTATTTACTATGTACCGGGTACTTGACTATGTGCTTTGCATCTATCATTGCTAATCCACAAAATAGTATTGTTATACCCACTTTACAAATAAGGAACCAAACACTTAAAAAGTAGACCAGGATTTTCAACATGTCTAAACAAAATCCTCACACTTTTTAAAGAATTTTTTTTTTTTTAATTTGGGAAGTTGTGAGTTAACAGAACAATCATGCATACCATACAGGATTCCTATATATCACCCCACCACCAACACCTTACATTGTTGTGACACACTTGGTACAAATGATGAAAAACATCGTCATAATATTACTGCCATCTATAGTCCATAGCTTATATTCCTGTTTTTCCCACAAACCATCCTATTATTAACACCATGTATTAGTATTGTATGTTTGATATAGTTCATGAGAGAACGTTCTCATATTTGTACTGTTAACCGCAGTCCATCATTCACCTCAGGGTTCACTTGTTATGCGGACTCCAGCCTTGTTCAATCCATCCAAACTGTTCACTCAGTGGCTCTCAGTTTCATCACAGAGTTGTGCTGTCATCAGCTCAGTTCATCTCATAATGTTTTCATTAATCCAGAAGCAAAAATCCCATTCCCCTTATACCCGCCCCTTTACTGACTCTTACCATTGATATAGTACCTTCTTTGCCATATTACAATATTACTGTTAACTATGGTCTATATGTTACATTAATTGTATTGTTTTTGCCATGTATCACAATATTCTTAACTTGTAATAGAGGAACATTCTTGTATTTGTACTATTAACCACAATCATCATCTACCATCGAAATCACTATGTTATACAGTCCCTAGATTCTCCTCTAGCTTTCTTTCAATTGACATTAACCTCCCTGGACTACCCCATTTAGCCCCAATCACGTTTAGAAATCAGCAATGTTGATTATACTCACTATAATGTGTTATCATCAACTCTAACCATTTCCCCACATTTATAATCCTTATTAAATATTCTGCATATGTTTAGCTTCAGCTCTCCCTTTTCAACCCACATTCTATCTGCAAGTAACCTATACTCTATAGCTTAACTACATGGGTTTACTTACTGTATTTAATTCATTTTAGCACAGCTATACAATATTTGTTCTTTTGTGTCTGGCTTGTTTCACTGCAACATAATGTCTTCAAGGTTCATCCATGTTGTCATATGCATGCCAAATTCATTTCTTCTTACAGCTGAATAGTATTCCATTGTATGTATATACCACATTTTGTTTATCCATTCAGTGGTTGATGGACACTTGGATTGTTTCCATCTTTTAGCAATTGTAGATAATGCCACTATGAACATCGCTATGCATTGTCTCTTTGTGTCCTTGCTTTCAGTTATATTCCTAGTAGCAGGATTTGCTAGATCATATGGCATTTCTATATTTAGCTTCCAGAGGAACTGCCAAACTCTCTTCCACAGAGGCTGCACCATTTTACATTCCCACCAACAGTGAGAGAGTGTTCCTATTTCTCTTCATCCTCTCCAGCACTAGTAGTTTTGTTTTTTTAAATGTCCATTCTGTAAGGTGTGAAATGGTATCTCATTGTAGTTTTGATCTGCATTTCCCTAACAGCTAGTGATGCTGAGCATCTTTTTGTGTGTTTTTCAGCCATCTGTATTTCTTCTTTGAAAATTTTCTGTTTAAGTCTTACCCATTTTTTAATTGAGTTCCTTGTCTTTTAAAAAAAAAAAAAAAAAAAAAAAAACACAATTTATTGAAGTATATCATTCATACATGAACATACATAAACTATAAGTGTTCAGTAAACATCGTGATCTTACAAAACAAATATGCATAACATCATACAGGGCTCCCACATATCACCCCCCACAAACACCATGCATTGTTGTGTAACATTTGTTAACAAATCATGAAAGAGCACTATAGTCCGTATCTTCCTCCCCTATACATTTTTTAAAGGTTTATTTATTTATTTATTTACTTTCATCCATTTTTACCACTTCCCACCGTTTTTGCTGTTTCTGTGTCCATTCACTAGGCAACCTCTGTGTCCGTTTCCTGCCCTCTTTTCTCATCCTCCTCCTTTCTTCACTGTATTTCAATCCTTGGAATCTCCAGTGTGGGAGAGAGGTGTCCTACCACCTGTGCCACCTTAGTTCCTGGTTTTTCGGTGCCTCTCGTCTTGGCTCTCCCTTGTGTCACTCTCCTGTTATGTCATCACCTTGCTGCATGGCTTGCAGGGCCTAGCAGCACACCCGCGCATAGGGCTTGATAGCCCACGCACCTTCTATATTTTTCTTTTTTTAATTTTTACCAGGAGGTCCCGGGGATTGAACCCAGGTCCCTCTATATGGGAGATGAACACCCAACCACCCAAGCCACATCCATCCCCCTGCTATATCTCTTAAGGTTGACCAAAGATACCAAAAGTTATAGTCTTTTCCCATACAGAATGGTCATATAATAAATCAGGCTTAGTTTCTCACCAGCATTCTAAAATCCAGACCTAGGGAGAAAAACTAGGTCTGGGGACACATGCATGGTTTCTAATATAGCGAATGTTTAGCCTACCCTGATTATCACAAAATCAGGACAGTGAGAATATTTACACTGGGTTCCTTGTCTTTTTGTCATTGAGTTGTATGACCTCTTTATATAACAAGGAGATCAAACCCTTATTGGATATCTGGTTTCTGAAAATTTTCTCCCAATAAGCAGGCTACCTTTTCATCTTCTTAAAAAAAGTCATTTGGAGGACTTCCAGGAAGATAGTGGACTAGTAAGACATGGGAATCTCTTCTCCATAAAAATAGCTAGAGGACAGGCTGAAACAGCCCTAAAAAAGATCTTCTAGGGTTTAGGACAGCAGGTGAAGGCTGCATGTCACCCAGAGGAGAGAGGGACAAAAGAGGGAAATCTCAACTACAGAACCATGAGTTGGAACCAGCAGCGGTTGCTGCTGCCAGCACCCACCCCCACACTAAAGACTCTTTAGAATTCTCGGGCCTCTGGGCCTGCAACTACAGACAAAGGGGGCTCCAGGGATCTACCACCCCAGGAAAGGGGAGAGAGAGGTCCCACCTGGCCTGAGGCTGACTCAGGTTCTGACCCGCAAATTTCAGCTGCGGTGCCTCATGGGCCCTTCCAGGCCAGGTGGGACCACACAGTGGTTTGCCCTGGGAGCCGGTGAAGGACTGGAGAAATCCGACCCTCGCAATCTACCTCTCTTCTAGCCTGAACTAATTGTTGAGGACTCCACAGGAGAGGGGAGAGAGAGCCTGGGGCTGAATCGGCTTTTGACTCGCAGGTTTGGTCTGCCATGTCCGAGCCCTTCCAGGCCGGGTGGGGCTGTGCCATTGTTTGCTTGGAGCCTGCAAAGGGCTAAAGATATATAAAACTTCCAATCCCCTCCTCTACTAACAGGGACTGATTGTTGAGGAATCAGAGGGGAGTGGAAATATTTCCTAGCTGGGAAAAGGGAGTGGGCTGCCAGAGAAGACTGGAGAACTGTCTCAGAAAGTTTGAATTACAAGGCTCTTAGCCTCCAGACAGGAAGCTCTATCACATTGACCTGGTCTGTGTCACAACAAATACACTCTGACCAGGCATTGAATTGAGCACCATCTCCTGGTAGACCAAGGACGTGCACATAAGAAAATTAAAAATAAGTAGGGGGAAGTGGCTGTGGCTCAATCAGTAGGGCTCCCGTTTACCATATGGGAGGCCCCAGGTTCTGTTCCCAGGGCCTCCTGGTGAAGGCAAGCCTGCCCGCATGGCGTGGTTAGCTGACCCAGCGAGCACAAGCAGCAAGGGGGGGATAAATGAATAAATAAATAAATATCTTAAAAAATAATAATAATAATAAGTAGGAGAGGCTTTTCCTGGCCTCTATAGCCTCCCTGCCCAAGGCCCTAGGAAGCGACTCTACAACCAGTTACTGGGTCCAGTGCCCAGTTTTGAGCAACCAGCAGGACAATCCTAACAATCCAGGTCAAGCCAAAAATCAAAGATCTGTGGTGACTCACAGCCTCCTGTCACTAAATCCCTATAAAAGAGAAAGAGATTGAGCATCTGAGTAAACTACATCCTAACCAGATGCCTAAACACCAGCAAAAAATTACGTGCCATACTAAGAAAATAGAAGACATGGCCCAAGAAAAGAAATACATCAAAGGCCCAGACAAGATGCAGAATTTGAGAGAACTAATCAGCGAGATGAGCTCAAATTTCCAAAACCAAATCAATGAGTTGTAAGACAATATAGTTAAAGAGATAAATGACATCAAGAAGACATTGAGCGAACGCAAATAAGAATTTGAAATCCTGAACAGAAAAATAACAGAGTTCGTGAAAATGAAAGACACAGTTGGTGAGGTCAAAAACACATTTGAGGCATACAACAGCAGGCTCGAAATGATAGAAGAAAGAATAAGGGAAGCGGTTGTGGCTCAATCAGTAGGGCTCCCGTTTACCATATGGGAGGCCCCGGGTTCGGTTCCCGGGGCCTCCTGGTGAAGGCAAGCCCGCCCGCAGGGCATGGTTAGCTGACCCAGCGAGCACAAGCAGCAAGGGGGGGATAAATGAATAAATAAATAAAATCTTAAAAAAAAAAAAAAAAAAGAAAGAATAAGTGATACCAAAGACAGAGCAGCTAAAATTAAAGAGAGAAAAGAACAGAGAGAGGAAAAAAGAATGGAAAAAATTGAGCACGGGCTCAGAGAGTTGAATGACAACACAAAACAAAACATATGTGTGATGGGCGTTCCAGAAGGGAAAGAGAAGGGAAAGGGGGCAGAAAAGGTATTTGAGGAAATAATAGCTGAAAATTTCCCAACTCTCACGAAAGAAATGAACTTACATGTCCAAGAAGAACACCGTACTCCAATCAGAATAAATCCAAATAGACCTACACCAAGACACATGCTACTCAGAATTTCAAATGTCAAAGACAAAGAGAAAATTCTCAGAGCAGCGAGAGAAGCAAACGATCACATACAAGGGATGTCCAGTAAGACTTAGTGCAGATTTCTCTTCAGAAACTATGGAGGTGAGAAGACAGTGGTATGATACAATTAGGAAACTGAAAGAGAAAAACCGCCAGCCGAGAATTCTTTATCCAGCAAAACTCCTTCAGATATGAAGGAGAGTATAAAATATTCACAAACAAACAGAAACTAAGAGGGTTTGAAAAAAAAAACCCACCTTTGCAGGAAATATTAAAGGAAGCCTTAGAACCTAAAAGAAAAAGACAGTAGAGAGAGGCTTGGAGGAGAGTATAGAAGAAAAAATAGCAGAAAGGATAACCAAAAGAGTAAAAAGAGAGACAAAAGCAAGATGACATGAAAACCAAAGAATAAAATGGAGGAAGTAAATAGTGCATTTACATTAATATCATGGAATGTGAATGGATTAAACTCCCCAATCAAAAGATACAGGCTGATAGAATGGATAAAAAACATGAGCCATCCATATGCTGCTTACAAGAAACTCGCCTTAGGCTCAGGGATACAAACCGGCTGAAAGTGAAAGTTTGTAAGAAGGTACTCCACACGAATAGTAACCAGAAAAGAGCAGGGGTAGCTATACTAATATCAGACAAAACAGACTTTAAATGCAAAAAAGTTATAAGATACAGAAGGCCATTATATATTAATAAAAGGAACGATCCACCAGGAAGATACAACAGTCATAAATATCTACACACCTAACCAGGGTGCCCCAAAATATATGAGACAAACTCTGGCAAAACTGGAGGGAGAAATAGACATTTCTACAATAATTGTTGGAGACTTCAACACCCCACTCACATCATTAGATAGAACAACTAGACAGAAGATCAACAAGGAAACAGAACTTGAACAATATGATAAACGAGTTAGAACTAACAGACATATACAGAACACTGCATTCAAACTCAGTGGGTTATACATTCTTCTCAAGTGCCCATGGGTCTTTCTCCAGGATAGACCACATGTTAGGTGACAATTCAGCTCTCAATAAATATAAAAAGATTGAAATTATACAAAGCACTTTCTCAGATCATAATGGAATGAAACCAGAAATCAATAACAGGAAAAAAGTAAATTCGCAAATGTGTGGAGACTGAACAACACACTCCTTAATAATCGGGTCAAAGAAGAAATTGCAAGTGAAATCAGTAAATATTTTGGACAAATGAAAATGAGAACACAATGTATCAAAACCTATGGCATACAGCGAAGGCAGTCTTGAGAGGGAAATTTATAGCCCTAAATACCTATATTAAGAAACAAGAAAGAGCTAAACTCAAAGATTTAACTGAACAACTACAGAAACTAGAAAAAGAACAGCAAACCAATCCCAAAGCAAGCAGAAGGAAAGAAATAAAGATTAGAGCAGAAATAAATGAAAATGAGAACAGAAAAACAAGAGAAAATTAACACAACCAAAAGCTGGTTCTTTTAGAAGATCAATAAAATTGACAAACCCCTAGCTAGACTAACAAAAAAAAAAAAAAAGAGAGAAGATGCAAATAAATACAATCAGAAATGAAAGGGGGAAGTTACAAATGACCTCACAGAAATAAAAAGAATCATAAGAGGATATTATGAGAAACTATATGCCAACAAACTAGACAACCTAGATGAAATGGACAAATTTCTAGAAACACATAACCAACCTACACTGATGCTACAAGAAATACAAGAACTTAACAAACCAATCACAGTTAAGGAGATTGAATCCGTCATCAAAAATCTCCCAGCAAAGAAAAGTCCAGGACCAGATGGCTTCACAGGTGAATTCTACCAAGCATTTCGAAAAGAATTAACACCAATCCTGTTTAAACTCTTCCAAAAAATTGAAGAGGAGGGAAAATTACCCAACACATTTTTTGAAGGCAACATCACCCTAATACCAAAGCCAGGTAAAGATTCTACAAGAAAAGAAAATTACAGACAATCTCTCTAATGAACATAGGTGTAAAAATTCTCAACAAAATACTTGCAAATAGAATCCAACAGCATATCAAAAGACTTATACATCACAACGAAGTGGGATTTATTCCTGGTATGCAAGGATGTTTCAACCTAAGAAAATCAACCAATGTAATACACCACATTAACAAATTGAAGGGAAAAAAACACATGAACTTCTCAATCGATGCAGAAAAGGTATTTGACAAAATCCAGCATCCATTTTTAATAGAAACATTTCAGAAGATAGGAATAGAAGGAAAATTCCTCAATATGATAAAAGGCATATATGAAAAACCCACAGCCAACATCATACTCAATGGGGAAAGGTAGAAAGCTTTCCCTCTAAGATCAGGAACAAGACAAGGATGCCCACTGTCACCATTGTTATTCAACATTGTACTAGAAGTTCTAGCTAGGGCAATTAGACAAGAAAAAAAGTTAAAGGCATCCAAATAGGAAAAGAGGAAGTAAAACTCCCACTGTTTGCGGATGACATGATCCTATACTTAGAAAATCCTGAAATATCCATGACAAAACTCCTTGAACTAATAAATGAGTTCAGCAAAGTGGCAGGATACAAGATCAACACGTAAAAATCAGAAATGTTTTTGTACACTAGTACTGAAAAATCTGAGGAGGAAATAAGGGGGAAAATTCCATTTTCAATAGCAACAAAAAGATTCAAATACGTAGGAGTTAATTTAACCAAAGAAGTACAGGACCTCTATGCAGAAAACTACAAAACGATGCTAAAAGAAATTTAAAAAGACAAACAGTAGAAAGACATTCCGTGTTCATGGATTGAAAGAATAAATATCATGAAGATGTCAATCTTACCCAAACTGATTTATAGATTCAATGCAATACCAATCAAAATCCCAACAGCTTACTTTACAGAATTAGAGAAGGCAATTACCAAATTCATCTGGAACAGTAAGTGCACCCGAATAGCCAAAAGCATTCTAAAAAAGAAGAGCGACATGGGAGGAATTTCACTGCCTGACCTTGAAACATATTTCAAAGCTAGAGTGGTCAAAACAGCATGGTACTGGCATAAAGATAGACACATCTATCAGTGGAATAGAAGTGAGAATCCAGAAATAAACCCTCACCTATACAGTCAACTGGTTTTTGACAAACCTACCAAGCCCACGCTGATGGGAAAAAACAGTCTCTTCAACAAATGGTGTTGGGAGAACTGGATATCTATAACCCAAAGAATGAAAGAGGACCCCTATCTCACCCCCTGTACAAGAATCAACTCAAAATGGATCAAAGATCTAAATATAAAAGCCAGGACCATAAAACTACTGGAAGAAAATGTAGGGAAACATCTTCAAGACCTTGTAGTAGGTGGTGATTTCTTGGACCTCACACCCAAAGCACGTGCAACAAAAGAAAAAGTAGATAAATGGGACCTCCTCAAAATTAAACACTTTTGCACCTCACAGGACTTTTTCAAAAGGGTGGAAAGGCAGCCAACTCAATGGGAAAAAATATTTGGAAATCACATATCTGATAAGGGTTTAATATCCAGGATATATAAAGAGATGTTAAAACTCAACAATAAAAAGACAAATGACCCAATTGAAAAATGGGCAAAAGACTTGAATAGACATTACTCCAATGAAGAAATACAAATGGCAAAAAAACACATGAAGAAATGCTCAACATCACTCATGATTAGGGAAATGCAAATCAAAACTACAATGAGATATCATTTCACACCTATCAGAATGACCACTATTAAAAAGACAGAACTACAAGTGTTGGAGAGGATGTGGAGAGATAGGAACACTTCTTCACTGTTGGTGGGAATGCAGAATGGTACAAGCTACTATGGAGGACTGTTTGGCACTTCCTAAAGAAGTTAAATATAGACTTGCCATGTGACCCGGCAATACCACTACTGGTTATATACCCGGAAGAACTGAGAGCAGTGATACAAACAGGCATCTGCACACCGATGTTCATAGCAACATTATTCACCATTGCCAAAAGTTGGAAACAACCCAGGTGTCCATCAACAGACGAATGGATAAACAAACTGTGGTCTATTGACACGATGGACTATTATGCAGCTGTAAGAAGAAATGAAATTGTAAAGCATATGACAGCATGGATGAACCTGGTGGACATTATGTTGAGCGAAGCAAACGAGACACAAAAAGACAAATAGTGTAAGAATGTGTTACTATGGACCAAATATATTGTGTAACATATTGTTTGATTCAAAGAAAATTTTTTATGTATCACATTTAATTGAGAAATGTATGTATTTATTCATCTGTGTTTACTTTAGTTTTTAGTTTATATTTTCAATTATTAAATGTACAAAATAAAGTAAAAATAAAAAAAGCCATTTGAAGCACTAAAGTGTTTAATTTTGAGGAGGTCCCATTTATCTATTTTTTTCTTTTGTTGCTCATGCTTTGGGTGTAAGGTTTAAGAAACCACCACCTACCACAAACACTTGAAGATGCTATCCTACATTTTCTTCTAGGAGTTTTATGGTTCTCACTTATATATTTAGATCTTTGACCCAGTTTGAGTTAATTGTTGTATAAGTGTGAGATAGGGGTCCTCTTTCTTTTAGCTACAGATACCCATTTCTCCCAGCACCATTTTTTGAATAGACTCTTCTGACCGCTGGGTGGGTTTGATAGTCTTGTCAAGAATCACTTGACCATAGAAGTGAAGGTCTATTTCTGAATTCTCAATTCAGTTCCATTGGTCAGTCTGTCTATCTTTATGCCAGTACCATGCTGTTTTTACCACTGTAGCTAAGTAATATGCTTTAAAGTCAAGAAGCAGGAGTCCTCCAACTTTGTTCTTCTTTTTAAATACATTTTTGGCTCTTCAGAGCCCTTACCCTTCCAAATAAATTTGATAATTAGCCTTTCCACTTAGGTTTAAAAAAAAAAAAAAGTCTTTGCATTTTTATTGGGACTGCATTTGAATCTGAAAATCAGTTTAGGTAGAATTGACATCTTAATGATATTTAGTCTTCTAATCCATGAACACGGAATGTCCTTCTATTTATTTAGGTCTTCTTTAATTTCTTGTAGCAATGTTTTATAGTTTTCTGAACACAGGTCCTATATATCCTTGGTTAAGTTTATTCCTAAATCTTTGATTCTTTTAGTCACTTTTGTAAATAGAATTTTTTTTTTCTGACTTCCTCCTCTAATTGCTCATTATCAGTTTGTGGAAAAGCTACTGATTTTTGCATAAGTCATCTATTAGTTCTGGTAGCTTTGTTGTGGATTTTTCGTGATTTTCTAGGTATCGTGATTTTCTATGTCATCAGCAAATAGCAAAAGATATACTTCTTCCTTTCCTATTTGGGTGCCTTTTGTTTCTCTTTCTTGCCTAATTGCTCTAGCTAGAACTTCTAGCACAATATAGAATAACAGTGACAACAGTAGGCATTCTTGTCTTGTTCCTGATCTCAGCGGGAAAGCTTTCAGTCTTTCACCATTGAATACAATATTAGCTGTGGGTTTTTCATATATGCATTTTACATGTTGAGAAAGTGTCCTTCTATTCCTATCTTTGGGAGTATTTTTATCAAGAAAGGATGCTGCATTTTGTCAGTTGCCTTTTCTGCATCAGTTGAGATGATCATGAGATTTTTTCTTCTTCAATTTATTAATGTGGTGTATTGCACTAGTTGATTTTCTTGTGTTGAACCAACTTTGCATACCTGGGATAAAACCTACTTGACTGTGGTGTATAATTCTTTTAATGTTCCTTTGGATTCAGTTAGCAAGTATTTTGTTCAGGATTTTTGTGTCTGTATTCATTAGAGAAATTGATCTGTAATTTTATTTTTCATAGCATCTTTTTCTAGCTTTGGTATTAGTGTCATGTTGGCTTCATAGAATGAATTTAATAGTGTTCTCTCCTGTTCAATTTTTGGAAGATTTTGATCAGGATTGGTATTAGGTCTTCTTTGAATGATTGGTAGACTTCATCTGTGAATCCCTCTGGTTCTGGACTTTTCATTTTTGTGAGTTTTTAAAATACTATTTCAATCTCTATACTTGGGATTGGTTTGTTGAGGTCTTCTATTTCTTCTGGAGTCAGTGTAGGTTGTTCGTATGTCCCTAGGAATTTTTCCATTTCATCAACATTGTCTAGTTTTTTGGCATACAGTTGTTCATAGTATCCTCTTATGATCTCTTTTATTTCTGTGGGGTCAGTGATAATATCCCCCCTTTCTTTTCTGATTTTATTTATTTGCATCTTCTTTTTTTATCAGTCTGGCTAAGTGTTTGTCAATCTTGTTAATCTTGAAGAACCAGGTTTTTTTTTTTTTTTTTTTTAAAGATTTTATTTATTTATTCATTTATCCCCCCCTTGCTGCTTGTGCTCGCTGGGTCAGCCAACCACGCCATGCAGGCGGGCCTGCCTTCACCAGGAGGCCCCGGGAACCGAACCCGGGGCCTCCCATATGGTAAATGGGAGCCCCACTGATTGAGCCACAGCCGCTTCCCGTGAACCAGGTTTTGGTTTTGTTGATTCTCTCTGGGTTTTGTTGTTGTTGTTGTTGTTGTTGTTGTTTGTCCTCAATTTCATTTCTTTCTGCTCTAATCTTTGTTATTTCTTTCCTGCTGCTTGCTTTGGGATTAGTTTGCTGTTCTTTTTCTGCTTCCTCCAGCTGTGCAGTTAGGTCTTTGATTTTAGCTCGCTTTTCTTTTTAAATGTAACCATTGATAGTTATAAATTTCCCTCTCAGCAGTGCAATCACTGTATCTCATAGGTTATGATTTGTTGTGTTCTCATTTTCATTCGTCTCAAGATATTTACTGATTTCTCTTGCAATTTATTTTTTTGACCCACTGATTATTTAAGAGTATGTTGTTTAATCTCCCTATATTTGTGAATTTTCCCTTTTTCTGCCTGTTGCTGATTTCCAGCTTCATTCCATTATGGTCAGAAGTACTTTGTATAATTTCACTCTTTTAAATTTATTGAGACCTGACTTGTGACCCAACATGGGTTCTTTCCAGCAGAAAGATCCATGAGCACTTGAGAAGAATGTATGTCCTGCCCTTTGGGAGTATAATGTCCTATAAATGTCTGTTAGGTCTAGTTCATTTATCATATTATTTAAGCTCTCTGTTTCCTTATTTATCCTCTGTCCAGTGTTCTATCCAATACTGAGAGTGGTGTAATAAAGTCTCCAACTATTATTGTAGAGATGTCTGTTTCTCCCTTCAGTTTTGCCAGTGTGTGTCTAATGTATTTTGGGGCCCCCAAGTTAGGTGCATAAATATTTATGATTGTTATTTCTTCCTGGTGAGTTGCCCCTTTTATTAATATATAATAACTTCTTGATCTCTTATAACAGTTTTTATTTAAAATCTATTTTTACAATATTAATATCGCTCCAAATCATTTTTGGTTACTATTTGCATGGAATGTCTTTTTCTAACCTTTCTCTTTCAGCCTGATTGTGTCCTTGTGTCCAAGGTGAGTCTCATGTAGAAGCATATAGATGGCTCATTTTTTTTAATCCATTCTGTCAGTCTGTGTCTTTGATTGGGAAGTTCAATCCATTAACATTCAATGTTATTACTGTAAAGGCATTACTTACTTTGTCCATTTATCCTTTTACTTTTCATTATCATATCTTACTATTGTCTGTCTTTTTACCCTTTTACTTACCTTACTAATAGTCTTCATTTCTGCACTCTTTTCCAAGTCTCTCACCCTTGTCTTTTCCTTTCAGGTTCCACAATTCTCTTTAGTATCTCTTGTAAATCCGGTTTTTTGGTAACATACTCTCTCAGTTTTTTTATGTCTATGAAGACTTTAAACGCACCCTCATTTTTGAAGGACAGTTTTGTTGGATAAAGAATTCTTGGCTGGAAGTTTTCCTCTTTCAGAACCTTAAATATATCATAGCACTGCCTTCTCTCCATCCATGGTTTCTGATGGGAGATCGGCACTTAGTCTTATTGAGATTCCCTTGTATGTGATATATTGCTTTTCCTTTGCTGATTTCAGAATCCTCTCTTTATCTCTGGCATTTTGACATTCTGAATAGTAAGTGTCTCGGAGTAGGTCTGTTTGAATTTATTCTCTTTGAGGTGCTTTGACCTTCTTGGATTGACATTTATATTTTTCATAAGGGTTGGAAAGTTTTCCATCATTATTTCCTCAAACATTTTCACTGCCCCTTTTCCATTCTTTTCTCCTTCTGGAACACCTATAACACGTATGTTTGTGCATTTCATATTGTCATTCAATTCCCTGAGAGCCTGTTACATTTTTCCCATCCTTTTCTCTTTCTATTCTCTTGTCTTTTCAAATTCAGATGCTCTGTCCTTCAACTCACTTGTTCTATCTTCAACCAATTCAAATCTGCTATTATATGCCTGTAATGTATTTTTAATCATCCATCATATCTTTCATTCCCATAAGCTCTTTTCTTTTCAGGCTTTCAGATTGTTCTTTATGCTCACCCAGTGCCTTCTTAATATCCTTTATCTTTTTTAGAAGATTGTGTGACTATCATTGAGTAGTTGTCTTAAATCCTATGTCTCATTGGGATTTTTTTATTTGGTCCTATGGCTGGCCTGCTTCTTAGTATGGCTTGTAATTTTTTGCTGATGTCTGCATCTGTTTATGGTGGTAAATTTTTTCTGACGGTCAATTTCTCTCTTGCCTAGTGGTTTTCTTTCATGGCTCTTCTTTGGTTTTTGGTTCAATTTATTCTAAGTCTTTAAGAGTGCCCAGCTTAAGTTATCAAAACAAGGCAAGGGATCCACTAATGGGGCGCAGACCAGATTAAAGGGGACCTGGGACTTGAGACTCCAAACAGTGTTTTTACTTCTTGCAGTTTCCTGGCCTACCAGCAGATGGTGTTTTCGACAAACCTTTCCTTGGAGGTGTCTCTTTCAACTTCCACTTGCTGGTGATTCTGCTCTGGACAGAGCCATATTTCAAAACGGGCTCCACTAGCCAAACTCACCAAAGAGAAACCACTCTCGGCCCTCTGTGCACCCTCCCTCTTTCCAGGGTGGAAAACATCCTTTCCCCTCTCAGTTGGCCACACTGAGCCACGAGTTTTACCCAGGCTGGTCACTTGGAGCCCGCCACCCTACTCTGACACCATCTTCCCGGAAATCTGTGTCTCCCACTCTTTTTTAATGTACAAAGACTTGACAAAAAATGTTGATTTCATAAAATGAAAGTATATTCTTTGGGTCTGTAATTGTTAATTAGCTGATAATCACAAGTGCCCACCCCAAAGTTCAGAGTTGCTTATTGCTCATGTGGTGACAGCAACTCATAAGGAAAGGTTTTATCCAGACTTGTCCAATGATTTACTCCTTCATCCACGTACATGCCCTATCAACCTCTTACTTCTCTTTTGGGCTCTTTCAGTACTAATAGACCAACCTGTCAGTGATTCGCTCCACCTTCCATCCTCCCGCTATCCTCATTTCTGAATAGGTCATATTGTACAACTTTTGCTTTCCACCTGTTTGGTTGACAAAGTATCATCCCCTCACCAAATTATTACAATCTAAAAACTCTCATAGGCCTAGCCACTACCACAAAGAATTTACTTTTCAATGATTATTTTTCACTCATTATTGAATATTATTTGGCAGAAACACATCCTAAATTAAATATTAGCTAATATTATAAAATACTTGTTTAAATTGTTAAAATGTGTAGGATACAGCAAGTGAAGAAGTAATGAAAAGCACTTAAAAGATAGAATTAGTCTTCAAAATAACAAGATTCAGTAAGGAGCATTGTAAGGTTATACACATCAGAAGGAACACATAACTTATTAAACATTTGTTAGCCAAAATTTGCCTGGAATACTTTTCTTATATCTTTGCAGGGCTACTGCCTTCCTACTGGTATCAAAACAAGTGCTACCTCTTCATAAAAAGTCTCTCCACCCCTATCACTTTTATCTTCCCACAGCATTAACCTCAATCAGATATTTTTTTTTACGGATCTATTATCTGTTTGTCCTACTAGAATGTAAGCTATATGAGTTACCCCAGTACCTAGAAGAGTGTTTTGAATGATTTTAAATAGAACATTGCTATTTACAAATAAAATTGTGTTTGAATAATCACTTAGAATAAAAGAATCATGACATAATCTAAATCCTCTATTTGTGAAATTCATTAACATACCAAACCATTGGAGAGAGAGAGAGAGAGAGAGAGAGAGTGTGTGTGTGTGTATTACATATATATATATTTCTTTTTTTAAGAGGTACCAGAGATTGACTTTCGGACATTGCACATGGGAAGCAGGCACTCTAGCCACTGAGCTACACCTGCTCCCCTGGAGGATATTTTGAAAGTGATAAGGGATGCCCAAGAAAGAATATGTCTAAAGATTAAGAAATAAGATATTTTGGAAGGACAGTTAAAATAATTGTGGTTATCTTGTTAATAAAAGAAAACTTTATGATTTCTAAGTATGTAAAGTATTTATAAGGAGGGTAATGATTCATCATTTTCATTGATAAAATAAAAAGAATTAGTCCTAGACTGTAGGTGCTGAGATTTAAGATAAGAACAAGCTAGACTAGAAATCTAAATAGAGATCTTTGAAAATGGAATACAAATAGCTTACAGCAGTCTTATTTGAGAAAGTATATACAGCCTAGATGCTCTTTTTAGATATTTTCCACTTCCCTGTCTTGAGCACCTTCTTGCCAACCACTGCTTATTTGGTTGAATGGACATCAGGAGATGGTCATTGGAGTTGAGGACACAGAAAGTGGAAGCACCACCAAAGTTACACAGTCAACAATACAGGTGATTATATATTGTTGCTTTGGGTAGTTTATAGAATCTTGTTCACATAATGCCAAAATTGGTGCCTGCTTTCTTTTTTTTATTATTTAAATTTAAAGAGGCTTTAGATTACATAAATGTTACATCAGAAATATTGGGGATTCCCAAATACCCCTCCCCTTCCCACACTTTTCCCCATTAACAACATCTTTTGTTAGTGTGGTACATTTGTTGCAATTGATGAACACATATTGAAGCATTGCTACTAACCATGGTCTATAGTTTACATTATGGTGTACACTTTGTACCGCACAATTTTTTAAGTTTTG
This sequence comes from Tolypeutes matacus, assembly GCA_026826555.1. Classification (NCBI taxonomy): domain Eukaryota; kingdom Metazoa; phylum Chordata; class Mammalia; order Cingulata; family Chlamyphoridae; genus Tolypeutes; species Tolypeutes matacus. Next base: position 19,781 of record JAKSZT010033986.1, read on the forward strand.
ACAAAATGTATAATGGCCTGTATCCATCCTTGCAGTGTCATGCAGAATAATTCCAATGTCCTAAAATGCCCCATGTTACACCTTTTCTCTGCCTCCCCTTAGAACCTCTAGTGACTTCTGCCTTTATATCAATGTTAAAAGTTCTTCCATTACTAGAATAATAATAAGTCTACTTTAGCCCATAGTTGCATTCCCACCTTATGTTTGTTCATTCTTCAATCTTGAGGATTTTGGGATGGTGATGCCCACTCTACTTCCAATTGAGAGGGGGCTTAGTTCCCATGAGGCAGATGGGTGAAACTGTCTTTCTTGCAGTTGTAGATACTCTCTGTTTTTTGGGATGGACGTTGTCCCTCATCATCCTTTTATTAGTTGTCCTGGTCTAGTCTGATGAACTGGAGAGTAAGTATTGGCTGCAACTCTGCTGAGATTCAGGGCTCAATTGGCATATGAACATTCAAAAGATTTAAGTCTCTGGAACACACATTTAACAGGTATAGTGCTAATTATAGATTCAAATAAAAGGGGATTAAGAACCATGTGTAGGAAAATCATAAATGAATCTACTGCTGATACATTGGGGGAATAGGTTATCATATATTCCAAGGTAAGGCCCACTGACAGGGTGCCAAATTCCTGGGTTGTCTGCCCTGCCTGTAGTGTCTAGATGTCTCTAAAACCCTCAAGAGCCCCCCTGCTTGAGGCACTGTTTACTGTGGCAGTCAGTGAGATCCTCCTGAGACATGCATAAATGTAACCTCTGAAAAAACCTCCTAACTCACTTTGAAATATCCTAGCCATAAAATCTCATTCGTATTTAATATTTCCCCCTTTTGGTCAAGGTCTTTCCAAATGAATTGCTGGTTGGCGCTTGGTAATAATCCGTTGGTGCCAGGGAGGCTCATCTCCAGGAGTCATGTCCCATGCCAGGGGAAGGTAGTGAGTTTGGCTTAGAGAGAGTTGCCACATTTGAGCAACAAGGAAGCTTTCAGGAGGTAACTCTTAGGCAATATATAATGCTAGGCTAAGTTTCAATTTCACAAGAACAAAGTTCATAAGAACAAGGATCAATATCAAGGGCCTGGTATATTAGCCTGTCCTCCTTCACTAGGCACTGCCCATGTACTCTAAGGAGTCTTCCCACCCTATTAGAGAATGTAGCAGGACTCCCCAGGATGGGAATTCAACATTCTTTTTGTTATTGTGTGGGTCTCCACCCACCAAGACAATGCCCCATGATCACCTGAACACATTCATATACCATAGAAACATGCCCCAGGTACACCCCCTCCCCAAATATCCCTTCACCACCAACACCCTGCACCAGTGATCCTCTCCACCACAGTTGCAACCCTTCTTCAATCCAAAACCTCCCTAAAAACAAAGCCAAAAAAATAAATAAAAAATAAAAGATATTTTTTGCATTGTGTCTTTCATCACCGTAAGATCTCTTATCTTTTATGTACTGTGACAATATCTTCTGTATGTTCCCCAAATACCTTCTTTTTTTTTCTCTCTCTCTCTCTCTTTATTTTCAAAGACACTTTAGGTTACAGAAAAGTCCTATAAAAAAATATAGAGGATTCCACTATACCCCACCCCTACCCGTCTCACATTTTCCTCTATTAATAACATCTTACATGAATATGGTACATTTGTTACAATTGATGAACAAACATTGAAGCATTGCTACTAACTATGGTCAATGGTTTACATTATGATTTCCATTTTGTACTGTATACTTTTATAGGTTTTGACAAAATGTATAATGGCTTGTATCTGTCATTGCAAGATCATGCAGAACAATTCCAATGCCCTGAAAATGCCCTATGTTCCATCTCTTCTTCCATCCCTCTCCCCTCATAACCTATGGTAACCACTAAGTTTCAATTTTTGAATAATTAGGTTCATAGTTACATGCATTAATACTGAGGGCTTGACATACTGGTATGTTTTCTTTTATTAGGCACTGCCTATGTTCTCAAGAGATTCCTCGCTTTGAGAACATAACAGGACTCCCCAGTATGGGAGTTTGATATTTTCTTGTTTATTGTGTGGGTCTCCACCTACTGAGGTAATACCTTATGACAAGATGAACACTTTCATATTCCATAGAAGCATGTCCCAGGTGCGCCCTTTCCCACATATCCCCCGACCCCCAATGCCTTGCAACAGTAATCCTCCCCTGCCATGTTTGGCAAAAGAACATTCGCACCTTTGTAGTTTTAACCATAGACCTACAAATGCCCAGAGTTGACCTGTTCCTTCCTCCAGCCATCCCCCCAGTTCCATGGATAGTCCAACCCAACTCCCCCACCCTGCTCACCCTCACATTACAGCACAGTCACCCCCACTCACATTCCCTGCACATAGAAACTTCACATTTACAATTCTTAATCTCTAGAATGTACTATACCTGCACATGCAGCAAACCAATTCCCTTTAGTTAGCACCCTATTCAAGGAGTAAACTGTCCAGTAAACCCCTCTGAAGCTTTGTATTGCAGTCCTTCAAAGTTGAGAGAGACTAAGTTTTTCAGCTAAATCTAGAGGCCCAAAAATTAGGCCTCTCCCTAAACAATTTAATTACGTCAGCCATGCCAAGTCACTTTTTATTTCTATGCTAGGTGCTCCTAGCAATTAAATAAGAATTGCTGTTCCATTGGGGAAACTAACTCATGTATATGAAATCTTCAGTGTAGAAACTATTTGTATTGTAAAAGCAGCCCCTAGCAGCATCACCTTCATCAAATGGCATTTTAATTTGACACCTTCGGCCTTCACCTAAGCAAGTGACTGGAAGTATCCATATAAACTTTTCTTAACTGCTTTTGCTTTGGTATTTTCAGGGACATTATCTTCTGTGTCATACAGTACCCTTTATATAAAGTTCCATCTCAGATATTTTTAAATGATTCTAAAAAATTTTTTTGGAAGCTGCTTTTGTTAGTAAGAATTTTGCCTCTTTGATTTGATGGTCAGTAAGCTTAAGAGCTAAATTTGAAATTCATTTTTAATATCCATCCTAGCCTCATAATTACAGTTTTTTTAAAAAATATTTTTTCCTAGGACAGGTTCCCTATTTCTATCATAGTTGTATATATTCGTGTACTAAGACACCTGAAGTCGTTTATGAAATAAGGTGGGATATAAATAAAATATTCCAAAAGTTAGCCTGTAAATCAAATGTTTGAAACTCAGAACTCTACCCTACACTCCTGCTTTGTAATAAGTACTTATTGGCTAGTACAGTCCTTCCAATGATCCTCTTTTTTACTGTTTATTTTAAATTTTTATATTGTAACCATATCTGACTGAGAACTAGGGAACATAGGAAATCATTGTTTGGAATTGCAGCCCCAAATTTAATTCTGAATGCTAGTTTGTGCCCTTAGTAGTCCCCAGAGTATAATGTGTATATCTGGAACCTAGTCTAAAAATTAGATAGAAATTGACTGGTGCCAGGCTATAAATACAGTTCCCTAAACCATCACTTAGAGACAAATCCTGACCCCAAATTCATAAATTGCTTTGCTGAGTTCTTAGTTTGTTTTCAAGCCTTAGGTCAGGAAGTGAAACAGTCTGAAATTTAAGAACTCCATTCTGATTTCCATATGTCCTCTTGAAGTATGATAAATAATAGTGGTGAGTATTATGAGTTTCTAGAGACTTTGAAATTTTCCCAAAATTTTAGATTGACCTTGATAAACTAACCTATCTACTGTCCATAATAAGCAGGTAATAATAATATCTACCCTCAGATGGAAGGTTGGGCCAGTGTTCTCTTTCATCTTTTCATCTCTAGTTTTTAATATTCTATTGTAGGATTTTACTGTATTTGTAGACTTTTAATATAGGTGTATAAGGATCTGATTTAATCTCTAGTTCTAGGTTCATATTTGATTTCATTATATAGAACAGGGAAATCATTTAAAATTTTTGTGCCTAGGGTTCCCATATCCATAAAATAGAATTAGTAAGGCCTGTTTCCTTGCAATACTAACTGATGAATGGACATGTAGCCCCTTTTTACAAAAGATCATATTTTATAGAATTCATTTGTAAGTCGATTACTGGCAGCTTACACATATTCCCATGGAATTAATGTTACAAATAGTGATTAAATTCTGAATCTAGCCTGTAAACACCTATTTGACACACAGCATAAGTGAAAAGAGTGCCTCTACATATAAATGGTAGAAATTAATTTGCAATACTATTAATAAAGTAGTAAAAACGCAATGAATTTTTGATTGCCTGTACCACAGTAAGATCTTATAAAGAGTGATAGAAAATGAATTTGTTTGGCTCCACTTTTTTCAAATCTTTATATCCTAGATTGCGTGAATGCTTTGCCAGCACTTTCTGACCATCTTACTGTAGGTATAATCCAGATGTTGTCACAGTTTCACCTGTTTTCAAGTTTGTTAAACCCTATTATACCCCAGGTAATTAAAGCTATGTATAGGGCTATAAATTATTCATGTGCATATACAATACTACATACATATGCATATACATGTATGCATATACATACATACAATACATAAGGAATATATACATATATTAATTTCTAGTGTGTCCCCTCCCACGACCTTATTGTCTGTAGGATGAAGTATATAAACTTCTTAAAGGAGCCTGATCCTTAACAGTTGGGCCTCTCAACCTTCTGTATAAATCTTCAACATTATAGAGAACCATTTGAGACATCTGCAGTTCTAAAGGATGCCATCTAGCTCCGTGGTTGAGAGTATAAACTCTGCAGCCAAACAACCTGGGTTTGAATCCCAGCTGAGCCTCTTGCTGGGTTGACAAGGTGATTATGAGAATGTGCACCTCACAGAACCCCAACTACAGAGAGCTTAACTAGCCAATGGCACCAGCTACAGTGCACAAATCCAACACATTTGTGCCAAGACCTTGCTTCTTTCTTAGTGACTGAGCATGGCAGAGATGCTAAGACAGGTTCAAGGACACACCCATTGCCATGCCAACCCTTCTTTAGGCTGCATACTAGTCTAGGGCACTTTCACTCAACTTTTCCTTCCCACTCTCTCTCACTTGGGGGTCAGACTTGCAACAGGGTGTGACAGCCCACCTAGTCTTTCTCAGCTTCCTCCCCATTTTCTCTCACGGGTGTTACCTCTAATAATAACTTTGCACAATTAATCCCATCTCAGCATCTGCTTCTGGGAGGACCAAGTGGTAAAATTGGGATTTGGGACAGATTCACTCACTGCCCAAAAAGATACTGTCCTGCTTGGTAGGAGGGGCACACATAGTCCCTGGGGGGCATAGTTGCAGCTTAATTGCTAAATATTTTGCCAGTGTTGACCTAGGGAAATGCCCCAGTGGAGGGGAATACTGTGAGAGATAGGGTGCTACTGGCATTTGGAAAATATGCTGAGGTGGCTATTAACTGCTAAGTTGTATTGAAGCCCTGCAGAAGAAAAATGAGAAACTAAGAGCTGTTAAGAAGCAGTTAACAGCTAAGTGTGAGAGCCAAGGCAGTATTGTTAATGTGAAGGTGGGGAAACCTAGGATCCTGAACATGGTGTAAGGACATCTGGATAGATGCCCCTCGAACTCCCTCTGGATCCTCTGGACTTGGAAAGGTAGCCTTTCTCTAGTAAGGGCTACAGCATGTACTAAAAGATTCTGTAGAAGCCTCTTACCCACAAGGTGATAGTTCTCTCCCTCCCCAGGAACTGTGCCCCACTTCTTTTCTTGGCTGCCAAGCCAATAACTAGGGTTAAATCTGAGCATAGATGGCTGGGACATGCTGGGCCTGATAAGGAAGGAAAGAAGTTATAAGATTTAGCTGGCATGGACTGGCAGGAACCAGGGAAGTATTCCTGGGATTGGATTTTAAGGGTGCTTGATCAAGGGAGCAAGAATATAAGACTGGATGAACAAGAATTCATTGACTTGGAGGTACTTTCTGAGATATGGGGGGTTTCACACTCTAGCAAGGACCCCAAGTGCTGGGGGCAAACTTGCTAATGGCTCTTAGAAACTGAGGGAAAAAACATCCAATTCTTAGCAATGTGAAAAATATCTGAGTATGGACAGCAGAGGAACAAATAGAGGCTGAGCAGGTTGGACATGCTGGAATGGATATATTATGTAAGGCCCAGAAGACTCACCAGAGGATTATTTTCCACAAGAGTCCCAACAGGACATACCATTCACTAAGGCCATCAGGAAAGCACTGGTGAGAGGGCCACCAGCATCACTAAGAAGTAGATCAGCTCTGTTCGGTGGGCCAGAGGCAAAGGTAGGGTGAGCAGCCACATAGCTGGGTATGTGAACATCCATGAGAATAATGGGGACCTGAAGTCATAGGGGCCAGGTGGTGTGCTGAACTGCCAGAAGTCATCCCAAAATGACTGGCAAGGTCATTCTTGCAGCCAAAGGGGCTTGACACACAACTGTGCAGATGGCGCTTGGTACACAACTGTCAGATGGTGCATGGTCTCTCTGGGGGCAAAAGAGATGGGCAGCCAACAAAGGTGCTGATTAACATCTGTTACCATAAAAAGCAAGAGTGGAGGAAGAGGAAGGAGTCTGAGGACAGTCACCACAATAACAAGTCATGATTCCATGCTCAGTTCCCAAATCTGAGCAATTTTCAGATCCAGAACCCATTTACTGAATATGTTGCTGGGTCCCTAAGAGGAAGGACTCTACAACACCAAGTTGTGTACATACCATGACAATTCCCCCAGAGGGCTTTAGGGCTATCTATTTGAGTGATTGTACACTGGAGAAAGGGAAATAACGAGGCATTCTGAGGACTAATGGCCACAGGTTGTGAGTTGTTGATACCTGGAAATCCAAAGCAACATCATACACCTTCCACCCCCTTCCTCTGTCATTAGACTTGGGATCTCCCAAGCTAAAGTTTGGGGCAGTGGGCCCACTGGATCCATGGACTCACCAAGTAGTCATCTCCCCAGTACCCAAGTACGTAATTGGAATTTATATATATGATGGTTGGAGTAGCTGCCTCATTGGGTCCCTGGTCTGTATAGTAAGAGCTATCACAGTGGGACGGGCCAAATGGAAACCCCACCCCTGTGAAGATAGTAAGTCAGAAACAATATTGTATCCTGGGGGGATGATGAAAATTAGTGCCACCATTTAAGCTAAAGTTTGTAGGGGCAATGGTCCCAATTCTATATCTTTAATTTGCCAGTCTTGCCCCTAAAGCCACTGGATGACTGCACTGTTACTGACTTAAGTAATAGCCCCAATCACTGCTGTGCTGGACTCACTGCTACAGCAGTTTATTAAGGCCTCAGATCCATGGTATGCAGTCATTGATGAATTCATTTTTTTCCTCTCCAGTTGGAAGAGAATCAGAAACAGTTTGCATCCACGTAAATAGGCAACAATATTCATTTTGACTGAGTTTTGCCTCAGGGCTATGCATAGCATATTTCTTTATTTATAACAGGATAGATTCATGGATTCTTAGTCAACAGACTAAAATCCATTTCTATCATTATTTTGATGCTCTAATTGTCCCAAGTTTGACCATTAGGAGCCGCAGGATGGATCCTAGGTCCCTTTCTCATGTCCCTACCATTCATTGAGTGCTTTCTTATTCTTCAGTACAACAAGATGTTCCAGCAGGTTCATCTTGTACTTTCCCTGCCCCAGCCCTGGAATCAGTCATTTCTCCAAGAAGCCCTGCTTTTCTTTATCCAGAAACAAAAGTGCTAGATTTGCTTGTCATTGATATGTCATTGCTTCTAGTTCCACTCAGCTAACAGATATATACACAAATTTCTATATTTACTTCTGTATCTACCTGTGAAAAGCCACATATTTATAGTGATATCTTCAATTTCAGTCTAACTACGTTCTAATCTTCTTTTCCATATTGTAACCTTCCCCAACAAAGAGAAACACAACTGCCATTACCCTCAATATATTTACTCATTTGCTCAAGCCTAGAATACACAGAAGGTAGCTTTAGAATTGCTATCTCATAGCACTATGAAAAGCAAACTTACAAACTAGATTTTTAGGCGGACTGTTTGTTTTCTGTCTGTCTCAGTTTGACAGCTAACCTACCATCTTTTCAGTAAGGCTAATAAATGCAAACTTAAGCCCCAAATAAATGTGTCTAGGCCATGGAAACTGGATGGCTCAGGAGACTGGTAAAGGGCTATAGAGCTTCAACAGTCTTTAGGTCACTAGCTTTAATCCTCATGTCTGTTTTAACTAGAAGTTGTTGGCACAGAATTGTTTATGTTGGGTAATAGTAGCTGATCACGGCTTTATCTTCCAAGTCTTAGTGATTATAATCATGCTACTAAAAATTGCCATCTCAGCTGAAGCAAAGGGCAGATTTTCCCCCAATGGTGCTGTTTAATCTTTTAAAAGCTAAGATAGATTGCTCATAAGTCATTTCTGCCCAGGCATAAAGTACTTAAAGCGCAATTTTTCAGTTACATCTTTTATAACCTTTCATTATGATCATATCCCTTTAAAAATGACATCAGGTTTTACAAGCTAGTAATGTTTTTAAACAAATATTTAGGAAATGATTCAAGGAAAAAGGTGTTATCAAAAGTAGTATTCTTAATCTGAGAGGCTTGCTAGCACCTTCTCTCTGCACCAAAAATGAAGTGATTTTTAGGAGCTGGCATTTTGTAGTTGACACAAATTCATAGTTTAGGGTTTTGTGTAAATGTGCTGTGAACATCAGCCTTTAAGAGTCATTTGTGCCTTAGTAGGGCTTTTTTTTTTTTTTTTTAACTCTTAGTACTTTGTGTAGTTTTGCTAATTAATGTTAAGCACTTTCAACTTGCCATCTTAGCATTAAATGGTAAGTTGCCCACAGATGAATGATTCCTTTCATATTGATCAGATCTTTGAAGAAGACTTAACTTATGGCTCATACGGTGATTATTGTGTTGTCCAATACAGTGGCTTTTCTCTCTAAAATGAGAAATCTCTTATCAGCTTAACATAGTACATTAACTTGCCTATTTTACTTGTAATTTTACTTTCAGGTTTACTGTTGCCTGCACTTTACTAAAAGCAAATTTTATTTTGAGTTGTTAAAGTGTCTGGCCTGCTTTCTGTGAACTAGTAGAAGTAGGGAAATATGAGGGGAGAGAAAAAGGTGCACTTATAATCTTTGCAAAGCACATTGATCTGCTTTGTAAGGTCATGTAAAGGCTAGAGTTATGCAGGCTGACCTGTTTTGGTATTATCTTGTCTAAACATTCTTTAATTAACGTGTCTATCTTCAAAGAAACAAAAATATAAATGTATTTTTAGTAAGAACACCTGTCAATTTACTTTTAGTTCACCTCTGTCGAAGCAGATGTGCATATTCCTGATATTAAGACAGTCCAGTTGGGATTTCTTCAGGGTAGGTTAATTTTGAAGCCAAGCATCACTAAATGCCTGTGGTAGGGTGGCTTCTAAAATGGCTCCCAATAATACCTACCTCCTGGGATTAATGTCCTTGTATAATTACCTCTCCTAGTTTGGGCTGGCCATAATGACTTGCTTCTAATGAATAGAATATGGCAAAAGTAATGGGATGTCATTTCCAACACTAGTTTACAGAAAGGATCTGTTTTCCATCTTGTTCTCTGTCTTAGTTTGCTACAGGGCTGCTGATACAAAGTAACAGGAATGGGTCGGCTTTTCAAATGGGAACTAGTTAGGGTAAAAGCTTACAGTTCTAAGTTGTGAAAATGTCCAAACCAAGACACCATCAGAGATGCTTTTTCACCAAAGTCAGCTACTGGTGATCCTGACATCCTACCATGTGGTGAAGCAAGATGGCAGCCGATCTTTTCTGAGGTCCCTGCCTTCCCTTCCGGGCTCAACATCTCTTGAATCCCAGCTGTGGGCAATCAGGCATATGGCTCCTCTCTTCAACCTTGAGCTGCTCCATGGGCCCAGTCTCTTGGGGGCTTTGTGCTTCAGCTTTGACTGCTAGTGATCTGAGTCCTCTCTCACACACGGCAGGGTAAAGATGGTGGTGGCTTTCTTTTTCTCTGTCTCTCTGTGTGTTCTCAGTTTATATAAGACCCAGCAAAAGGGTGGAGACCCAATCTGAGTCATGCCTCACTGATATAGTCCAATCAAAAGTGATCAAATAAAATAATCTAAAGTAAATATAATGCAATCAAAGGGTACCACACCCACAGGAATAGATTAGTTTAAGGACATAATCTTTCAGGATTCAAAACAGAACGTCAAACTGTCTTTTGTTCCCTCACTTGCTCCCTTTAATGGAAACCACTTGCCATCCTGTGAGCTGCTCAGTGGAGAGGCAGGGGAACTGAGGAAAGCCCCTGACCAACAGTCAGTGAGGAATAGAATCCTGCTGACAGCCACAGGAGAGACCTTGGAAGCAGATGCTCCTCCAGTCAAGCCTTCAGGTGCTTGCAGCCTATGAGAGACCCTGAGCCAGAGAAGCTACCTGAGCTGCACCCAGATTCCTGACCAACAGAAAAAATTGACATAGTAAATGTTGGTTGTTTTAAAGTGCTAAATTTTGGGGTAATTTGTTACTTAGCAATAAATCATTATTATGGTTTCCTTAAAAAAAAAAAAAAAAGCAACCCCAAAACACCCTCAAATTTTGCTTTTTTGCTACCACTCTAACTAGCATTTCCAGTTCAATGATTTAGCACAGGTGATTTTCAGCCCTACACGTTAGAATCACCTGGGGAGTTTTAAAGACCAGTGCCTGGACTCCACCCCCAGAAATTCAATTTTAATTGGTCTGGGGTGAGGCTCAGGTCTCAATATTTTTAAAGCTCCCCAGGTAATTCCAGATAGATAGAGAATTACTGATTTAACACAAATAAATTATTATGCACCTTCTGAGTACTAGGTGTAAAAGCTATAACATTGACTAGGATATGGAGCTCACCCTTCATCATAGATTAGGAAAGGAGAAAACTGTGAAAGAAAGCAATTACAGCAATGTGGCAAATGCTATAACAGAGGTATGAACAAAGTGATATAAGATATAAATGATATAAGAAGTCTGGAAGAGAAAACACCTAACTCAGCCAGATAAGCTGAGGCCAATGTCAGGCCAAATCTTAAGCTAAGTGCAAAAGCTAGTCAGCAGAAGGTGAGGGAATAAACATTCCAGGCAAAAGAATAACAAGAGCGAAGACACAAAGTTGTTAGGGAATAAGCAGGGAAATATATTCACAGTTGAGTAATAGGGCAGGAAAAAACTCCAGGAGGGTAGCAGGTAGTGTTGACAGACACAAAATTAGAGATGCAGAACCCAGGTAGGAGACTGTTGCAATAGTTTTGGCATGAAAGATGCCACCTACGGTGGTGGCCTAAGGGATGACGAGAAGAGGGGTGAATTAACTTGCTATTTATGGTCTCTGATGGACAAGACCTGGAGGTAGGGCCTGAGATGCAAAGGGAGAAGCCAAAGCTGGCTCCCAGCTTCTGGCTTAGAGGCTGTGTGGGTGGTAGACTGTAATTTTGTCAGCAGATGTGGGAGATGTAGAAGACAACGGGGAATGAAGAGTTCAGTTTCAGACCTAGTAAGCGTAAAGCCTCAGAATAAACACCTGGTTGCAGTTGGCACTTGAAATGAAGACCAAACTGCCATGCCACTTGACAAAAGAGCACGTCTTTGTGGGTGATTTTGTGTATTTGGAAATAATGAAGAACATAGCTTCTGTTTAATCTTCATGTGTTTTGGTGATTGTAGTTAGATGTCAGTAAGACTGGGAAGATCTTGAAAGCTAGCTATAGGGACTTTGAAGAAAGCATTCTATTTCACTAGCCCAAAAAAACCTTTAAAATTGAACCATGTGGGATGCTTGTCACTATTTCTTTTTGCCCGTTAGTTACAGCTTACCCACACATCTCCCTTCTCCCCAGGCACCTTTGCCCCACCTAGGCAAGGAGTGCTGTGGTTTGCCCAACTATTAGAATTTTGAGCTGACATCAGATTACATTGTGTCATGAGGTGGGAAGGGTTGTGATGGTGACGTTCATATAGCCTCGTTATGATCTAGTCACTGTTTTAATTTCAAAGGAGCAATGCATTCGGCTCAGTACTTTAGTCAGTTTAAGACACTGTGTATCAGAGCAAAGTTGCACATTTTTACATGGTAACATATGCTTGCCGGTTTCAATCTACTCATCATGTTGTGGGTGGTGGTTTGCTTTTTTAAATTATTTTTATTTTTTTTTAGAAGGAAAGATATCTAGTATTTCCATTAATAGATAATGATAAACTGACACTTTTGAACTTCTAAAACTATTTTCTTTCTCCTCTAGTCTGGACAGCCCATATACCTCCAAGGGAGGTGGAGAAGCCACAAAGGAATACAATTGATTCTTAGTGTTAAAAGAAGGGATTGCAGTACTGTCCCCGTCATCAAGCCTGCCTTGAGGCCTGTGTAAAAAATAAAAAAGCTGATGTTGGTATAATTTGTATCTCTTAAGTAAATCAAACCTGTAATTCAACTTGCCTGCCTCTAAGTTATTTTCATTCCTGCCAACAAGAACATTAATGAACTTAATACTATCGCCACAGGTTTATTCATGTGTTAAGGACCCAATTCCTTATTCCTCATTCCATCAGCTGCCCTGCTCCATCTGATAAAGCGGGAAGCTGGAATAAGTGGCACAAATACTGATTGTTACTTAAAACTTAGATCATTGAAGGCAGTGCACTACTCATTCTTCTGTCTGGTTTTAAGATGGCCAACAGAATAAAGTTTCTAGGGCTTGGATTTGAAAAAGGATTCCACATACTAGTAAGTCCTGTCATGAAGAAACATTTTATGAAATTCTTTTTACTCATGCCTTTATTCTTATTTTTATTCTCCTTTTGATAAAGACAAATAATCCAATTAAGTTGTACTTTTGATTTTGGATATTGGTTTACCTCCATGGATTTACAGTTGTGGGGTTATTCCAGAACAAGTAGTCCTTCCCTAGATTTCCCAAAATGGCATGAGACTAAGAACAATATAGGAAGTTGGCTAAAATTTGTCAAAAATTTGAAAGATAAAAATATAAAAGAATATAAAACAGTTGTTCCCAAATTTCTCTGCACATTAGACCTTTAAAATTCCAAAGCCCAGACCATACCCTTACATCAATCAATTCACCATTTCTGGTGGGATGCAGGCACCAGGAGTGTGTTTTAACTCCCCAGGTGATTCCAGTGTGCAGATAAGTTTAGGAACTACTGATCAAGAGGACTCTTTCCTGATTGCGAGAGCACAGATGTGGCTTGTTCTCCTAGACTGCACAGCCCTGCCCTCGGTGGGAGGGTCTCTACTGTCTAGCTTCTCCATCAACTTTGTCCACCTGAGTAATAGAGAACTCTAGGATGCAGGGACCCTGAATGATAGGCAAGCCCATCACTGAAAGGCAACAATTTATCAAAGATCCCAGATGAATATGAGAAAGTTGACTGCAAATTTTAAAAAATTATTTCTTATAATTTTTCTAATAGTTAAACTTTTGCATCTAAGATTTTTCTGTTCCATTTTCAGACACTGAGAGCTTCTTATGCAGTTAGTTTATGAGACTCTGGTCCAGCAGGGTGACATTTTTTTCATGCTTTTGGTGATTGTTTTAAAAATCCTTCTCTGAGTTAGTCAAGTACAACTTTAAAATACCTAATTCACTGGAGGTATGCATTAAATGAGGTTGTCCATTTGCATTGATTAAAGAACAGTTTAATATAAAGATAAGTATTTAAAATTCTATTTTCTGTGTCTGCACAGTACATTACTTATTTATACAATCACTCACTGTTCAAAATTGAGAAGCTTGTTTTTTTTTAAATTAGAGTTTGTGAGCTTACAAAACAATCATGCATAATGTGCAGAATTCCCATACATCACCCCTCCAGGAACACCTTACATTGTTATGGAACATTTATTACAGATTATGAAAGAACATGATCAGACTGTTACCACTAACTATAGTCCATGGTGTACACTTGGTATATTTTTTCCATATACCCCCTATTATTTACACTATGTATTAGTATTGTACATATGTTATAGTTTATGAGAACACTCATATTTGTGCTGTTAACCACAGTCTGTCTTCCACCACATGGTTCACTGTGCTAACAGTCCCATGCCTTGTACATTCTATCCAAAGTATAGACTCAGTGGCTCTCACTTTTGTCATAGAATTGTGCAGTCATTGCCCCAGTAAATCTTTGAACGTTTTCCTTAGTCCAAAAGAAAACATCCCATACCCCTTATTATTGACCCCTAGCATTGATATAGTATGAGAGGCTTGATTTTAAATAAAACAATTTTTACTGTATTAGTCAGCCAAAGGGGTGCTGATGCAAAATACCAGAAATGGGTTGGTTTTTATAAAGGGTATTTATTTAGGGTAGAAGTTCACAGTTACCAGGCCATAAAGTATAAGTTTCTTCCCTCACCAAAGTCCATTGTCACGTGTTGGAGCAAGACAGCTGCCGACGTTTGGCAGGGTTCAGGCTTCTTGTGTTCCTCTCTTCCTGGAGCTGTGTTTCTCTCCAGGCTTAGCTCCTCTGTTTCCTCCACAAGGTCAGCTGTAGACTATGAGGCTCTCTAGGCTTTGCTTCTCTCCACAAGGCCAGCTGTAGACTATCAGGTGAATGGCTTGTCTCTATCCCGGGGCCTTCTCTCCTTTCTCACGACCAAGCTCTCATACTTCCTGGGGCTCAAGCATCAAAACCCCAACATCAAAACTGCTCCTCTGTCCTTTGTCTTGCCTTTTATATTTGATTCCCCCACCCACCAAGGGGTGAGGCTCAATGCCCTACTGACGTGGCCGTTAATGCCCTAATCATCACTTAATCATGCCCAGATTAGCAGACCAGTTTACAAGCATAATCCAATATATATTTTTGAAATTCATAATTATATCAAACTGCCAAATGGCTACATTTACTCATAGGTGGTGAATTTACATGGTTGACACCTTTTATTAGAACTCATAATTCTAGCATTTGTACAAATAACCAATATACTGACATAAAATGTTAAAGTTAATTGTGTAACCCAATAAAATAACGATGTTATATGCCTATTTGTATTTTGAGAGAGAGAAATTAAATAAAATTTCAGTTGAAACTACTGGGCAGTTAGGTGTGATCTGAATAATAAATTAACAAGTCAACTTCTTGCCTTAAATATTTAATTTTAAACCATACTTGATTTAGAAACCATTTATACTTTATTTCTTGTCTAGTGTTCAACTGAAATCTTCCATGTGCAAGTTCTAGATCCTGTTCTTGCTTTGGTTACTTCATACTCTTTAGTCACTGCCGACCCCTGAGGAATAGAAAAAGCAGGAAACATAGCTGTGGGCTTCTAATTTCTTTTCATCTTTGTCAGGAAATAACTTCAAGGAAAAAGTTTGGCTAGAAAAATCAATGAAATTTTTTTACTCTGATTTTATCCTATAGGTGTTTTTGTTTTGGGGGGCTGGAGGTAGGAGAGAAACAAATCAGAATGCATTTTTGTCTCTTTTTTTAAAAAGCCTGAGCTGTTGCAGTTACTTACTAAAACCATTTTTTTTTTTTTTATGCATGAAAATTTTGGATAAATCATTATTATAGTAACAAGTGGGTTTCTTAGAATAGCTGCTGAGGTGCATTGAAAGAACACCAGACATGGAATCAAAAGGTCTGGGTTTGAATTTGAGTTTCTCATAAATGTAAGGTGGCATTATTTTTTTTAATTTACTGAAGTATATCACTCATACATGAACATACATAAACAATAAGAATATAGTAATAGTTGTGAACTTACAAAACAAACATACATGACATCATACAGGGCTCTCATACCTCACCCTACCACCAATACCTTGCATTGTTGTGAAACATTTTTAACTAATGATTAAAGAGCAACCTCAAAATATTACTACTAACCAAACTATTTTCCCCCAACCCACCCTATTATTATTATTTATATCATTTATACATGAAAATACATAATAAGTGTATAGTAAAAATTGTGAACTTACAAAGCAAACATTCATAACATCATACAAGAGTCCCATACATCAACCCTCCACCTACAACTTGCATTGTTGTAAGACATTTGTTACAAATTATGAAAGAATATTGTCAAAATCTTACTACTAATTATAGTTCTTATCTTACATTTGGTGTATTTTCCCCCAACCTACCCTATTATAACTTTTTAAATATATTTTTATGACAGAAGTTGTAAACTTAAAAAACAATCATGCTCATGTGCAGAATTCCCAAACAACACCCCTCTATCAACACACCACACCGTGGTGGAATATTTTTTACAGATTATTAGATAATATCATCTAATTATTACCAGGTCCACAGCGTACATTTGAAACATATTTTCCATACTCCCCCATTATCAACACAGTACATATTTGGCATAGATGCAAGAATATTACATTATTACTGTTAACCACAGTCCATAGGTCACTCCAGTTGTGTTTTTCCCATGCTTCTCCACATTCCAACCGCCCTGCAATAGTGATGTACATCTGCTCTAGCCCACAAAGGACGCTCTTGCATCTGTACCATCAACCACAATTCTCATCCACCTCTGGGTTTACTGTGCTATTCAGTCCCTAGATTATTCTCTAGCTTTCTATCAATTGGCATTTACATCCCTAGACTACCATTTTCAGCCACATCCTCATTTATAAACCAGCTGCTACTATAATGTGTTACTATCAACTCTGTACATTTCCACACTTTTACAGTAAAGCTAATTAAAACTTCTACATACATTAAATATCAGTAGTCCATCTCAGTCCTCCTCTTATCTCCTTTAAGAATCTACCACCTACCACCAGGTCTTGAAGGTATTTTCCTACATTTTCTTCTAGATGCTTTATGGTTCTTGCTTTTATATTTAGGTTTTTAAAATTCATTTTGAGTTAATTTTTGTATAGGGTGTGAGATAGGAGTCCTTTTTCCTTCTTTTGCTAGGGATATCCAATTTTCTCAGAACCATTTGTTGAATGAACTCTTATGCCCAAGCTGGGTGGGTTTGACAGGCTAGTCAAAAATCACTTGACCATAGATGTGAGGTCTGTTTTGGAATGGCACTTCCAATTCCTGCCACAGAATAGCTCCTGGGGCATCTTGCACTGCCAAAGTAGGATGATTACCGGCCTCCATGGTGTGGCCTGTAATTTCCCAGAGAGGCTGGTGCAGCTCCCCCCCAGCTTCCTCCCTGCCCAAGGTGGGCCTAGGGCTTAGGCTAGAGCTGCAATCTGATCTAGATGGAAAGAATCCTCTGGTTCCTACCAGCACTGTGATTTTCAGTCAGCCCCGCTTCCCCTCATGTCAGGCACGGAGTTAAGATGGCGGCCACCGGCCTCTTTCTGACTTGGACAGGTTCAAACTTTAGCTGTTCTTAGGATTATACTTTAGCCCACTGAATTTACTAATCAGTATCTGAAGCTGGCGCCCAACTGTCTCTTCCTCCCCCGTTTTGGGAAGTGGCGCTTCCAGTGGAGGATGGGCACCAGCCTCCGGGGCGTGGAGTGCTCTACTTAGGAATCTTCTCTGCAGATGGGCAGTCTCTTCCTTCCACTCTTTCAAGGATGTTGCAGGATGCACTTCTGATCTCCTGGAGCCACCAAACAAGTGTTCTAGATATCTCTGGGTGATCACCATCTGCCCCGTAGCAGGAGCTGATTCTAGGATCTCTTTAATCTGCCGCCATCTTGCTGGTTGTCCAGGTGGCATTTTTATTCCTCCTCTATTAAAATGCTTTTTTAATATAGGAAGTTTACATTTTGTCCTAGAACACATTTATTTATGCTCCACAGAAAAAGTTATATAGTAATTGTCTAGTTTTTTTTTTTTCTTTTCATTACAGTTGAGGGCACACACGGTACATGTAATTCCAACATAACTTGGTTTTGAAAGAGCCTTAGAAAATTCTAATTTCAAATTCTATTTGAAAGCAAGTGATATTTTGGGAAATTCTAATAGTGTCACCCTATTTAAAACAGTGATATTGGGGAGCAGAGTTATCAGTTCTCATCTGTGTTAACAGTCGTGGCAGATTATTACAGTATGTAGTCATTTTGGGAGGAATATCCTTTGGCACATAGTATTTTGGGGCCAAGTAATGGGATATAATTTAGATACTACTTAAGTAAAATAATAGCAGTTTCTTTATACAGTCTCTACCTTTTACCCATCTACCTTGTGTAATTCATCCCTATGCAACCTTATTTTAAAAATGGCCAGAGCAAGAGTTAACTCAAGCTGAAATAAAGCAGCAGCCTAAAATGAGATGTCCATTTTCATTCACTGTTTATCTTTGCCAGTATAAAGAGAGGCAAATAATTATTTTGCCTTTAGAGGTCTTGATTCTGAATGTTAGATGAAGTGAAGACAAACTACTGACCACATGTGATTTAAGAAATATTGTTAGTTATTTTATCAGGCTCCAGATCAAGAGTTTCTTGAAATAAGCTATGGATAATCAAGAGTGAACTGTATTGCCCTCTACATAGTTTCCACCAGAACACTATTTGGTAGTTTTGATTTTGAAAAGGAAAATGTAATTTTCTAAGAGCACAGATCAGGTATTCTTAAATGCTAAATTGATTTTGACCTACCATGAAGCTATAGAATAATAATAAATACACAGGGAACATAAAGTTGCTGTAGAGATTTTCTGTGCTCCTTTTAGAAAATCAATTCTGGATCATAGAGATGGGCAGTTAGTCAACTCAGTTACTTTCTTCTGTGATATATCAGCTTTTGATACTGTCAGTTTGTTAACCAAAATTTGTATTAGGACCATTGCTCATTGAGGCTTTGAGCATGTTGTATCACCAATATTACGTGTCTCATCTTGGGCAGCTGAAAGGGGGGTAATGTGGTGTTGCAGTTGGGCAGTTTGATATAATTATGAATTCCAAAAATATAATTGGATCATGCTTGTAAACTGATCTGTTAATCTGGGCATGATTAAGTTATGATTAGGGCGTTGACTGGGCCATGTCAGTAGGGCGTTGAGGCCCACCCTTTGGTGGGTGGGGAATCGAATATAAAAGGCAAGGCAAAGAACAGAGTTGAAGCAGTTTTTTTGAGAAGCAGTTTTGATGTTGGAGGAAAGGCTTCAGAAGAAAAGTGAGCCGTTCGCCTGATAGTCTACAGCTGACCTTGTGGAGGAACCAGAAGAGCTAAGCCCGGAGAGAAACGCAGCCCCAGGAAGAGAGAAACCCAAGAAGACTGAGCCCTGGCAAATGTCAGCAGCTGTCTTGCTCCAACACGTGGCAATGGACTTTGGTGAAAGAAGAAACTTAACACTTTATGGCCTGGTATCTGTGGACTTCTACCCCATAAATACCCTTTATAAAGACCAACCCATTTTTGGTATTTCACATTAGCACCCCTTTGGCTGACTAATACATGTGGCATCACAATAATCTAGTACCAACTAATTCAGAAGCATGGAGAAAAATAAGTTGATTAAGGCTTCACTGGAGTCAGATAAATTATAGGCAGACATAGCTGGGTTAGCTCTGTTTTCTTTTTTCAAAGAAGCAGACTTTTTTCTAAGATTAAAATCAACTGTTCAGGAGATTTACAAGCAGGACAGTAGGTGTAAGATCAAAGTAAAGTTGCTGTGTTAGCAGCTGTAAGTACAGGAAGATGCCCATTTTTCTCAAGTTCTGCTTCTGCATAGTCATATTAGCAAGTTATATCAATAGACAAAGAAGAGAATAGGAATTTATACATGCATTTCTGCCATCATCCAAAAACCATGTAAATCTTTGACACTCTCAATAACATTCACAACAGGGAATAGTACATTTTGTTGTACTTTTTTTTTTGCTTTGTTTTTATTTTTGTTTTTATTTTGTTGTACTTTTAACCCCTTATCTCTTTAAGTACATTTGAGTGCCTAATGTGTACTCAACAGAAGAGGGGGAGAATAAGAAAACTCTAATATAGAATCACTGTTCTTTTCTTCTTGGAACCAATTAGGTTTGTGTGTGTGTATATACACAAATATATTTGACATCATAATCCTGTGGGTTTTTAAAAAACATGTTTTATTGTGAAGTACAACATGTTTTTACAAAAAAATAACAACATAACATGTACAGGTTATGCATAAACCCCGTCTTAGTTTGCTAAAGCTGCTGATGCAAAAATACCAGAAATGGTTTGGCTTTTATAAAGGGAATTTATGTGGGGATAAAAGCTTACAGTTCCGAGGCCAAATCAAGGCATCAGCAGAGATGCTTCCTTAACAAAGGTCGGCTGCTGGCAGATCTTGGGAGTCCTGCCACATTGTGAGGCAAGAGAGTGGGTCTGCAGGTTCTCTCTACTTTCTCCTGGAACTCGTCTGTGGATGATCAGGCATCTCTCCCTGGGCCTCTTCTCCTTGAGCCTCTCTGGGCTTCTCTGTCTTTCTGAAGCTGCAGGTGAACCTGGAGTCCTCTCTCTCACATGGCAGGGTCAAAATGGCAGACCTCCTTTTCTCTGTGTATCTGTCTGTCTGTCTGTCTGTCTTTTTGTCTCTCTCTCTCTCTCT
>JAKSZT010034012.1:0-23362 GCA_026826555.1 Tolypeutes matacus
GGGGGGGGGGGCGGTTAGCTGCCTTCATCAATTATCTTAGCTAGATTTTCTGGATAACTTGTTGTAGCTTCTACATTAGCAATTGCTGCTTCACCTTGCACTTTTATGTTAGGGAGATGGCTTCTTTCTTTAAACGTCATGAACCAATCACCTCTGTAGCTTCAAGCTTTTCTTCTGCAGCTTCTTCACGTTTCTCAACCTTTATAGAATTGCTCTATATGAGGCTATGGCTTAAGGCAATATTGTGGTTGATTTGATCTGCTAACCAGACCACTAAATCTTTGTCCATATCAGTGAAAAGGTTGTTTCACTTTCTTTTCCTTCATGTGTTCACTGGAATAGCACTTATAATTTCCTTCAAGAACTTTTCCTTTGCATTTATAACTTGGCTAGCTGTTTAGTACAAAAGGTCTAGCTTTCATCCTCTCTTGGCTTTCAACATGCCTTCCTCATTTTAAGTTTAGTCTATCCCATTCAAGGGTTGCTTTAGGACTTAAGCAGTAACTCATATAAGAGTTAAGTTTTCAAGGTCTTTGTTTATCCTTGTTGGGTTGGTTCTGAACATGTGCAGCTTGAGGGTCACCAGATACACAGCATGAGCCATCGACAAACCCAGCTCTCCTGACCTGAGGATTTCCTGCACAGACTCTGATTCAAGTATACATTTTCTTAAATCTTTTTGTCCAAAACATGGACTTTTTGTTTTAGTCTCCAGCATTATAGTGACATTCTATAAAATTTAGATGGGTAAGAAGATAAATAGAGAGAAGGAGTTGGGAGAAAACAAAAGAGAGAAAGAGGAGAGAGAGATAGAGAGAGACATAACATTACAACACAAACAGGAAAAACAACAGAGATTAGCTCTTTGCAAAAGAGTGGCCACTATTCCTTGTTCCTCTATCTAGAGGGTTGGATTTTCTCTCAAATCTTAGGCAGATACTTGTAATGTAATCACTGTACTTTGGCTGTGCAATTCCATGACTGGCATAGGTCTTGGAGAAGGGCTGAGAGGGAAAAATGAAAAGAAAATGATAAACAGCTACACACTGTTTGGGTACATGGGCATTTATTTTAAGTCCTCTGGCCAGAAAAAAAAGTCTTCTCTCAGAGATTTTGCTGGCTATAACTACTGCCTATGCTGATCTCAAATAGTGTCTGCCCTCAGGCCAATACTGGCTGATAGAGGGCAAAGTTCCCAGAAAATGCTTTCCTGTCATATTGGTCACGCCTCAATTTTGACTTTCCTTCCCAATCCACGATCTATACTTTACTATTCAAAAAACTCATATGTTTACTTTTTTTAAGTCCAGAGTTTTGATAAAATGGTCTTATTTATTGACCTTACAGAAGTCCTTGTAATTATTTTGTTAAAAATAATATTACACTGACAAACACAGACACACACATTTGTTCCCAAGGTCAATACATAATATAATTATCAAAAAGAGAAACATCTACCTAATCAGGAGCAGAATACACATTTTCAAAGTGTGTAAAGATTGCAATTATATAGTGTATTTTCTTTGACCACAACAGAATAAAATTAGAAGTCAAGTAAAATTCAGCTATAAACCTTTCATATAATTGGCAATTTATTTTTCAAATTTTCATGTTAGAAAAAAACAAAAGTTTAAAATGAATGATTTAAACTTATATGTTAATAAACCAGAAAAAAAGAAGAAAATTATAAATATAAAAATGGCAATCAATACAATTTAAAAAAACTTGAAATCAACTAAACCTAAGAGTTGATCTTTTGAAAAAATTAGTGGAATTGGTAATTATTTATCAAAATTGAGGAAGAATCAATAAAAGAAAACAATAGCCACCAATTTCTGGATGAAAGGGAAGACATTATTATACAAATATTAAAAAAATAAAAGAATTTTATGAATGATGTTATCCCAATAAATTCAATAACTTGGATGAAAGAGACACATTTTGGAAAGACTCAAATTACACAGGTGCCACAGGATAAGTTAGACAATCTGAATAACATAAACTCACTTTTTAAATTTACCCACAGGGAAAACTTAAGGCAGAGAATTTTACACTAATGAAGTCTATCAATGATTTGAGGAAAAATTAATGACAATTTTACACAAAATCTCTCAGGAAATAAAGGAAGAACAAAAACATCACAACATATTTCGTAAAGCTAGAATGACCCTGTTAAAAAAATAAAAGGCAGATTATTTACAGTAATATAAATCTACAGTCAAATATCTGTCATGAAGTGAGATTCAAGAATTTTTATTGAATGATATAAAAATGAATAAAAAATTTATAAGTATAATATTAATCATGTTAGGATTGGTTAATCTCAGGAAATCTAATGTTGCTTTAACACACAGTAAAAAATATTTGATATTCACAACAAAAGATCAAAGGAGAAAAACATATAATATTCCCATAATTTTAAAATGTATTCAAAATTTAATGCCTATTCATGAAAAAAACTGTCAGCAAGTCATAAAAAAAAAGTTTCCTTAACCTGATAAAAAACATGGATGGAAAATGACTTGATGGTAAAAGATGAAAAATTTTCCCCTACGATCAAGAATAATACTAGAAATTTTGTCCTCATCATATTTATTCAATATCATATTAGCAGTACTAGACAGTGCAAAAAGTTATGAAAAAGAATTAAAATGAAATACTCAAGGAGGCCATATGACAGTACAAAGACAGACCAAAAAATAATTATTAAAAGTCCAAAAAGAAAAAAATAGATAAATAAAACATAACTTTATCAAGGCCACAGAATATCAGTTCAATAATTATAAAATTGATTGTGTTTCCACATAGTACCAAAGAACAACTGTAAATATAATATAAACATCCTGTCTAATATAGATGGGGAAAAAACAGGAAGTAATAAGGGATAAATTTAGCAAAGAATTTGAAAAACTTGAAAAATAAAACATATAAAATATTGTTTATGAACCATTTTTAAAAGACCTTAGTAATTATGGATTTTCTACATTCATAGAATGGAAAAGTCAAGAATGGATTATGTCGTTTCTCCTCAGTAGATCTACATATTCAACACATATGAAAAGATTGTCAACATTCTTATTTAACAGGGAAATGCAAATTAAACCTCAGTGATAATCACTATCTAGCTCCTAAAATAGTTAAGATTGAAAAGATGGCCAATATAAAGTACTGTCAAAGATGTGGAATAATGGGATCTCTCTATTCATTGTTAATGAATGATGGAAAACAATACATAACCACTTCAAAAATAATTTTGCCATTCCTCATATAAGGAATTTTATTCCCAAGCATTTGCCTAATGCAAATAAAAGCATATGTTCATGCAAATAAAAGCATATGGGCTTATAAGAGTGTACATGACATCTCATTTTAGACTACTTAAAAACTGAAAACAACTGAAATGTCCATCAACAGTTAAACAGAAAAAGACATGGTCATATATTTACAAAATGAGCAAAATAAAGAAATAAGTACCAATACACACACCAAGATGGATGAATCTCAGATATATGTTGCTGGGTATATGAACCCAAGTGAAGAAGGAGGAGGGAGAGGAGAGGGAGCAGAAGGGGGAGGAGAAGGGGAAGCAGAAGGGGTAGGAGGGGGAGCAGGAGGAGGCGCAAGAGAAGAAGAGATATATGGTGCACGTTTCCATTTATATAAAAACCTAATATAGGAAAATTTATATTTAGTTTAACCATTACTTAAAGTACTAATTCCAGAAAGTCTTGAATAAGTCCATCGTAACATCTCATATTTCCTACTTTAATGCTAGTTTTACCTACACTGACCTTTATAGGAGTGATGCTGGTAAGGAAATTGAGCTTAGTTATAACTGTAATCAATTTTATAAAATTTTTAAAACAATGTTTTTAATACAATGTTATGTACTTGCATTTATAAATCTTCATTTTTAATTTTTTTCTTATTTCCTGGATTTAAACTTGTAGCAATGGTTAACACTATTTTGCCTATATTTAAATAATATATAGTGTATCATCAAGATGCAGAAATTTAAAATAGTAATTTGCACATAGATGTATTTAAACAAGAAAGTATATTTCAGAACACAATTAGCCCTATCAAAATTGTTTTAAATGTAAAAAGTTATTTCATTACAATTAAAGTTAGATGTTTTGGATTGTTTAAATATTTAAATAAATTTGTTACTATGGTCCAGTTGGAAGAAATAGTTCTTTATATTGAATAAAAATATGAAATTTATGGGAAGGTAACCTTTGATTAAAATTCCCAGCTATATCCTTAAGAGGCCAGTTACTTCATCTAAAATGTTTTGCACTTCACTATTTTTTTGTGGAATGGAATTGGGGTAATTTGCTAGTATAATATTTAGGACTTTTAATGAATTAGATTCTTAGAATTTCCAGACATCTGAGACACATAATTCTTTTCCAAACTTAAATTCTTTTTCCCAGTTGAGTTTATCTTCTAATAAATTCTTGTATTTATTTGTTCTATGAAGTAGTGTATATTTTTATGAATTAATTTTGAAACTAAATTTTAAGCCAATGCATTAATATTTACATATGAGAATTTAAGCATTTTCTATCTCTAGTAATAGATAAATTTTATTTTTTCCAGATTTTATTTTTAAAAGAAGAATTTAGCTCCATTAGTCAGAAAGTAGAAATTATGCTCTTTAACACATTATTTTTGCTTAGCAGTTAATTTCTGTTCTTTCTTGAGTGACTTGCAATATATTTCATTATGGTACATGGTTGTTTTCCTTTTATAAGATTTACTTTTTATTCAATGGCTGCTTTTCTTTCATAATTTTGGTTCAGTTAAGAACATTTTCATAAGTTGAATATATAGCTAATGCTGATTTTGAATTAATAAAATGGTTTCTCATATACTAAACCAATAATATAAATAATTTCATGTTTTTCTTCAAATCCTTTCTTTTCTAAAGAGAGTAATTTTAGATCTAATAGGAAACTTTCTACATGACTTGCAACAATGAAAAATGACTGCCAAATTCCACGGTTAGCCTCAAGCACAGTTGCTTCCTGCTGGTTATAGCTTTTACTGCTATTAAAAATAAATAAATAAACGGTTAATGCAATTTTAAAAAATTCTCTCAGAAGATGGAAATGGTTTTAGAGAGACATAGCTGGTGTCTTTTTTTTTTTTTTTTTTTTTTTTTTTGTAAGCCTTATCAAAATTTCACTATACTTTGGAGATGTTTCTGTAATTCAAAATATGAATTAGTAATAAATGGCTTCCTACATGGATAAGAAAGAATAAAATATAAACTACAATGGTTGTAATAATTAATACAGGTGGAGGAAAGCAAATGAAATGGTTTATTACCAAGCAGTATTAAGGGCAAAGTATTTAATGGATGTGATTCTTAAAATTTCTAGGTCTCTGAAATTCCTATCACTTTCCTAAACTTAAACCCCTTATTTAAAAGATAGTGGCTATTTTCTTGAAGTCTTTTTAAGAAATTAAATGAACCTCCTTTTTTATATCCCCAAATCTTAATTCAAACACACTAAAGACACAATATAAAATTATGATATTTTACTGCTTTTCGTTGTTCTTAAGCAGTCATTTGGAAGGCAGTAGAAAATTCTGAAAATAAATATTATTGCTTTTGATGGGGAAAGGTAGGCTGGGGTAGAAGCAATCATTTTACTTGGTAGTTGATGTAAATAATATTTGGCTGGTACATTAGTTTTCTATTGCTAATGATATAATTTACCACAGATTTAGTTGCTTAAAGCAACACAGATTTATCATTTTTTAGAAGTCCTAAAATTAAGAAAAGCAGGGCTGTGTCTTTTTCTGGAAAAGTCCTTGACATATTCAATTTCTAGCCCATTGTATGGCATTTGTTTTAGCAGCTGTGAAACTAAAACACAGCAAGTTCAAAATAAGATGTGGCTTAGTTACACAATGGAAGATGGCAGTGAAATAAAGCATGCATTGAAATATTTAGGCTGCAATAATAGAATTATGTTTCCTAGGACACCTTAGATAATTTAGATTATCCAGAAAATCTTAGATAAAATCCACAGTGTTTACACCCAAGTTTATTTCTGGGCGAAAAAAGCACTGTTTATTTCAGGGCCTTAAAATAGTACTGTCTTCAAAATGGATCTTATCAAGAGGAAGATGAAGGACTTGCAACATTACTGAAAACTCTAGAAGCTGATGGCCCAGAGAAGAAATCATTTGTTTGAGACATAGGATTAGGAAGACAAATTTCTGTCTGGAAGAATATTCAAAAATTTAAAAGTATTACAATGTGATAAGTGGCAAGGAAAAAAAAAAAAAAAGCTTTCTTACATTGTTATTGCTATTTAGTATCAGAATCACAACTCAAATGTTGATTTCAGTATTCCAAGTCATGGATTCTATGAATAATATATGCATAACATCATAATGGTTTATGTAATATTGTGGGGAAAATTAAATTACATAAATATGCAAAAACAGAAAGCAGAGCCTAAAAGACACTATAGTAGTGTGAATAAGAGCATGGATTCTGGAGCCAGATAACCTTAACACAAAACCCAGCTCTACCCATTATTAGCAGGTTTCCCATTTTTAATTATAAATTGAGCTTAATTGTACCTATCTCACTGTTGTTCTTCTTTTGTTTCCTGAGAAATAAATTTATATACCCATGAAATATTTTGCAAAGGGTAATAACTCTAAGTGTTAGCTAATGTAATTATAATTATTATCTGAACAAGAAAGAAATTCAGTAATGTTAGCCTTTTGCATTTTCAGTATAGAAAATTTTACTTCAGGAAGAAATTAATATATATTCTTACATTGTAGAAATATTTCTAGAAATCTCGAAAAGATAAATTTGAATGAGATAGCAGTCTGAGTTCCTTTTACAGTGAGAAAGTATCTTATTTAATTTTCAATATAATGTTAAATATAACTCATCTTCCAAACCAGATGCTTAACTTTTTCTGTAAACTCTGTGTTTTAGTTTGCTAAGCTGCTCAAAGCAGTCACTACAAAATGAGTTGGCTTTAACAATGGGAATTTATTCGCTTACAAGCTTACAGTTTTGAGGCTGTGAGCATGTCCACCTCAAGGCATCATCATGGTGATGCTTTCTTCCTGAAACTGGCTGCCTGTGATCCTGGATTCCTCTGCCACATAGCCAGGCAAATGGTAGCATCTGCTGGTCTATCCCTTCACTTCTGGGTATTGTTGTTTTCAGCTTCTTGCTTTCATGGCATTTTCTCGCTTTGTCTGAATTTTATTCTTTCATAAAGGACTCGAGGAAGATGATCAAGACCTGGACCATGCCTTACCTTATGTTACCTTATCAAAAGATCTTGCTTACACCCACGGGAATGAATTAGCTTTAAGAACATGATTTCTTGGGGTACATAAAATTCTAATCCACTACACACTGATTCCAGGAGATTCTAAACTGTGCCTTAAATGGAATGATATGCTTTTAATGCTAATATTCATTTTAATGCTTACATATGCTTATGAAGAAAGAAGGGCTATGGTGGCTTTAAATGAATTTTGCATTGAATTCCCTTAGCAAGTTCGGTGTATGTCTAATTTGTAGGAATATGTTTGTAATATTGTTTGGCAGTTATCTGAATATTGCAAGAATAAAAAAAAAAATTTACCAAAATATTTAGTGTTGTTCTTAATATTATTTCCAGGTTTAAAGAATACTAATTAGATGAAAATCAATTTACTATATTTACATTGTTGTTCACAGGTATGGAATCCCCAGGAAAATAACCAAATAAAAATATTTCACTCATACTTTAAATCAAGGTGAAGTGAATCCATCCTTACTTTCAAGTGCTATAAAAGAAGAGGTGAAATTTAATCACAACACAAATGTAAATTTCAAATTTAATTCAAAATTTTAATTTAAGATGGCATGCTCTGAGAAAAGGAAAATCCACTATTTATATTTTATAACTATATTACTAATATCTTCTCTTTATTAATATTTTTTAACTGAATGCACTTGGCCTCATCAAAACTACAAATTCATTCCTCTCCGAAAGACTAGAAAATAATTAGACTGGTTGAATGCAATAGTCTTTCCATTATAAGCTACCATTAAATATTCATTTCAATTTGGTACTTTGAACTTTATGTGTATAGTTATGTGTATAGCAATTTAATGGTTTAATTGCTCTGAAGAATAAAGAAGTTAATGCTTTAGCTAGAATAGAGAAAAAAAATCCAATGATATATTGACAATAGATGATCCCATTATAAAATAAAACATTATTACATTCCATAAGGATTTATTTACACTTTTTTCTTCATGGTTGATCAGGATAAAGTGGGTTTAAATGTTTTGTTTCAGAGTTAAACACTAATCTTTAACAACGTAAGATAATTCTTTGATCAATTAGGTATTTGATTCCATGTCAAGGTCATCCATATTGACTTTGTGTGATGGTAAAGTGGCAGAATAATATAGAATACGATAATTCAAATAATTTATCTTCCACTTTTTCTATTCTGACTTGTTTCTAAACCCTAATTCATTTACTGTTATGACTACATAGTGGTTTGCCAGATATCTCTGTTTACCTTTCCAGAGTCACTCTATACTCTCCTGTACCCTTGCTTGTTTTCTTGGAAAACAATTTGTTGAACTGAATCAATAAACTCACTTTTTCTCTGCTTTCAAATTGGTTTCAGATCCAGAATGAAAGAGACAGTAATTTTAGTAACCAGATAGATGTGCTAGTTGGAGTGAATATATGTGTATCTGTATAATATACACGTAATCCTCACCCACTGGATGATTGTGTAGGATGATTGAATCTCTATGTCCTTTGACAGAGAGGAAAGTCTTAGATGATCCAGGACCTGACATGTGCCCAGGGATCAAATATATCAAAGGAAAAAAAAATACCTAAATGTCTCTCAAAAGCAGAAAGAATGGGAAGGGAGCTCAAATATTAATGTTATAAAATTACCAATGATCATCTTGGGTTTCTTCAAACTTTGGTCTGTGTGTGACTGACATGGGTTTTCTCTTTTCCATTTCAAAATTACCTGCGGGAATAAGTAACAGCCTTATGTTAGACCTATTTTTCTATCACCAAACTTTAAATCGTGATTTATTTAAAATAATGTGCTGCCCAACAAAATTCAATGACATACCTAATATCTTATTTATAAAACTCATTTTTGTTTAACTGACATTTAATATAATACAAACTAAAGCATCCCAGAATAGTTAAAGTTAATTTCCTTTTGAAATTAAACATGAATATATGTATATAAATGCATATGCACACATATTTTAGCCCTGCCATTTTTGAAATAGTGTATATTTAGTGCTCAAGCATGTTAAAAAACTGATGTGCCTAGCTACTACATTTTAACTTTTTGTTTCAATATTTTACCAACTAAAGCTCTTCTATTAAGAAAAAAAATCATTTGCCCCAGAAAGTAAAGAAATGGAAAGTGCTCTTACAGATAATATGGAGTAATATAAAAATATATTTTTTATACCAAATATAGTATATTTATCTTTGTGAATTCTTAATAAATGCCAGTATTTATAAGAGGATAATTAAAAAAAATAAATGCAGAGAAAATACCATCTGAATTAGTCAGCCAAAGGAAAAAAAATATCAGAAATCTGTTGGCTTTTATAAAGGGTATTTATTTGAGAAAGAAGCTTATAGTTTACCAGGCCATAAAGCATAGGTTACTTCCCTCACCAAAGTCAGTTGCCACGTGTTGGAGCAAGAAGGCTGCTGACGGTCAGCCTTCCTCTTCCACTTAAGGCTCCTTTGTCCCAGCTACTTCCAATATACGCTGTAGGCCATCAGGTTTTCTAGGCTTTGTCCCTCTCCCCAGGGCTTGATCCTCTCCAGACTCAGGCTTGCTTCTTTCCACAAGGTCATCTGTAGTCTATCAGGTGAATGGCTCATCACTCTTCCCAGAGCCTGTGCCATTTTTAATTGAGACTTCCCTCTGCTCCTCTGTGTGCTTACTTCCCAGGCTCCAGCATTAAAACCCCAACTCTCTTCTCGCTGTGTCCTACTGACATGGCCCAATCAAAGCCTTAATCATTATTTGATCAACTAAAAGTAAAACCTCTGAATCCAGTATAATCTTATATGCCCAGAGGAAAAGGAGAGTTCACAAACATAATCCAATATCTATTTTTGGAATTCATAAACAATATCAGACCAGTATATTTAAGAAAAAGTAGCAATAATTAATATCTCTACTAAATGAATGTAGATAAACTAAGAAAATATACAAAGCCAAAAGAAAGAATTAGATTTTGATATTCTGGTTATGATTTAAATAAACAATATTTCCTGACACTATGTATCATTCATTTCAAAATTGCCATAAAATTCTTCAGTCTAAGGTAGAGAACAATAATCAAGATGAGCAAATACAATTTATGTAAAATAACATCAAATAAACTTTATTGAATTATTACCAGAATTGTGCCATATGTGTAGCATGCATTATACATATACAATTTGCATTATACATAACAAATAACATAGGTAAGGTAGCATAGTGATTATGAATAAAATGTCTTGATTTGAAGCCTGACTGTACACCCGGTAAATATTCAACAGTAAATGATTGAGAACTATTGTGGTTTGAAACTATATTTACCCAAGAAAATCACTTTCTTAAAGCTAATCCATTCCTGTGGTTGAAAACCTGTTGTGACTAAAACCTAATTTTGCTAAGCTGCTCAAAGCAGATACCATGAAATAGGTTGACTTTAACAGTGGGAATTTATTAGCTTACAAACTTACAGTTTTTAGTCTGAGAAAAATATACAGATCAAGGCTTCAGGTGATGCTTTCTTTCTGATGTCTGGCTGCCAAAGATCATGTCACATGGGAAGGCACATGGCAGCATCTGCTGGTATCTTCGTTCTCTTTTGGGTTTGGTTGATTTCAGCTTCGTGTTTCCCTGGCTTTTTCTTTTTGTTTGAATTACATTCTCTTATAAAAGATTCCAATATGAGGATTAAGATCCACCCTTACCCACACCTTAATTGAAGTTAGCATCACCTGAAGCTTTGATTTGGATATTTTTCTCAGACTCAAAACTTTGAGTTTGTTTGATAGAAAATGCCTAGGTTTCTTTGAAGAGACTCACAGTAAAAACATGGATGCTAAATGTACTTTAATTAGATCTTAGAAGGAAATTACAAACTGGACAAAAGGTGACCCACGTTTTAAAGTGACAAAGAACTTGATAACCAGTCAGCCATTTCAATGCAAGTCAGAATTGGAAATTCAGTTATCCAGGAAGGATTTGTGGAAAGATCTTTCATTTGATGATTGGACCCCTGTGTAATATATGTATAACTGAAAAATTTTTGCAAGATCTGTAAGGACAGAGTCACTGACAGCCTGCACTTAAAGGCAGAGAATAAGGAAAACTTGAAGGAAAAATGACTTCAAAGGCAGAATCATGGAGGGTGAGGTCTAGAAAGACAAGTTTTTGGGACAGGAGAGCTAGCCCATCCATGCTTGGAAAAAGTGAGTATTTTCTGGTTCTTGGAGAGGACAGGTCTTCCACCCCATTGTTCAGGAAAACTGTTACCTCCTCAGTTTTCTCAGATGCGTGGGGGACTGCAGAGAGCCTGGCACCAAGTCTGATGCTTGATGAAGATGGAACTAAGATCCTGGCAGTCACCACAATGCTTAAAGCCTTTCAAGCCTTCAGCAGAGCATTGGGGGAGAGCAGGGCTGCTATGCAAACATTTGCAAAGTGTGGGGCTGCTGCTCAATCAAGCCTGGAGGATAAAACATCAATCCATAAATGACTCTCAGACATTTAAATCTATTGGAGTATGCCCTGCAAGATTTCAGAATTGTTTGGAACTCTTGACTCCTGTTTTACTTCTAATTTCTCCCTATTGGAATGGGAATGTGTATGCTATGATTGTCCCTCTTTTGTATATATTGGAAGCAGATAACTTGTCCACAGCTAGAAGGGAGTTATGACTCAGGACAGACCATAACTATAACCAATTTTGATGAGACATTTTGCGTAACACTGTTACTGATATGATTTAAGGCTTTTGGTATAATCTGATCAAATAAATGCATTTTGCTTACGTAAAGCACATGTCATTTTAGGGCCCAGAGAGTGGTATGTGGTGGTTTGAAACTGAATGTACTCCAGAAAATCATGTTCTTAAAGCTAAAGCATTCCTGTAGGTGTAAACCTATTGTAATTACGACTTTTTGATGAGGTTACTTCAGTCAAGCCATGGCCCAGGGTGAGTCTTAATCCTCTTACTGTAATCCTTTATAAATGGGATGGACAAGAAAGACAAAGCAACAGAAACTGAAAACAAAGAAATCTAAAAGAGAGTGGAGGACCAATCAGATGCCAACATGTTCCTTACCACATGACAGAGTTGTCCAGGATCACTGGCAACTGGTCTTCAGGAAGAAAGCATTGCGTGACAAGGTCTTGATTTGGACATTTTTCTCAACCTAAAAACTGAGCATGTAAGCTAATAAATTCCCATCTTTAAAGCCAACATATTTCATGATATTTGCTTTGAGCAGTTTAGCAAACTAAAGCAAAAGCCTAAAATACATCAGGCACCATTGTTGGTGTTTGAAATATGCCACTGAATAAAATTGACACAAACATTAACCATTAAATAGCATCCATTCTAGCCACTTGAGAGTTGTATGACCTTGTCAAAGTCATTTGAACTTTTTTTTTATCCCTGTATTACAAATCTGTGGTAACAGGATGGTAAAGGTAACAACTCTATAGAAACCATTTGAAAAATCTTAGAATAAGGCTGGGCACATAGTACATGCTTTATAAGTATTTACTATTACCATTGAGTTAATACAAAATGGTAGCAATTCAATTTTACTGATGAAAGTGAGGTACTATGTTTATTTATTTAAAATGTTAAATAATATTAAAGAAGGTGATGTAATTTTTATGTTAATCATAAGGGATATGTGTTTTTAAATCTATTAGGAACACTTGTAAATCACATAGGGTCACAAGATAATTTTTAGACCTCATAAGACCTTCACTGGAATTCTATACTCAATATCTAAATTGGACTTTGGGATTAGAGATGGATATAAATAATATGATAAACACAAACTGAAAATCTTCAAAGATGATTCAATAACTGAAATAAAATGGATGAAATGAAAACCCAACAAGGAGATAGAGCTAATTTAATATTTTCAAACATTTTTTTTTATTTTTAAAGAAGCTTTAGATTACATAAATATTACATAAAATATATAGGGGATTCCCATATGCCCCACTCCCTCCCCTTCCCACACTTTCCCACATTAATAACATCTTTCATCAGTGTGTTACATTTGTTAAAATTGATGAACAAATATTGAAGCATTGCCACTAACCATGGACTATAGTTTACATTATAGTTTATACTCTGCCCTGCACAATTTATAGGCAAGATTGATTTAATAACCACTTTAAGTAGAAAAATATTAAATTGGAACTCAGTTGGTTACAAATCTCTTTACCTTATATTTAACACAAGCACAAAATTACACTTAAAGGTGGAGAAAATAAGGCAGACTAAATAATGATGTTAGGATCCAAGGAACAACTCAGTGATGAATTCTCTGAATTTTCTTTTTTCCTTATACACCCAGGATTTGCAGATGAAATAGTTGTCATCCCAGAAACACCAAAGGGTGAAGGCTTTTTAAAAAAAGAAGACCTCACAAAAGGCTGTTTTTCTCTAGTCAAGGAACCAAGAAATGGGCAGATTGGCAAAGGTGAAAACTTCCAGAAAATTACTCCTCTGCTCAAACCAAACACCACTGAAAAATTATGATCCCACCTCTACCTATGCCATCAAAGGCCAACTGGGGGTGGTTCTGGCAAGATGGCAAGGAAGTAGATTAGCAGCACTTACTTCTCCTATAAAAAGAGCAGAGGAAAGGCAGAACCTGTCTGAAGCACATGCTTTGGGAATCTACTGACCAGGGGAATGCTGTACATCATCCAGGAAGAAGTGGGATGGAGAGACAAATGCGTTGAAATGAAAACTGTTAGTTACTCATTCCTACAGCAGGGAATGACACCCATCATCCCACCCTGGAGAACAGCCTCAGTAAAACCAATGGCTGACTGCAACTGAGAGGGGAACTGTCATTTTCTTCCCTGGGAAAAGGGAAGGTGTAACAAGGGTTTAGTGTGGACACTGTATGTGGAGTTTAAAGAGCAGGGCCCAACTATGAATCACAGCTCTAACCAGTCTGGAAATACCATCCAATGGAGTTTGAAACATTAAGTTCTGTGGAAAGGTTTGCCAAAGGATTCCATCTGCTGACAGGCTGAGAAAGTGAGGGAAACAAAGGCTTTTGGGCATCTTTCCTGTCCCTTTGCCCAGGGCCCCTTGGATCTGGTCTATGCCACTTTAGTGGGTACCTGGCCCTATTTTCATAATTTAAACATGGACAATTTTAAAGATTTAGAATAAGTTGAATCAACACTCAAAAAAAAAAAAAAAAAAGCTATAAAACAAAACCATTCTACTATAAAATCCTAGGCAAGAGAGAAAATTGACCATCAGAGTAATCATTCCAACATAATCAGATGCCTAGAAATCAGCAAAAACTTACAAGCCATTCTAAGAAACAAGAAGCTATGGCCCTGACAAGGGAAGAAATTAAAAATCCTGATGAAACACAGGATTTAAAAGATCTAATTTATTATATTCAAACAGATCTCCTGAATCAATTCCAGGAGTTGAAGGAAAGTTTGACTAAAGAGATAAAGGATATTAAACAATTGGTAAGCATAAAGAAGATTTGCATTTGCAAAGAAACATAACAGCACTTTTGGGAATGAGAGACTTAATGGATGAAATTAAAAATCCATTAGAGGCATACAACAGCAGATTTGAAATGACAGAGGAATAAATCAGCAAATCAGAAGACATCTGAACTTGAAAAGACAGAAGAACAGATAGTAAAAAGAATGAAAAAAATGAGTAGGGTTTCAGGGAATGGAATGACAATACACAGTACACAAACATAGGTGTCATGGGTGTCCTGGAAGGAGAAGAGAACAGAAAAGGGGCAGGAAGAATATTTTAGGAAATAATGGCCAGAAATTTCCCAACTCTTACGAAAGACTTAAATATTTATTTCCAAGAGAGGCAGCCTACTCTAAAAAGAATAAATCCTAATAGACTTACGTAGAGACATATACTATTGTCTCAGAAAGGAAGAGAAAATTCTGAAAGCAACAAGAGAAAAAGGATCCTCACATATAAGGAATGTCTAATAAGACATAGTGCAGATTTCTCCTCAGAAACCATGGATATGAGACGGCAGTGGTATGATAAATTTCAGATAATGACAGAAAATAATTAGTTGCCAAATTTTTTTATCCAGTATAAATGTCCTTCAGAAATGAAGGTAAATATAAATTTTTCACAGATAAACAGAAACTGATATAATTCATCACCAAGAGACTGGCTCTACCAGAAATAGTAAAAGAGTATTGTAGCCTGAAGGAAAAGACAGGAGAGAGAGGTTTGGAGAAGAGTGTATAAATGAAGTAAGTGTAACTAAAAGAGTAAAAAGACAAACAATAGTAAGATATGACATAGGAAAGCCAAAGAATAAAATGATCGAAGTAAGAAATGCTTTTAAAGTAATAACATGGAATGCTAATAAATTGAACTCTCCAATAAAAAGACACAGACTAGCAGTACAGTTAAAAAAAAAAAATCGAGCCATCTCTTTACTGTCTACAAGAGACTCACCATAGACACAAAGACACAGATATGCTGAAAGTGAAAGTTGAAAAAGGTATTCTGTGCAAACACTAACCAAAAGAGAGGTGTAGTATTGACATTTATTTCTGAAAAATAGATTTTAAATGCAAAACTGTTATGAGTTGAAGAAGGACATTATACATTAATAAAAGAGGCAATTCAGCAAGAAAAATAACAATAATAAGTATTTATACACCTAAGCAGGGTGCCGCAAAACACATAAGTGAACACAGGCAAAACTGAAGGAGAAATAGGCATTTCTACAATAATAATTAGCGACTTCAATACACTACACTTATCAATATATAGAACATCTAGACAGAGGATAAAGAAACAGATAACTTGAATAATAAGAAATGAATGAGACCTAACAGTCATATATAGAACATCGCACCCCAAAACATAAGTAATATACATTTTTCTCATGTGCTCCTGCATCTTTTGCCAGGATAGACCATATGTTTGGACACAAAACAGGTCTCAATAAATTTAAAAATATTGAAATAATTCAAAGCACTTTCTCTGATCATAATGGAATGAAGCTGGAAATCAATGACAGAAGGGAAACAGGAAAATTCACAAATATATGGAGGTTAAACAAAACACTCTTAAGCAATCATTAGATCAAAGAAGAAACTGAAAGAGCATTCAGTAAATATCTCAAGAAGAATGATAATGAGAATACAATATATCCAAATTTATGTGATTCAGATTAGGCAGAAATGTATAGCCCTAAATGCTTACATTTTAAAAGAAAAAAGAACTACAATCAAAGACCTTAGTGTACACCTGGAAGAAATAGAAAAAGAACAGCAAACAAAGCAAGCAAAAGGAAAGAAATAACAAAGATAAAAGTAGAAATAAGTGAAATAGCAGTAAAACAATAGAAAGCATCAACAAAATCAAAAGCTGTTTCTTTAAGTAGATAAATAATACTGACAAACCCTTAGGTTGACTGAAAATGAAAAAAAGAAAGAAGATGAAATTAAATAAAATCAGAAATTATAGGGACTACATTACTATTGATCTCACATAAATAAGAGAGATCATAAGAAGATACTATGAGCAACTGTATGTCAACAAATTAAACAACTTAGATTAAATGAATTACTTCCTAGGAGCACAACAACCTACACTCCCTTGATAAGAAAAAGAAGACCTCAATAAACTATCAAGAGTAAAGAGACTGAATCAGTCATCAAAAACCTTCCAACAAAGAAAAGTCCAGGACCAGATGGCTTCATAGATGAATTTTAACAAACATTTCAATAAGATTTAATACCAATCCTGCTCAAATTTTTCCAAAAAAATTGAAGAAAAGGAACACTATTGAAGTCATTCTTGATGCCAACATCACACTATATGAAAGCCAGATAAAGTTACTACAAGAAAAAAAAATTACAGACCAAGCTCTCTAATGAATGTACATGCAAAAACCTCAACAAAATACATGCAGCTTGAATTCAACAGCACATTAAAAGAATTATACACCATGATCAAGTGAGTTTTATCCTAAGTATGCAAGAGTGGTTCAACGCAAAAAAATAATTTAATGTAATGCACCACATTAACAGGAAATGTGATCAGGAATCACATGATCATATTTATTGATGCAGAAAAGGTATTTGACAAAATCAAGCATTCTTTCTTGATAAAAATATACTGAAAGATAGGAATAAAAGGAAACTTCCTCAACATAATACAAGACATATATGAGAAACCATCAGCCAACATTATAGTGTTGAAAACCTACAAGCTTTGCCTCTAAGATCAGTACAAGGATACTCACTGTCAGCACTGTTATTTTACAATGTTCTAGATGTTCTAGCTAGAACAATTAGGTAAGTAAAAGAAATAGGCATTCAAATAAAAAAGGAAGAAGTAAAACTTTCACTTTTTGCTGATGATGTGATCTTAAATGTAGAAAACCCTGAAAAATCCACAATGAAACTACTAGAACTAATAAATGAGGTCAGCAAAGTGATGGGATACAAGATTAACACATGATTCTATATGTATTGATTCTATACACTGGCAATGAACAGCCTGAGGAGGAAATCAGGAAACAAATTCCATTTACAATAACAACTAAAATAATCAAATATCTAAGAATAAACTTAATCATTGATATCAAGGATCCATACACAGAAAACTACAATAAACTGATAAAAGAAATAAAAGATGTAAACAAAAAGAAGGACGTCATGTATTCATGGATTCTAAAACTAAATATTGTTAAGGTGTCAATTCTACTAAATTGATTTACAGATTCAATGCCATTGCAATAAAAATTCCAACAACCTACTTTGCAGAAATGGAAAAGTCAATTACCAAATTTATTTGGAAAAAAAAGGGACCACCAATAGCCAAAAAAATCTTTAAAAAGAGGAACAAAGTTGGTGGACTCCCACTTCATGACTTTAAAGCATATTACAAAGCTACAGTGGCCAAAGTAGAATGGTAGTGGTATAAAGATAGACATATAGATCAATGGAATCAAACTGAGAGTTCAGAAATAGATCCTCACCTCTATGGTCAACTGATTTTTCACAAGGATGCCAAGCCTACTCAACTGGGACAGAACAATCTTTTCAACAAATGGTGTTGAGAGAACTGGCTATCTATATCCAAAAGAATAAAAGAGAACCCCTATCACACACCTGTACAAAAATGAACTCAAATTAGATCAAAGACCTAAATATAAAAACCAGGGCCATAAAACTCCTAGAAGAAAACATAGGACTGAATGTTTAATGTTTTGTGGTACGAGGTAGCTTCTCTTAGACGTTACACCCAAAGCAGAAGCAATGAAAGAAAAAATGGATAAATTGGACCTTCTCAAAATTAAATGCTTTTGTTCTTCAAAGGACTTTATCATGAAGGTGAAAAAAGCAGACTACTCAATGGGAGAAAATATTTGGAAAACAAATATTTTCAAAATATTTCCAAAGGTTTAAGATCCATGATATAAAAAGAGGGCCTCCATCTCAGTGATAAAAAGGCAACTCAAATAAAAAATGGGCAGGAAGCAAATGTGGCTCAAGCAACTGAGCTCCCACCTACCACATGGGAGGTCCCTGGTTCGGTTCCTGGTGCCTTTGGAGAAGATGAGTAAAACAGCAAGCTGGTGGCTGGTGTGATGGGCAGGGGCAGTGAGCTGATGCAACAAGATGATGCAACAAAGGAGACACAAAGAGGAAAGACAACAAAAGCAGGGAGCTGATGTTGCCCAAGTGATTGAGAGCTTCTCACCCACATGGGAGGTCCCAGGTGCCTCCTAAAGACAAGATGTGCAGACACAGAGAGCACACAGCAAATGGACACAGAGAGCAGATAGCAAATGCAAACAATGGTGGTGGTGGGGGGAATAAATATATAAAATAAATCCTAAAAAAAAAAAAAAATGGCCAAAAGACTTGAGTAGACATTCTTCCAAAGAGGAAACACAAATGGAAAAAAAAAAAACCCACATGAAAAGATGTTCATCACTAGATAGTAGGTGACTATCAGTCAAAACTACAATGAGATATCATTTCACATCTATTAAAATGGCCACCTTAAAAAAAAAAAAAGAAAACTATAAGTGTTGGAGAGGATGTGGAGAATTAGGAAGGTTTATTCACTGTTGTTTGGAATGTAGAATGATTCAGACTCTGTGAAAGACTGTTGATTCCTCAGGAAGTTAAATATAGAGCTGCCATACATCCGGCAATCCCACTCCTAGGTATGTACTCAGAAGAACTGAAAGCAGGGACGTGAACAGACATTTACACACCAATGTTCATAGCAGAATTAGTCACATTTGCCAAAAGATGCAAACAACCCAGGAACCCAGGTATCTATCAATAAATGAATGGATAAACAAAATGTGGTATATGCATATGATGAAATATTATTCATCTGTAACAAGTAATTAAGTCATAATGTATATGACACGTGGAAGAATCTTAAGAACATTATGTTGAGTGGAACAAGCCAGACATAAGAGGAAAAATATTGCATGATCTCACTGATATGAACTAAATATAATGAGCAAAGTCATGGAGTTAATGACTAGAAGATTTATCACCAAAAGATAGGATAAGGATGGAGAATGGGGAGCAAAGGCTTAATTTGTGCAGAATTCATAGTTAGTTAAATGTAAATCTTTGGAATTGCATAGAGGTGATAGCATGGTAGAGTGAATGTAATTAGTAGCACCAATATGGGGGTATGATTGTGGTCAAAAGGGAAAGTTTAGGGTTGTGCATTTCAATAGAAGAAAAGCCAAAGGATGAAACATGGGATTCTATAGCATGGTGAACCCTGTTGCAGATGATGAGTGTGGTTAACTGTACAAGTATAAGAATATTCATCCATGAAGCAGAACAAATGTACACTAATATTACAAAATTTTAATTATAGGGTGGCATTTGTGCTAAAATGCACCTAATGCAAACTATGAACTGTAGTGAAAGTAATATATGAATATTTTTTCATAAATTAAAAAAAAAGAATTATCCTAAGTGAACAAAACCAGATACAAAGTACTGCATATTGTTTGACTGCATTTATAAAAATTGTAAATACAAATACAGTTATAAAGATGATATTAGTCCTAACTACCCCAGACATAACTGTGTAAATAAGAGTGTTTCATTCAAATGTTAATAAAACTTTACACAGTAAAAAAAAATAAGATGATATTAGATTGGCAGATATGTGTGGCAGGGGAAGGCTAGAAGTATTGAAAAGTAACTGCTAAGTAGTGGGTTTTTTCTTTTTGGACTAATCAAATGCTCTAATATTGATTGCAGTGATAAATGTACAGCTCTGTGATTATAACAAAAGCCATTGAATGTACATTTTGGATGGATTGTATGGTAGCTGAATATATCTCAATAAAATTGCATTTTTAAAAAAAGGCCAAGTGGGAAGCCTAGACTTCGATACACTCCAGAGTATAAATGCGCACCCCAGCCACTTACTCTTATCACAGGGGTAGTATCAGACATGACCTGGTAGGGAGCTAGGACTATCATGTCTGCTGAGCTCTGACAAGCCCCTACCCCACCCTGTTTTAAATGTGTAAGTGGAGAAGACAGAGTAAGCAGGTAATGTCACACACACACACACACCCAGCAGAAACCAGGTGCCCTTTTCCACTCTAGGCTAGAGTGGAGTAAGATGTGGTCTAGCAGATATTTAGGATTTCCACACCATCCAGCATTTTTTACCTTCTTTTACCCCTGTGGGTTATAGTGAAAGTCACTCAGAAAGCAGTAAAGATTTTTTTGGAAAAAAGGAAGAATATGGTAGAAGAAAGCAGAAGCAGAATTAACAGTTTAAAAGGTGGATGCCTGAAGGGCCTCCTCACTGCTGCAGAGAGTGCTTTATTACTGAGTGGTGTCAATATCAAAATGCCAATCAACTCCAGTGGACCTGATTGTGTGACTGTGATTCCCAGGGAAATAAAAGAAACTAACAACCCGGAATTATCTCAAGGCTCAAGAACTTTTCCTTCTAGATATTATTACAAAGACCAGTGGAGGACCAGTTTAAGATGCACCAGTTTAATGACCCTGACAACATTACCAAGAAAAGCAGTGTATTGATTTGGTGACTCAACAATCAAACAATGGTTTGAATACCTTACCACATTTGTTCCAAATGTAGTGGAGTTTAATGGTTAGTCCAAGAATGTCTGACCCTTCCTTGTAGTGGACCAGAAGTATGATATCTTGCTCAAATACCACTGGCATGATTCATCCAAATGCTTTACAACTGACTTCAGCAGTGAGCTCCATTATGTGTCACATGAGCTGAGCAACATGGTGGGAGGGAAGAACACTGTGGTTTCTATAGTCATATGGTCTCATTTCAGTACCTTCCCTTTGGAAGTGTTCATTTGGTGGCTCAGGAACATCTGTCTAGCAGTAGTCCAGCTTATGGATCAAAGCCCTAAGCTAATCCAGATGGCCAATGCTCAAGAGCTGGGGCCCGAGATAAACCTTTTCACCAGTTGTATCAGATAAGCCTGGTAAAACTTTCAGGTAGGCACCATCCTTTGGAGGATGTTCTCAGGAGCTGGAGTATCTCATCAATGCAAGGGAGATGACACTGGCCCTATAAGCTGTTACTTACCCTATAAGCTGTATCCAGATGAGATCATTGTGAAGAACCAGTTGGACATGTTCCTGTGCTGGAAGGGCCTGGAGAAGTCACATCCAGTGACCTTCCCCATCACTTACATTACAGGAAGTTTGTTGGTGTCCCCATGGAAAGATGGCCGCCATTATTAGAAGTACAAATTTTCAAAAGAGCTGAGCTTTTTAAAATGAGTAGTAAGGATCTTAGAAAATGCAAGATATAATTATAACTACTTATAAGATTCTTTCTGATCTTAACTTAGCCATTGGAGAATCATTATTAACTTCATCTACATTGCATTGCCCTTGTAACCAAAGATGCTAATGAGAGCATTTGAATTAGCTTCTGCAGGAAGGAGAGATTA
Source organism: Tolypeutes matacus (assembly GCA_026826555.1). Lineage (NCBI taxonomy): Eukaryota > Metazoa > Chordata > Mammalia > Cingulata > Chlamyphoridae > Tolypeutes > Tolypeutes matacus. The sequence continues at coordinate 22,281 of JAKSZT010034012.1, forward strand.
CTATACTTAAAAAGTGTGAAAAATGTTCTGACCCTAAATGGAAAGGACAAGTTTGGTTGACAGTGAAGTGTTCATAGCTTATCTGGTGTTGCAGTTGCATAGTTTGATTTAATTATGAATTCCAAAAATATAATTGAATCATGCTTGTAAACTAATCTGTTAATCTGGGCATGATTAAGTTATGATTAGGGCATTGACTGGGCCATGTCAGTAGGGCGTTGAACCCCACCCCTTGGTGGGTGGGAAATCGAATATAAAAGGCAAGGCAAAAAACAGAGTTGAAGCAGTTTTTGAGAAGCAGTTTTGATGTTGGAAAGAAGGCCCCAGGAGAAGAGAAGCAAGCCGTTAACCTGATCGTCTACAGCTGACCTTGTGGAGGAAACAGGAGCTAAGCCCGGAGAGAAACGCAGCCCCGGGAAGAGAGGAACCCCAGAAGACTGAACCCTGGCAAACGCCGGCAGCTGTCTTGCTATAACTCGTGGCAATGGACTGTGGTGAGAGAAGAAACTTAACGCTTTATGGCCTGGTATCTGTGGACTTCTACCCCAAATACATACACTTTATAAAGACCAACCCATTTTTGGTATATCACATTAGCACCCCTTTGGCTGACTAATACATCTGGTAAAGGAAGTTGAGCACATCTGCTTGAATGGCACATGTGGTACATCTTCAATAGTGTGAACTAGAGAGGGCCTTTAGTCAGTGGCTTCTGTGAACTGACTCAGGTCTCAGGAATTTCTCCCAATAACCTACATTTTCTTGACCAGAAAAGCCAGTGTGGTTGGTCAGAATTTTATAGTGAAAATATTTACTATTCCCTGCTCTTATCTAGAATAGAAGGAAAAAAAGGGGGATAAAGGGAGAAAAGCAGTAAATATAAAATCTGCGCTTTGAATTGCTATTTGCATTGGGTAATTGCTTCTTTTCTGGCTCAGTTAAATTTCACATGATGAATACTTATTCTAAAATAAGTTTTGGAACTGGAAGGGGAAATCTATAAATGGAAGTTTATTTGGGTGCTTGAGTACTCAAAAGTTTGAGGACATAAGAATTTATTTTATGTTAAGAATGCTGTTATT
>JAKSZT010034026.1:0-13722 GCA_026826555.1 Tolypeutes matacus
CTGTTTAGACTACAAATATGAAATCCCAATCTCAATATACCCAAGTGCTTTTCCTATTTCCCCACTGGAATGCACTCCCCATGGTTTGTGGTCTGGGCTGCAGTGGTATTACCAGAAACTCCCCATGATTCCAATTTGGAGGCAATGCAGATGCCTTCCTCCTGAAAACTGGAGACTCTGAATATCTGTATTCTAAAAACTGAACATTACTTATGCCTTCAACGTACTTCCATGTCCTCGTGTGGTGTGATCTCTATGTTCTTGTTGACAAAAGCCTTTTCCCAAGAAAATACTAATGTAGGCAATGACACACTGACAGATTCTGGATCCGGGGGACTTCTTTAGCCAAGGGAACCAATTCTCCATGACTGACACATTTTATCTTATTTAGTTTCATTTTTAATTCCTTTCTAAATTTTGATGGTAATATTTTAAAAGGAGAATATTTATGTAACATGAAATTCTACTTCTAAAATGAGTTTATTTATTCATGTTTCTTTTCATGCCTACCATGAGCAAGTATATTATAATTCTAAGATAATAGATAAAAATGATAATTTTATATTCTAAATGTTAGAGTTAACATTCAAACTTGTTTTCCAATTGATTCAAATCTCTATAGAATTGCATGACAACAAAACTCGAATGTCGCCAAGATATTAAATTTTCAGAAACTATTGTTTACATATATGCAAATAATCTATAGAATTAAACTCATTTCATATTTCTTTCTACAAAATTCATCATTCAGGATACACAGATCACTTTCACTTTACAATTCTACACTGTTCTCCTACATAATTTCAATAGCAGGTGTTGTTCAATATTCTTAACTCATTGATGAATTGTGTGCTAAATGGTCCATATAAAGTATTTTATTTTCCACTATGAATTTTCTGATGTGAAAACTGGCTGAAGATTTTCCTAAGTCAACTTTGGGATTGTTTTTTCCTGAGCACAAAAATATTAATGCTAAGGAATGAGTGATCACTGAAGACATGCCTTCATTCATGACACAAATAAAAGTTTATATACTCTGGATTCTCTCTTGCCCTACAAGTGCTGCTGTAGGAATAAATGATTTTGTGTGATTTTTCATGAAAAATATCTCCAGCATGAATTATCTGGCACTCCTTCAAGGCTTCATTCTCTGGTAAAGACTTGTCTATCAGTTGGAACAGTAGATGAAGACACTTCCACTTTCATTGCATTTATGAGTTCTCTCATGTTGTATATCATCAGACAATCTATTAAAGCCTTTGTTGCATTTATATTGATTCTCTCCAGCATAACTGGCTTAAATTGATGAAGTAATCAGGATGACTAAAAGCTCTACCAGATTTATTATAAACAGTGTTTCACCAGTAGGTGACTTCTCAAGTATGTTTAAAGGTTAAGTCAAGGGCTGAAATCTCTTCCATATTCAAAACATTTATAGCATGAGTGCTCTTATTTAAACTAAGGTTAGAACATTGACTGAACCCCTTCACATATATGGCATTCATAGAGTTTCTCTCTAGTTTGAGTTCTCTCATGGTGTATAAGATTACAAAAATAAACTAAGGTTTCCCCACATAGATGAAATTCTTATGTTATCTCTCTAGTATAAGTTTTCTCATGTTGTTTTGAGACAAGTTTGAATGAAGGCTTTCCCACATAGATGACATTCATAGGGTTTCTCTCCAATGTGAGTCCTCTCATGTTGTCTCAGGACAGAACACAGAGTGAAGACATTCCCACTCAGATGACAATTATAGGGTTTTCCCCCAATGTGAATCCTCTCATGAGGCCTAAGACTAGAATTATGGGTGAAGCTTTCCCACATAAATGACATCCAAGGTTTCTCCTCAATGTGAGTTCTCTCATGTTGTCTCAGGTCAAAACAACATATAAAGGCTTCCCCACATAAAGGACATTCATAGCATTTCTCTTCAGTGTGGGTTGTCTCATGTCTAAGTGTAGAAAAATGGGTGAAGACTTTCCTACATAAATGACATTTATAGAGTTTCTCTCTAGTATGAATTCTTTCCTGTTGTCTAAGGAAAGAAAAACAAGTGAAGGCTTTCTCACAGAGATGGCATTCATAGATTCTCACCAGCATAAGTTCTCTCATATTCTCTCAGATTAGAATATCTAGTGAAGGCTTTACCACATAGATTACATTCATAAAATTTCACTCCTATGTGAATTCTCTCAGGGCAGAAGAATGAGTGAAGTCTTTCCTACATAGATGACATTCATACAGGTTTTCTAAACTATGAGTTCTTTCATGTTCTCTCAGGGTAGACCATTGAAGGAAGGCTTTCCCACAGAGATTACACTAATAGACTTTCTCTCAAGTGTGAGTCCTCTCATGTCTCTGGTAAGAACACTGAGTGAAGGTTTCCCACATAGATGGCATTCACATGGTCTCTCTCCAATGTGAGATTCATTGTAATATGTAAGGCCAGAGTGTTGAATAAATGACTTACCAATTAGATGACATTGATATAATTTACTTCTTTTTGGAATTTGTTTATGTTGATTAAGAGATGACTGGTCACTGAGAACTTTTCCAAATAGTTTCCTGTAGACTTTCTTTCCCTTGTGAAGTTAACACATGTTGAGTCACCCTGGATCTGTTAGTAAAATCTTCTGGCAATTCACTACATATAATGCCATCTTTTGTGTATGAGATTTCTGCTTCTGGGAAGTAGAAGAGACACCATAAAAGGTTTGTCCACAAATATCCATTAATAAACAGAGGTGTTGTAGAATCATTCAGTGACAATCTCCAATTAAAATCTTCCCAGTGTCAATGTTATTCTCTTTCATGCACAGAGATCTTCTCTTCTGTAGCATCCCAACTGCAGAGCTATCTCATCAATTTTGAAGACCTTATCATGTTTCAAAAGCTAGGTATATGGGTGGTGATTATGCAATTATCTTTTTATAAAGTCCCAGGTTATACTTCTGTCTTCAAGTTAATTTTTCTACAAATTCAAAATATCACAGAGTTTCTCTGGATAAGTACTTAAAACCAACTTACTTACAGTTGAGTGATTGTAATGAATTCCTAATTTATTCTACTCCCAGGTATTTATTTGGAACACCAGGGGTCACAGTCATGAAACTTAACAATGACATGAAGATAGATGTGTCTTTCCTGCAGATATGCTACATGGATAACATTTCTTGCTTTTAAAGACCACTTCCTCTACCTGAAAAAATGAAATTAAGAATTGCTAGAGAGCTTGGGACATCTATCTGCGCGGATTGGTGGTGTGGACGGAACGGTGGAGATTCGTGAGTTTTGAGGCTGCCGGTGGAGGTTGGCATGGGTGGCTGAGCCACGCGGTTAGGGAAGGAAAAAAAGAATTTAAATAAAACTGCCATTCGGAGCCACGGGCGGGGCGAAAAAATTTATTTTCTGGGGATCTGGCTGCCTGGCGCCCCTTGGACCTTGTGTGAACAGAACAAATGAGCTAATCACCACCCGGTGAACTGGAGCAGGGATTTTGGTTGGGAAACGCAGCTGATTTCCCTAGCCACCCAGGGATAAGACCTGGGCCACTGCGGAGCCAGGAAGAAGGGACACTTCCGAATAAAGGGAGGGTTCTGTTGGAAGACACGGAAGGGTATTTTATATTTTTAGACATTGATCTGGCTGCCTGCACCACCCCATAGCTTTGGGGAGCAGATAAGCTGACCTGAAGCAGCATTAGGCTGAGAGCAGACGTGACTCTGCACTAAAACTGATTTACTGAGCAGCACGGTGACTCTTGAGCTCGGCTCCAGAAGGGGCGGAATCTGCCCTCTTTAGCACTCCTCACTGACTAACAACAGAGCTGCAGCTAACCTGGGGAGTCTGGAAAGTGGGACGTGCTTGATTAATTACCACGGGCCCAGCTAGGGTTCCTTCCATAAGGGGGTTGGTCTAGAGGAGGAATTATTTTGGATCCTGCATTTGGCTAGAAAAAAAAAAGTGAGGTCACCTCAACAAATGAAAAATAAATTCTTTTTAATTTAGTTTAATAGCTAAAAGCTGCTTCAGGACCTGCATATAGAACACTGTGGGGAAATTGACTGATAAACACAAGTAGGCAGGAAGGATCCACGTGGAACCTAGGGGAATCATTGACCCCACTTAGCTCCGTTTGACTGCTTGCCTGTGTGGATCTTTGGTTTCTCTATGTTACTTTCTGGTCTATTGCTATTATTTCCTCTTTCCTCCCCCCTTCCTTTTTCCTTCTATTTTTTTTTAATAGGTGCGGCCAGCTTGTCGCTTCTTTGCTGGGCTTCTTATTCAGTAACTTCCCACTCGCTGCATATATTGATTCTGCATTACAAACTCGCTTAACCTTCCTGCATCTCTCTGCCTTCTATTTTCTGTTGTGGTTCTTAGAGACAACATTTTTGCATAGGCCCACAACTTAAGGGTATCAATTTCTATTCCATCTATTTTGTTTTCTTCTTCTTCTTCTTCTTTTTTTTATTAGTATTAACATTTTCCTTTCACACCTTTCTTTACTCCCTTTTCTCCGTCCTCATACTTCTATCCTTCTAAATCACTATATATATATTCCTCCATTTGTTTTCCCAGTCCATTGTAGGAACTCCATATTTTTTCCTAGTATTCTACACTGCCTACACAAGTTAAATATTCATCTCATTAAGTCTCATTTTGCCCCACTTCTAACATTAATCAATATTTCTATTATCTTTCTGCCTTCCTTACATCTTTTGATTCCTCTGGCCCTAACCTTTTGCCTTCAAAGGGACATAGAAAGAAGCAAGGAAATAAAATAAGAAGAAAAAATGCCAAGGAGAAAACTTAACTCACACGCAGAACCAACAGCTAAATAAAATTCTAGAGCATAGAGAAAAGCTAATCAACTGAGCAAACCCATCAAGATAATATTATGACCAGAGGGCAACAGAAAAATACAAATGACTCTGAGAAACTGGAAAACATGGAGCAGTCCAATGAACAAAATAAAAACCAGGAAGCAATGCAGTACATTGAACAACTAATCAAAGCTATCCAAACAAATATCATGGAACAACTTAAAGAACTGAAGGAAGAGAAAAGGATATAAAGAAGACACTGGGAGAACATACTGAAGAAATAGCTAACACAACTAAAAAGGTAATGGATATGATGGTGAACAAAGGCACAATTCAAGAAATGAAAAAGACGCTGGACTCACATAGCAGCAGATTTGAACAGGCAGAGGAAAGAATTAGTGATATGGAAGACAATACAGTTGAAATCAAAGAGATTGTAGAAAAGATAGACAAAAAGATAGAAAAAGCCAGCATGGTATCAGAATATTAACCGATAATGCAAGATGCACAAACATACGCATTATGGGCATCCCAGAAGGAGAAGAGAAGGGAAAGGGAACAGAAGGAGTGTTGAAGGAAGTTATGGCTGAAAACTTCCCAACTCTATTGAGAGAGATGGATGTGCAGATCCAGGAAGAACAGCACACTCCAAATAGTATAAATTCCAACAGGCCAACTCCAAGACATATACTTGTCAAATTGACCAATGCTCAAGACAAAGAGAAAATACTCAAGGCAGCACGAGAAAAGAGAACCATCACATACAAGGGAAGCACAATAAGATTAAGTGCTGATTTCTCAGCTGAAACCAGGGAGGCAAGAAGACAGTGGTATGACATAGTCAAAACACTAAAAGAAAAAAACTTCCAGCCACGAATTCTCTATCCTGCAAAATTGGCATTCAAAAATGATGGAGAGTTCAAAATATTCACAGATAAACAGCAATTAAGAGAGTATGTCAAGAAGAAACCAGCACTTCAAGAAATACTAAAGGAATCTCTACAAGTTGAAAGGAAAAAAGAGAGAGAGAGTTGGAGGAGAATTTAAAAACAACTGAAAAGTCAAAAAGAGAAACAAAACAACATATGACATACATTAACCCAAAGAAAAAATGACTGAAGTAAGAAATTCTTTATGAGTAATAACACTGAATGTTAATGCATTAAATTCACCAATCAAAAGACACAGATTGGCAGAATGGATAAAAAAATAAGATCTATCTATATGCTGTCTACAAGAAACCCAACTTCGACCCAGGGATTCAAGGAGACTGGAAGTGAATGGCTGGAAAACCATTTTATAAGCTAACGATAGCCAAAAAAGGGCAGGAGTAGCTATTCTAATATCAAAAAAAATAAACTTTAAATGCAAATCTATTGTAAGAGACAAAGATGGACACTACATATTAGTTAAAGGAGTAAACTCTCAAGAAGAGAGAACAATCATCAACATTTACGCACCTAATCGAGGTGCCTCAAATACGTGTGGCAAACTCTGGAAATACTAAGAAGAGAAATAAATTCCTCGACAATTATAGCAGGGGACGTCAACACACCACTATCACCATTAGACAGAACATCTGGTCAGAGAATCAATAAAGAAACTAAGGCACTCAACAATATATTAGAAGATTTGGACTTAATAGACATATACAGAACACAATTCCCAAATACAGCGGAGTGTACATTCGTCTCCAGTGCACATGGAACATACTCCAAAATAGACCACATGCTAGGCCACAGAACAACACTCAATGAATTCAGAAAGATTGAGATTATACAAAGTAATTTCTCTGACCACAACGGAATGAAGTTGGAAATCACTAAGGGCCAGAGAAACAGGTTAGGCACAAGGATATGGAAGTTAAACAACACACTCTTAGACAAACAGTGGGTCAAAGAGGAAATTTCAAAAGAAATCAGTAACTACCTTGAAACTAATGAAAACAACAACACAACATATCAAAACCTATGGGATGCAGCGAAAGCAGTCCTGAGAGGGAAGTTCATAGCCATAAATTCATATATTAAAAAAGAAGAAAGAGCTAAAATTGAAGACCTAACTACACACTTGGAGGAATTGGAAAAACAACAACAAACTAAACCTAAAGGAAGTAGAAAACAGGAAATAACCAAGATTAGAGCAGAACTAAATGAAATAGAGAATAAGAAAGCACTGGAAACAATAAACAAAACCAAAAGCTGGTTCTTCGAGAATATCAACAAAATTGACAAACCCTTAGCCAGACTAACAAAGAAAAAGAGAGAACAGATGCAAATACATAAAATAAGGAATGAGCAAGGTGATATCACTACTGACCCCACAGAAATAAAGAGTATCATAAGAGGATACTTTGAAAAATTATATGCCAACAAGAATGACAATTTAGAGGAAATGGACAAGTTTCTAGAAACCCACAAACAGCCGACATTGATGAAAGAAGAAATAGATGAACTCAACAGCCCAATTACAAGTAAAGAGATAGACTCAGTCATTAAAAACCTCCCAACTAAGAAGAGTCCAGGACCAGATGGCTTCACAGCTGAATTCTACCAAACATTCCGGAAAGAGCTAACACCAATTCTACTTTAGCTCTTCCAAAAAATAGAAGTAGAAGGAATATTACCTAACTCATTCTATGATGCCAAAATTACCCTAATACCAAAACCAAATAAAGATATCACAAGAAAGGAAAATTACAGACTAATTTCTCTAATGAACCTAGATTCTAAAATGCTTAACAAAATATTGCTAATCACATTCAAAAACATATCAAAAGGATTATACACCATGACAAAGTATTCAATAAAAGAAAATCAATGAATGTAATACACCACATGAACAAACTGAAAAAAAAAATCACATGATCATCTCCCTAGATGCATAAAAAGCATTCGACAAAATACAGCACTCTTTCCTCATAAAAACACTACAAAAGATAGGAATAGATGGAAACTTTCTGAAAATGATAAAGGGTATATATGAAAAACCCAAAGCTAACATCATTTTCATCGGTGAAATCATAAAAGCCTTCCCTCTGAGATCGGGAACAAGACAAGGATGCCCACTATCACCACTCCTATTTAACATTGTCTTAGAAGAACTTGCACGAGCACTGAGACAAGAAAAGGACATAAAAGGCTTCCAGATCGGAAAGAAGAAGTAAAAATTTCATTATTTGCAGATGACATGATCCTATACATAGAAAGCACTGAGAAATCGACAACAAGGCTTCTAGAACATATAAAGGAGTTCAGTAATGTTGCAGGCTATAAGATCAACACTCAAAAATCAGCAGCATTTCTGTACACCAATAACCAGCAAACTGAGGAGGAAATCAGGAAAGAAATACCATTTACAATAGTAAACAAAAGAATCAAATACCTAGGAATAAATTTAACTAAAGATGTAAAGGACTTATATACAGAAAACTACACAACACTGTTAAAGGAAATCAAAGAATACTTAAATAAATGGAAAAATATTCCCTGTTCATGAATGGGAAGATTAAACATCATCAAGATGTCTATGCTACCCAAACTAATCTACAGATTTAATGCAATCCCAATAAAAGTCAACACTATATTTTTTAAGGAACTGGAAAACTAACCACAAAATATATTTGGAGAGGCAAGAGGCCCCGAATTGCCAAAGATATATTGAAAAAGAAAAATGAAGTTGGAGGTTCAGATTACCTGATTTTAAAACATACTACAAAGCTACACTGATCAAAACTGTGTGGTATTGGCACAAGGATAGACCTACTGACCAATGGAACTGGATTGAGAGTTATGATATAGATCCTCACATATACAGTCATCTGATATTTGACAAGGCCACGAAACCCACTCAGTTGGGAGAGAGTGGCCTCTTTAACAAGTGGTGCTTGGAGAACTGGATATCCATATCCAAAAGAATGAGAGAAGAATACCATCTCACACCTTATACAAAAATCAACTCAAGATGGATCAAAGATCTAAATATAAGAGCCAAAACCATAGAAACCTTGGAAGATAATGTAGGGAAGCATCTACAGGACTTTTTAATAGGAAATGGTTTCATGAACTTCACAGCCAAAGCACGAGCCGCAAGAGAAAAAATTGATAAATCGGATCTCCTCAAAATTAAAAACTTCTGCACCTCAAAGGATGTTATTAAGAAAATAAAAAGGCAACCTACTCAATGGGAAAAAAATTTCGGCAACCATATATCTGATAGGAGCCTAAAACCCTGCATATATAAAGATATCCTTCACCTCGAAAATAAAAGGACAAACAACCCATATAAAAAATGGGCAAGTGACCTGAAAAGATACTTCTCCAGGGCAGAAAGACAAATGGCTAAAAAGCACATGAAAAAATGCTCAACATCACTTGCTATCAGGGAACTGCAAATCAAAACTACAATGAGATACCATCTTACACCCATCAGAATGGCAGCTATTCAAAAAACAGGAGACACTAAATGTTGGAGAGGATGTGGAGGAATAGGAACCCTCATCCATTGCTGGTGGGACTGCGATATGATCCAGCCACTGTGGAGGACAGTTTGGCGGTTCCTCAGAAAACTAGCAATAGATCTTCCGTATGATCCAGCAATTCCACTGCTGGGTATATACCCAGAAGAACTGAAAACAAAAATACAAACAGATATATGCACACCAATGTTCATAGCAGCATTGTTCACCATTGCCAAAAGTTGGAATCAGCCCCGGTGCCCATCAACAGACGAATGGATAAGCAAAATGTGGTATATACATACAATGGAATATTACTCAGCTGTAAGAAGAAACAAAGTGCTAACACATGGAATACCGTGGATGAATCTTGAAGACGTTATGTTGAGTGAAGCAAGCCAGGCACTGAAGGATGAACAGTATATGAACTCACTGATCTGAACTGAGGAAAGTGAGCAGTCTCTGAGAACCATTGTCTGAAAGATAGGTTAACAAGGGAGAGTAAGAGAAGAGCAGGCTTTGAACCATCACCCATATGGACATAATCTATGGTAAAGGGATAGAGTGTGGTTGCATGTTGTGGGATGGGACAGATGAGTGGTGGTGTTCCTGAGTTTGGTGGTGCAGCAGTGGGGGGGGTGGGTGGATTAGGAAGGGCTCGTTCAAATCCCCAGGGCATGTAACTGTGAATCTTGACATTCCATGGGTTGGGAGAGGGGTGGTATCACGGGCCCTGGGGGCTGGGGAGAAGGGAACAGTCAAGATCTAATGGGTTGTTTGGTGGTCATGGGGAAGGTTTTTCATTACCTTACAGTAATGGACACAGGACATGGTAAAAATCATCAAAATTATTAAACTGTATGATCTAAATTGTAAACTATACTGTAAATCACTGACAATGTTTAGTTGCTATATTTTGCTATCTGCATAACAGTTATAACGATGCTAACAACCAAAAAATAAAGGGGGGGGAGTTAATATGGGGTGGGGAAGGGGGATGGTTTGGTATCTTGGGGTCTCAGTCACTCCGTGTGTGACTTTGCTGTGACCTAAAACTTCTTTGAAAGTTAAATGAAAAATTGGGAGACAATGGGGATTGAGAGGAGGAACGTGTCATGGCACACCAGACATCTGATAACACAGTGATAAAGGGAAGGAAAAAAGGGAAAAAAGAAAAGAGAAAGGAAAAAAAGAAATGAATATATATATATATATATATTTTAAAGGCATTTCCTTTGCTTTTTTGCTCATTTTTTGAATGTCCCAATCCACTAATTATATTTTATTTTGTTTTGTTCTTTGTTTGATTATTTGTTTTTTTTCCTTCTCTCTCTCTTTTTTTTATCCCCTGAGTTTCCTTATGTTTGTCTCTTGCATGTAAGCTTATCAAACTTGTTTCTTTTTTCTAGTAAGTGTATTTGATTATTTTATGGACTAAATGTTCATGGAGGATTGTGATCACAGAAGGGTTACAATGGGTCCTGCGGGGGATTATTGGGGGTGTGTCTCAGGGGGTTTTCGTGGGGATTGGTTCATGCGAATATACATGAAAGATGTACAAAATCATTCAAAGAATCGGGTGATGGGGCATGGTCACGATGGGTGGATAATCACACAATAAATGAGGGAATCTGAATTCCTAGCCTGGAGAGCTCTGCCACAGTCTCCAAGGGAGCAACAATAGTCCTCTGAGTGTAGGGACAGTGTCTTCAAAAGAGGATGACCCACTGATGTGTTTTTTTTTATTGATGACTACCCTTGTGAGTCTTTGCTCTTGTAAATGAGACTTAGCCTGCAATTGTGGGGTGCCTAAGGGTTGCCACCTGAGATCCTCCTTGTTGCTCAAATGTGGCCTCTCTCTAAGCCAAACTCAGCGTATGATTGCATTACCTTCCCCCCAACGTGGGACATGACACCCGGGGATGAGCCTCTCTGGCAACGAGGGATTAATACTAAGTGCCAACTGGCAACTCAACTTGAAAAAGACCTTGAATAAAAGGGGTAAATGGTAAAGACAAATGAGTTCAAGTGGCTAAGAGACTTCAAAGAGAGTCAGGAGGTCATCCCAGAGGTAACTCTTACGCACACCTCAGTAGGACCTCATAGAACATCTAAGTGCCTATCACCCCACTCAGTGGGGTTCCTGAGAGCTCCGGAGACACCCTGGTCCTATATAAGGGGGGATAGCCCCAGAGACTGATGCCTTATCAGTGGGTTCTATTTTGGAATCTGTGCTCCTGAGAGTGACAGAATTAGACTCAAATAAGTCCTCCCTGCACATGGTTCACCAGTCCCTTCTATTCAAACCTATATGTGATTCTGGAGTTTTTAGGTATACTTCCAGAGACTGGAGCCTCCCGCCTACCTATGTGCCAGGTGTGCATGAAATCTAGGTGGAGCTGCAACTCCTACCCTACAGCTCAATGGACTCATCCAAGTCACCTGGTGAGGAGACGATGGGCAATGGCCCTCCCAGGGAATGGAGAGGGCCTGCATCTGCAGGCAGGATCATCCCACCCACCATATCTATGTGATATAAGCCCTCTCTCACTTGGAGTTGGAGTGGACATCACCTTCCCAGTCCCCTCAGGATTGGGGGAAGAACTATGGACTAGAGTGGACTTGATGGTATTCTCATGTTCACATATGGTGATTCTAGCAATGCAAGAAATTATAACAATGAGGTGGAGCCAGTGTCCACTTGACACTTTTGGGGTAGGGAGGGGATGAGCAGTTGAAATACAGGGGTTTCTTTGGGAGTTGGAGGTTGTCCTGAGTACCGTTGTGGCAACGGATGTAGGCCATTTTAAATCAGCACACACCACTCAGAACTGAGTGGGAGAGAGTGTGGTCTACAGTGTGAATTGTGGTCTATGGGTGATTGGCAAGGCTCCAGGATGTGTAAGTTCATTGAGGCTGGTGGGCCACACTGTGGGAGATGTTTGTGTGGGATGTGGTTGGAGGTGTGGGAGGTGGGCAACATGGGAATCCCAGTGGGTTCTGTGTAATATTTTGGGTAATCTAAGCACCTCTTAAAATATATGTATATATATATATAAATAACATTTTTGTAAGCAAATACACATATATGCCTATATATTTATATATTATTTTTAAAAAATTTCAATTCTTACTGAGAAGTCAATAAAGTCATATTATACTTTAGGGTATGTACTTAGATTTAAAATTTTCCCATTTTTTTTTCTCAATGATATAATTTAAACTATCTTTACCTAAATCCACTAACCTTGAGAGTCTCTATCTCTTTAACTCATTGAATCTATTGATCACCTCTTCATCCTACAAGATTTCTCAACAAACTCCCTAATTCCCTTCTTTTAGAATTTATTTCTGCCCTGGTCTCCTAGTTCATAATATTCACCTGAATTTCTCTGGCTCCTCTATCTAGGTAATTATGATCTTTTCTGAATCTTTAATTATTTGAATTCTGCATGATTTCATCTCAGTATATCCTTTTCTTTTTTTTTTTAACTTTATTTTGTACATTTAATAACTGAAAACATAAGCAATAAAAAACTAAAAAGTAAACACAGATGAATAAATATATACATTTCTCAATTAAATGTAATGGATACATGTAAATTTTTTTTTTTTTTGTGAGTGAATCCTTTTCTTCTCCCTCTCTACCTAGATAACACCATTCCTTTCTTTGACCTCAAATGTCCTCTTTAAGTTTATAACACATAAACTTTCTGGTCTAAATCTTATATGTACCTGGACATGAAATTCCCACTGGAAATTTTCAGAAATTCTTCAACAGTTACATTGATAGACTTTACTTTTTTGGAGGTACTGAGGTTTGAACCTGGGGCCTCATACATGGGAGGCAGGTGTTCAGCCATTAAGCAAACTCTGCAACCTAGATGGACTTTTGAAAGCTTGTTTAATTGTTCAAACCTTAATAAGTGACCTTACTTTCCGTATTGCCTTGAATAATAAAAGCTTTGAGCAGTTTTTGGTATAAAATATCTGTATTTCTAAGATTTTTCTATCTCTCAAAGAGAAATGGATCTAGATTATGTATTCAAAGCATTTTTTTTCCTTTAAATGATTCATTCTAATTTAGGTTTTAAATGCCACAGTTCCCCACCATTTTATTTGCTAGTATAACTTCACAACCTTGGACAGGCCTAGCTCATTGTTGATCTGCAATACAGACACATTTCTGAAAAAAATATAGCATCTCTTGTATCACGAATGTGGTGTGACTAGCCTATAATCTCATAGGACTGTATAAGGAAACTTTGAAAATGGATCCTTTGATTTCCTAAAAAGCATACTAATACAATAATACAAAATACAACTTTAAAAATTTCAGAATGGTGAATTAGAAGAGAAACATTAACCAAATCCTTGTACCTAAAGTGAAAATACATTGCTTGCAGCTTTGCTTTTAAAATAATTTTTCTTCCATATGT
>JAKSZT010034037.1:0-61689 GCA_026826555.1 Tolypeutes matacus
ATATTACTCAGCTGTAAGAAGGAACAAAGTGCTAACACATGGAATAACGTGGATGAATCTTGAAGACCTTATGTTGAGTGAAGCAAGCCAGGCACTTAAGGATGAACAGTATATGATCTCACTGATCTGAACTGAGGAAAGTGAGCAGTCTCTGAGAACCATTGTCTGAAAGATAGGTTAACAAAGGAGAGTAAGAGAAGAGCAGGCTTTGAGCCATCACCCATATGGACATAATCTATGGTAAAGGGATAGAGTGTGGTTGCATGTTGTGGGATGGGGCAGATGAGTGGTGGTGTTCCTGGGTTTGGTGGTGCAGCACTGGGGGGGTGGATGGATTAGGTAGGGTTGGTTCAAATCCCCAGGGCATGTAACTGTGAATCTTGACATTCCATAGGTTGGGAGAGGGGGGTATCACGGGCTCTGGGGGGCTGGGGAGAAGGGAACATTCAAGATCTAATGGGTTTTTTGGTTTTCATGGGGAAGGTTTTTCATTACCTTTCAGTAATGGACACAGGACATGGTAAATATCATCAAAATTATTAAACTGTATCATCTAAATTGTAAACTATACTGTTAATCACTGACAATGTTTAGTTGCTATATTTTGCTATCTGCATAACAGTTATAACAATGCTAACAACCAAAAAAAAAATGGGGGGAAGTTAATATGGTTTGGGGAAGTGGGGGTGGTTCGGTATCTGGGAGTCTCCGGCACTCCGTGTGTGACTTTGCTGTGACCTAAAACTTCTTTGTAAATTAAATGAAAAATTGGGAGACAATGGGGATTGAGAGGAGGAAGGTGTCATGGCACCCCAGACATCCCATAACACAGTGATAAAGGGAAGGAAAATAGGGAAAAAAGAAGAGAGATAGGAAATAAAAATGAATATATATATATATATATATATATATATATATTTTTTTTTAAAGGCATTTCCTTTGCTTTTTTGCCCATTTTTTGAATGTCCCAATCCACTAATTATATTTTATTTTATTTTGTTCTTTGTTTGATTATTTTTTTTCCTTCTCTCTCATTTTTTTTTCCCCCTGAGTTTCCTTATGTTTGTCTCTTACATGTAAGCTTATCACACTTGTTTCTTTTTCCTAGTAAGTGTATTTGATTATTTTATGGACTAAATTTTCATGGAGGATTTGGATCACAGAAGGGTTACAATGGGTACTGCGGGGGATTATTGGGGGGAGGGTGTCTGGGGGGGGGTTCGTGGGGATTGGTTCAACCGAATATGCATGAAAGATATACAAAATCATTCAAAGGATCGGGGGATGGGGCAGGGTCACGATGGGTGGATAATCACACAATAAATGAGGGAATCTGAATTCCTAGCCTGGAGAGCTCTGCCACAATCTCCAAGGGAGCAGCAATAGTCCTCTGACTGTAGGGACAGTCCCTGTCAAAATAGGATGGCCCACTGATGTTTTTTTTATTTTTATTTTTATTTATTTTATTTTTTTTATTGATGACTACCCTTGTGAGTCTTTGCTCTTGTAAATGAGACTTAGCCTGCAGTTGTGGGGTGCCTAAGGGTTGCCACCTGAGAGCCTCCTTGTTGCTCAAATGTGGCCTCTCTCTAAGCCAAACTCAGCATATGATTGCATTACCTTCCCCCCAACATGGGACATGACTCCCGGGGATGAGCATCCCTGGCAACGAGGGATTAATACCAAGTGCCAACTGGCAGCTTTGTGCAGTGGCAGTATCGTAGCCAATGAGGTTTATCCGAGGCACGATTATTGCTAATTGAAAACTTTTCCCAAGTGCCAACTGGCAACAAAACTGGAAAAAGACCTTGAATAAAAGGGGGAAATGGTAAAGACAAATGAGTTCATGTGGCTAAGAGACTTCAAAGAGAGTCGGGAGGTCATCCCAGAGGTAACTCTTATGCACACCTCAGTAGGAGCCCATAGAACATCTAAGTGCCTATCACCCCACTCAGTGGGGTTCCTGAGAGCTCCGGAGACACCCTGGTCTTATATAAGGGGGGATAGCCCCAGAGACTGATGCCTTATCAGTGGGTTCTATTTTGGAATCTGTGCTCCTGAGAGTGACAGAATTAGACTCAAATAAGTCCTCCCTGCACATGGTTCACCAGTCCCTTCTATTCAAACCTACATGTGATGCTGGAGTTTCTTAAGTATACTTCCAGAGACTGGAGCCTCCCGCCTACCTATGTGCCAGGTGTGCATGAAATCTAGGTGCAGCTGCAACTCCTACCCTACAGCTCAATGGACTCATCCAAGTCACCTGGTGAGGAGACAACAATGGGAAATGGCCATCCCAGGGAATGGAGAGGGCCTGCATCTGCAGGCAGGATCATCCCACCCACCATATCCATGGGATATAAGCCCTCTCTCACTTGGAGTTGGAGTGGACATCACCATCCCAGTCGCCTCTGGATTGGGGGAAGTGCTATGGACTAGAGTGGACTTGATGGTATTCTCTTGCTCACATATGGTGATTCTTGCAATGCAAGAAATTATAACAATGAGGTGGAGCCAGTGGCCACTTGACAGTTTTTGGATAGGGAGGGGATGAGCAGTTGAAATACAGGGGCTTCTTTGGGAGTTGGACGTTGTCCTGAGTACTGTTGTGGCAATGGATGTAGGCCATTTTAAATCAGCACACACCACTCAGAACTGAGTGGGAGAGAGTGTGGTCTACAGTGTGAACTGTGGTCTATGGTTGGTGGCAAGGCTCCAGGATGTGTAAGTTCATTGAGGTTGGTGGGCCACACTGTGGGAGATGTTTGTGTGGGATGTGGTGGGAGGTGTGGGAGGTGGGCAACATGGGAATCCCAGTGGTTTCCGTGTAATATTTTAGGTAATCTAAGCACCTCTTAAAATATATGTGTATATATATATATAAATAACATTTTTGTAAGCAAATACACATATATGCATATATATTTATATATCATTTTGCAAATGTTTATATGTATTGTGAGAATTTTGATTTTTACCCATAATAAAAAAAAGTAAAAAATAAAATAAAAATAAGTCAAAAAAAGGTAAAAAAAGAAAATACATTGCTTAATTTCCAAAAAAAAAAAAAGGTAGAGATAGAGATAGAGATGATAGAGATAGAGATAGATATAGAGATAGAGATAGAGATAGAGATAGAGATAGAGATAGAGATAGAGATAGAGAGAGAGAGAGAGAGAGAGAGAGATAGATAGAGAGAGAGAGAGAGAAGAAAGCCATGGAAGTAAGAAGCTAAAAGCAATAAAACCCAGAAGAGATGGGAGAGATTAGCAGATACAACAATTTGCTTTACCATGTGGCAGAGGAGCCAAGGTTTGGCAGCAGCCAGTCTTTGGTGAAGAAAGCATCACCTTGATGATGCCTTTATTTGGACATTTTCCTGGCCTTAGACCTTAAACTAATAACTTCCCATTGTTTAACCAAACACATTTCATGGCATCTGCTTAGAGCAGACTAGGAAACTAAAGCAGTTCTGATTCTCCATATAAAAATATCATATTTTAAAAATTTATTTCAACTATTTTCAGAGAAATTAATTTCTATGGATCCAGTGGGAGAACGAATTCCTTTCCCTCAAACAGGTGATTTAGATAGCTCTGAGCGATTACTAACTGCACTGTAGGAGAAGCTTACTCTGCCACCATTTTGCCCCTCATCTCCATAACTATTAATTTTGGATAACCTATTGGTTCTGAAACAGAGTATTGTACTTATTTTAATTTCCTTTTCAGCCATGAGCCTCGGTGTCTTCCATTATTTTTTGGTCATTCCATTTCCTTCCTGCATGCTGCCCATGCAGATTCCTCATCCATGTTGATCTGTTGCCCTCAATGCCTCTTCTGGCCATCTGACCTAAGTTGTGCTGCTAATTGTTAGCTGGTGATTCATAAGAGTGTTAATACATTCTGGACACTAATTGTAGAATCAACATGAGAATTGCAAAAATTTTTCCCTCTGTGGTTTGTCCTTACATTTTGTTGGTGACTTTGTTTGTTTTGTTTTTCAGATACATTTTTTAGCAGGCATGAGGGGTTGAACCCTGGACCTTGTACATGCAAAGCAGGTGCTCAACCACTGAGCTACAGCCACTCCCCATAACAGATACATATTTAAAATATATTTTCTATTTTTTAAAAAAGGTATTTAGATTACATAAATGTTAACCAAAAATATAGGGGATTCCCATATGCCCTGCTTCCTACACCTCCCACAATTTCCCACATTAACAACATCTTTCATTAGTGTGGTACATACATTAATTACAATTGATTAAAACATTTTAGAGCATTGTCATGAAGCATGGATTATAGTTTACATTGTGATTTACACTCTCTCCCACCCATTTTTTTCAGAGGCACCGGGGATGGAACCCAGACCTCATACATGGGAAGCAGGCACTCAACCAACTGAGCCACACTTGCTCCCTGATATTTTTTATTTTAATGCATTTACATTTATCAATCTTTGCCTGCATGGTTTGGTTATGTGTACCATAATCAATAAATATTCCTCTAATGAGATTCCTCAGGAGTTTTCTGTATCTTCTATTCTAAGTGGCTTATAGTTTGGCTTCTCAATCCTGAGTCTTTGCTGTTGCCTGAGCTGATATCTGTGGTGACAGGTGGCCCAGCGATGACCCTGATCAGTAAGTGCCCCAGAAATATCCCCTGCTCATGTCCACATTGATTACCCTGTGTTCTGTTCTCTGCATACCAGATGGGTAGTGGGGAAGGATTGAGCCTGCAGGATGAGTCCCATCCAGGCTCTCCCTGATGCTGCAGATCCAGGTACCTTCCATCTACCACCTGGACCATGGTTGAAAGTCCTTGAACAGCATGGTAGGAGGGGATATCCACCCACCCATAGTTTACTTTCCAAACTCCACCAGCCCCCACTCCCACCTTATTGCCTGGAAAATGACGTTTTGAAGACATGCAGGATCACCCTTCCCAGTGCTGAGTTGTGCTAACTCACTTAACTCTCAGGAAAATGCTCTGAGATCTATGGTATTTGAAGTTGATAAAACTGAGGGACTTAGAGGGTAAGTTATTTGCAAAAGGACATGCAGTCAGGAGGTGGCAGGTCTAGGACTGGGACCCTGGAATCTGGTTCCTGAGTCTGTCCTCTAGCCAGAACTCCCACTACCCCTTGGAAGAGCTCCCCAGAGCACCCCACCTATTTTTAAGGATCTTGATGTGATGCTTCCTGAGCCCTTTCCTCAGGGAATCAAGGACACTCTTCTTCCCTTTCATTACATGCTCAAACTCTTTGTGTATTTGTTATACTCCCACTCTTGTCTCTTTATTGCCTCCACTGGATCATTGGCTTATCTCAAAGAGGCTTCTAGAATGTCTAGCACATGATAGGGCTTAATCTATATTGGTGGGTGAGTGTTGGGTGATGGACTTGAGCTTCATTATTGTGAAAGCACCCACAGACCAGAGGGTGAGGGAAACTCTCAACCTTGCTTTTTCCAGAAGTGGATAGAAGCTAATCCCTGAACTGTTGTTCCTTTCAACCATCCCTGCATTCACAATCCCAAGGTAGTGCAAACTCCCTTCCCCAGGTTCCTGCCTCACCCAACCTGCTGACTATCTTTCTGTCAAAACTGAGTTCCAGGGCCATGTCTGTCCTTAGTTCTCTCCATAGTACATCTGTGGCTCTCAGGGAGCACAGTGCTGGGTCACTTATTCATCCTTTCAGAATGACGGTATACTTCTGTTTAGAAGACTCTCTGGTGAGAGTTTGGGTGTCTTCCCTCCTTGGTCATTCCCATGGTGGGAAGCCCCTTCTGCCAAGGGTGAAGCTAGAAGTGGTCTGGAAATGGCATTGCTGCCCAGGGACCTCAGGAACACATCACTGTCCCATCCATTAAGCTTTGTGAGTCAGACTGAGAGTGGCTTGTTCTATCCTGAGAAAACCCAGAGTTGGGAGAGGTTCAAGTGGCATGTCTACACCCCTAAATATTCCTTCCTTCCATGCCCCTGGTCTGTGGCTTTGACTCCATCTTCCATCACCTGATTCCAAGCTACCTCCTTTCACAGGCTTTCCCAACACCACAATCAGGACCACAATTCATACATGTGCATGGATGCATAGGAGTGGGCTCTCATGCACCCACACATGTATTCAGGCAAGTCCTTGCATGCCTACAAATTAGTGCCCTTGAAGACACAAACACCCCTGTATACAGTCCTGCACACACACACTGCAACAGAGGGTCAGACCCATGATGACTTTATTTCTTCATCCTCAATCTGGGCATGTGTCACATGCAGAAGCAGTTTTCAAGAATGCACAGGATGAGATGCATCATGCCCCTCTTTCCTTCAAATTCACATTTCCATCAACTTTCAAGACAGTCACTTTACTGACTGGAACTGGGCACAGAAACCTCCATATCCTTTCCTCCTTGCATTCCCACCTAGGAGTTGGGGGCTACATTTTGTATTCTGATTCATGGTCTCTACAATCAGCAGCAGCCCCAGTAATTCCCTCAGTTGATTGTAGATGTAACCAGCCATCTATGCAATCAACTTATTGATAACTAAATCCATATAATGCCCTTGTATTACAATTAGTCCAGTGCTTGCTTGACCAAACTACTGGGCACCATTACCTGGCTGACTGTCCACCCCTTGTCAACATGGCAGCTATATGGTTCACATTAAACCATACTTAGTCTCTAAATAAAAGCAATAACATATATATATATACATATATTTCTGCCTAAGAAATACTCAACTAACCTGCATACCACCATAAATGCACTGAATCTCTCCAGAATAGGTTGCAAGTCCTTGGATAATGTTCACTATTCAACAGGACATCCTTAAATACTATGCCATGAAACTAATACAACTTATGTCTTATGATAAGGTGAAAGGTTAGGGAAGAAAACAATGATTCATTTTATGTACATATACAAACATACTCATACCAAAAGGAAGAAATATTCATGACCATTATAGTTCTCATTCTCTGTTATCAGTCACATATTTGTCACTACCTTCTTCCACTACTCATTCCATGTTCCCTTTAGCCTTAGAAAGCACCTTAGCTGGAAGTGGTTCTTTGCCTGGTCATGTGACCCAAATTTTCATTTCTGAAGATTCTGGGTGATTGTTAGTCCTGCTTGGATTGGGTTATTGCAATTCCATTGACTTTAATCACAGGGCATGGTAGTACCCTAGGGGATCTCCTGCATTCCAGGCAAACTCTTCTTTACCTCCATTGTGTAGGATCAATCCTCCCATCCAGTACAGCAATTCCTTTCTTTGCTTGTTGATTCAGAGGCACAGGAGCCCAAAGTGGCCAGGTGGCTGTCTTAACTTCCAGATCAATGGAATCATTGCTGTATTCCCTGGTGGAAGCACCCTTTCTTTTGGAACTAAGACCTCTAGACCAGCAGAGCTTAAAGTTGCAGGAAAAGGAAGCAAAAACTTTCCCAGTGGATCACTAGGAATAATAGTGAGTATTGACAATCCCATTTCCACTTCTAAATTCCTGAACCCATGAATCCTAACTATGGGAGAAAGAGCACCATAGTGGATATGTTGATATAGAGCACACACAGCCTCCTGAAGACCATTGCCCCAGCCCTGAAAGGTACTGCCACCTACTTTGCACCAAAATTGAGTCTTCAAAAGGTCATTCCACTGTTCTATCAACTCAACTGCTTCAGGAAGATGGGGAACATGGGAACACTGGTGAATTCCATGGGCATGTGCCCAGCCCAGCACATCATTTGCTGTGAAGTGGGTTTCTTGATCAGAAACAATGCTGAGTGTAATACCATAGTGGTGGATAAGACATTTAGTAAGTCCACAGATGGTAGTTTTGGAAGAAGTATTGTGTGCAGGAAAGGCAAATGCATATCCAGAGGATGTGTTTATTCCAGTTAGAACAAATCACTACCCCTTCCATGATGTAAGTGGGCCAATGTAATCAACCTGCCTTCAGGTAGCAGACTGATCACCTTTGGGAATGGTGCCATACTGGGGAGTGAATGTGGGTCTCTGCTGCTGGCAGATCAGGTGGTCAGCTGTGACTGTAGCCAAATCAGCTTTGTTGAAGAGAAGTCCATGTTCCTGAGTCCATGCATAAACTCCATCCCTACCACCATAGCCACTTTGTTCATGAGCCCAATTGGGCAATGACAGGAATGGCTGGGGAAAGAGACTATTAGCCACAGAGAAGGTCATCTTATCCATTTGAGTATTAAAATCTTCCTTTGCTGAAGAGACCCTCTGGTAAGCATGCACATGAGACACAAATACTTTCATATTTTTCTGCCCCTTCAGAAAGGTCTACACACAAACCTTTTCTGCAAACTTCTTTGTCACAAATTTTCCAGTTATGTTCCTTCCAAGTCCCTGACCATCCAGTCAAATCATTGGCAGCAAAATGAAAAACCAGGTATCCTGCTTGAAGCTCTGCCCACTGGAAGGATTTTCCCTCACCACTGTCCTTCAGCAATGTCCCAGAAAGAGGCTGCACTGCTGCAGCTGTCCACTTTTTGGTGGTTCCTTCACATCATGAAGAACCATCAGTAAAGCAGCCTCAAATTTTCTTTTTCCACATCAAATGATTGTAAGGAACTCCCCAAGAGGCCATAATTGTGGACTGGGAAAGAGAAGATAATGTGGCAGGAGTAGTGACCATGGGCTTTTGGGCCACTTCCTCATGTAACTTACTTTTGCCTTCAGGACCACCTTGAGCCCTATCCCATTAATACCACTTCCACTTTATGGTGGAGTGCTGCAGTGCCTGCCCAACTTTATTGTTTGGTGGGTCAGAAAATACCCAGCTCATAACAAACAAGTCAGATCTCATGGTAACTTTTTGGCCCATGCTTAAATATTCAGTCTTACTAAGGCCCTGTAGCAGGACAAAAGCTTTTCTAAAAAGGAGAGTAGTTATCTATAGAAGATGGCAGGGCTTTGCTCCAAAATCCTAAAGGCCTGAATTGTGATTCTCCTATAGGGGCCTGCCAAGGCCTCCAGATGACATCTCTACTTGCCATTGACACTTTCAGCACCATTGGATCTGCTGGATCATATGGCCCAAGTGACACTGCAGCTTGCACAGCACCCTGGACCTGTCACAGAGCCTCCTCTTGTTCCAGTCCTCACTCAAAACTAGCAGCTTTTCTGGTCACTCAGTAAATGGGTCAGAGTAGCACACCCAAATGAGGAATATATTGTCTCCAAAATCCAAAGAAACCAAATAAGCATTGTGCCTCATTTTTAGTCATAAAAGGGGTCAGTTGCAATAGCTCATCCTTCACTTTAGATGAGATAGCTCTACATGCCCCACACTATTGGACACTTACAAATTTCAGCAAGGTAGAAGTCTACTGTATTTTTGTTGTATTTATCTCCCATCATCTCTCACACAAATGCCTTACCAAAAAGTCTGGAGTCATTGCTATGTCTTGCTCACTAGATCCAGTCAACATGATATCATTAGTATAATGGACTAGTGTGATATCTGTGGGAGGGAGAGATGATCAAGGTCCCGGCAGACACAATTATGACATAGGGCTGGAGTGTTGATATGCCTTTGAGGCAGGCCATGCCAGCTGAAAGCAAACTTTCAGTGGTCCTTATTAAAGGCAATTGAGAAAAAAGCATTTGCCTAATCAATCGCTGCATGCCAGGTACCAGGTACCAGGGAATGTGTTGATTTGCTCAAGCAATGATACAACATCTGGAACAGCAGCTGCAATTGGAGTCACCACCTAGTTAAATTTATGATAATCTGTCATCCTCCAAGGTCATCTGTTTTCTGCACAGACCAAAAATTAGAGTTGAATAGGGATATGGTGGGAATTGCCACCCCTTTGTCCTTCAAGTCCTTGATAGCGGCACTGATCTCTGCAATCCCTCCAGGAATCCAGTATTGCTTTTTTAAAAGAAATAGATAAACTCTTTTATTAACATTCAAAACTCTACATCATTATAATGGAAAAATAAATGTTTCTCTAATGACTAATTGCAAAAAATCTATCCATGGCCTAATAAGAGGTTTAGGGTGTACTAGGCTTTATGCATATCTTAGAGACAGGACATCAGCTTGTTGGGATCATTAGGGTATGACTGCTAATGAGAAACTGCAATTTATAAAACATTCTCTGAAGAGCATTCCCAAAGAGTAATTCCTCTGAAATTAAAACAGAAAATAAAACTTATGTTTATACCTAGTTCTAATTTATACCTAGTTCAATAAAGTTGTAATTTCACAGCATCAATGTTTATTACACAACAATCAACCAACAGATACTATTTCAAAGACTATTAATTTTCCTTCCTTGTTTATTTCCAGCACTGATCATTCTAAGGCTTTGTAAGCACATCCAGGAATTGAGCAGGAACTGCTGATTTGGTCACAAAAATCCCTCTTGGATCAGCAGCATTTTTATTTATGGATCTGTGCATTGATGTGGGGTTCCAGAGTACATTAATCATAAGGTAAGTCAGGGAGGTTATGTTTTGCCTGGAACCTAAAATTCCCAAAGCAGGTACCAACTTCCTACTCATGCTGCTGGGCCCACCCCTGGTCCCCTTCAGCCTATGGGGGAGCCATAACTGTGTCCTTGATGGCAGCTGCATGGCCCAGGGCACTGGGTCCAGATTTGCTTTTGATTTACAATTTTGCTAGGTAGGGGCAGTTCTTGAGGCTTCCACTTGGCCTTTCCTACCATAATAGCCCTCACTCCACAAGTCAGGTCCAATGGGGGGATTCTGCCAGTGACTGAGTATGTCTATTCCAGTCATTCATTCCAGAACTGGAGGGAAAAACCACAGAATCTGTCCAGGTATCCAATGAACCCACTGTGAGATGTACCTGTGCTAAAACTCCACTGATCACCTGACCTCCATTAGCCCTTACCCTGACTGGTGGACCATGGTGATGTTTTTGGTCTCCTGGAATTAATGTCACTTCTGAGCCAGTGTTTAATAATCCCCAAAATGTCTGAACATTTCCTCTTCCTCAATCCACAGTTGCCTTATAAAACACTGTAGATCTCTTTGGGGGAAAGTTGGAAGACGTTTAATAGTATAATTTTTTGGCATTGTAACAGGATGCCAAGGAGAGCTGGTCTTCCCCTCATTCAAGGGGCTCTGGATCTCTAAACTGTCTCAAGCCTGGGAATTGATTAAGGAGCCATGACTCTCTGATTCTGCAATTCAAGTAAGGGTTTTGTTCACTTTACCTAGAACACTTCTGCTTATACAGATCAAGTAGGAATTTAGTAGACTGTCCATCTCTTTTACTTCTAGGTACCCCATAAGACTATGTGACTCATAATCTTTTGATTGATGTCTGAGTGTGACTTTCATTGTGGTAGACATACCCACATGTCTTTGGCAATTAAGTGCTGTTCCTTGGCTTCTGCCAGCCCAGGATCCAATCATCCCCATACTTTTCAGTAATTCTAGTTCCACGAGAGAAGTTCATAAAGTAATATCTGGCCTACAGAGAAGAGCAACCACAGAGCTCATCAGGGAAGAGACAGTTAGCTTCACAAATTTATTCCTCACAGTGTTGGTTTAAGTTTAGTCCTCTGGGCATTCCAGGGGTCGGTGGGCAGATCTTAAATGGTGAATCCATTCTAGGATTCCAATCTTTTTAAGCCTTTGGATCCCCTCATCTGTCATATACCAGAGTAAATGAAGCATCTTGACCTCAAGTATTATAAGTCATCTTTTGGTCCATGTTTCCACCAGCCACCCAAACAAACTATTAGAGCCCTTTTGAACCCCTTGATCTACAACACTGAATCCAGAATCTCTGCTTAGTATGTCCATATCAATAAATTCAGCCTGATCCAACTTCATATTCCTTCCACCATTATTGCATACCCTTAATATTCCCTTGATTTCTATCTATATAAATTGGAAAGCTCATGCAGTTCTTTTAGAGTATAGTGTACTTCTTCATGGGTCACACTTTGTACTTCACCTTTGGGGGCTTGTTGTGATTTTAGTCTAGCTATAGGTCTGGAAGAGAAGGGGTGGTGGCAGTAAGTATGGAGATAAATTAGAAGTGTTTTTCAAGTTAATTACCTCACAGCATCCAATTGCATCTTCAGCTGCTGAGACAGGATTAATCTCTTCAAGCTTGGGTTGGATGGTAGACACTTCAGGGCAGGTTGGATATTGGGTGATGACTTCTTCAGAGATGGAAGTGGTGGAAACTCCTTGAGGCAAGCTTGAGATTGGGTAGTGTAGGCTTGAGGCTCAGTGGTACCCTCCTCAAAGCAAGGAGGAGGTCCAGACTCTTTGGGGCAAATTAAAAAATTAATAATAATATATAACAAAAAATAAAATAATATAAAAATTTTTCATTGTGTCTTTCATCACAGTAAGATCTGTTGTCTATTAGGTACAATGAAAATTTCTTCTATATGTTTCCCAGTGTGTTTTTTAAAAGATTTATTTTATTTATTTATTTATTTAAAGCACCTGCTGCTTGTGCTCACTGTGTCCATTTGCTGTGCATTTTTCTGTGTCTGCTTGTCTCCCTTTGTTGTGCCAGCTCACCATGCCATGCAGGCCATCTGCTCACCATGCCATGCGGGCCAGCTTACCTTCACCAGGAGGCCCTGAGAATCAAACCTGGGACCTCCCAAATGGTAAACAGGAGCTCAACCACTCGAACTACATTCGCTTCTCTCCCATAAGTTTTTATTTTGTTTTATCTTCAGAGAAACTAGGTTATAGAAAAGTCACATAGAAAATATAGAAGATTCCTCTATTCCCAGCCACCTCCCCCTCTCCCACTCATGCTTATTAATAACATTTTACATATGTATGGTACATTTGTTACAATTGATGTACAAATATTGTAACATTGCTATTAACCATGGTCAATGATTTGCATTATGGTTTGCATTTTGCACCATACAGTTTTATAAGCTTTGACAAAATTTAAAATGACCTTTATCCATTTTGCAAGGTCATCCAGAACAATTCCAATTCATTAAAAATGCCCTAAGTACAATCTCTGCTATTCTTCCTTCCCCTTCCCCTCAGAATCTATGATAACCACCAACTTTTAGGTTTTGTAGAATAAGGTTCATAGTTACATGCAATAATATTGAGGTCTTGACATACTGGTTTGTTTTCTTTTACTATGCACTGCCTTTGTTCTTGTGAGATTCTTGCCCCTTTAATTGAGAACATAGCAGGACTTCCCAGGGTGGGAGGTTTATATTTTCTTGTTAATTGTGTAGCTCTCCATCCACTGAGATAACATACTATGACAAGATGAACACTTTCATATTCCATAGAAGCGTGCCCCAGTGCACCCTATCCCACATATCCCCCACCCCCAATGCCCTGCACAAGTAACCCTCCCATGCCATAATTCCCAAAAAAACATTCCCAGCATTGTAGTTTTAACCACAGCCCTACAAATACCCATAGATCACCTGTTCCTTCCTTCAGCCCTCCCCCCAATTCCATGGATTTTCTAACCCACCCCCACCTTACTCCCTCTCATATTCCAGCACTGTCAAACCCAATCTCAACACTGCATGAATTTCACCCCATTCACTGCCCAACATCCCCTTTCACCTTATCATAGGTCTTGCTTTTATTGAGCCTCAACTCTCCATACTCTACTCCTGTTCTGTCTCCTGATAAACTATATTCCAGACTTTATCTCTGTGAGCCTGCTCAATTTGCTTGAACCATATCAGTGAGGTCATGTAGTATTGGTCCTTCAGTGACTGGCTTACTCTACTCAACATAAGGTCTTCAAGATTCAGCCATGTTGTCCTGTGTGTTAATACTGCATTCATTCTTACAGCTGAGTAATATTCCATTGTATGTCTACACCACAAATTTCTTCATTCATCTGTTGATGGACACTTGGGTTGCTTCCAACTTTTGGCAACAGTGAATAAAGCCACTATGAACATTGATGTTCATATATCTGTTCATGTCCCTGCTTTCAATTCTTCTGGGTATATACCCAGAAGTGGGATAGCTGGATCATATGGCAATTCTATAGTTAGCTTTCTGAGGAACTGCCAAACTGTCCTCCAGAATGGCTGCATTATTCTATATTCTCACTAGCAGTGGATGAGTGTTCATTCCCTTTCCTCCACATCCTCTCCAACACTTGTACTTCTTTGTTTTCTAATAGACATCAGTTTAATAGGTATAAGATGATATCTTGTTGCAGTTTTAATTAACATTTCCCTAATAGCTAGTGAAGTTGAGCATCTTTTTGTGTGCTTTTTAGCCATTTGTATTTCTTCTTTGGAGACATGTCTACTCAAATCTTTTGCCCATTTTAAAATGGCTTGTTTGTCTTTTCATTTTTGAAATGTATGTTTCTTTATATATGCAGGATATTAAGCCCCTATCAGATAAATGGTTACCAATTATATTATCCCATTGAGTAGGCTGCCTTTTCAATTTCTTGACAAACTCCTTTGAAGTAAAAAGATTTTAATTTTGGGGAATTTCCATTTATCTATTTTTCATTTGTTGCTTGAGCTTTAAGTATAAAGTTTATGAAACCATTTCCTACCACAATATCTTGTAGATGCATCCTTACATTATCTTCTTGTAGCTTCATGGTCATAGCTTTTATATTTATTTCTTTGATCCACCTTGAGTTAATTTTTGAATAGGGTGTGTGATGGTGATCCTTTCTCATTTTGGGGATATGGATATTCAGTTCTCCAAGCACCATTTGTTGAAGAGGCCACTCTCTCCCAGTTGAAAGGGCTTGGTGGCCTTATCAAATATCAGTTGACTGTATATGTGAGGATCTATATCAGCATTCTCAATTCACTTCCGTTGGTCAGTATGTTTATCCTTGTACCAATATAATGCAGTTTTGACCACCGTAGCTTTGTAGTATGCTTTAAATTCAGGTAGTGTGATTCCTCCAATTTTGTTTTTTATTATTCAATATGATTTTGGCTATTTGTCACCACTTGCCCTCCCAAATAAATTTCATGATTAACTTTTCTAACTCTGTAATAAATGTTGTGATTCTTATTGGGATTGTGTTGAATCTGTAATTAATGTGAGTAGGACAGACATCTTAATGATGTTTAGTCTTCCAATCCATGAACATGGAATATTCTTCCATTCATTTAGGTGTTATTTGATGTCCTTTAACAATATTGTATAGTTTTCTGTGTACAAGTCCTTTACATCTTTGGTTAAGTTTATTCCTAGGTGTTTTCTTCTTTTAGTTGCTATTGTGAATGGAATTTTTTTTTCTTGATTTCCTCTTCAGATTGCTCATTACTGGTGAACAAGGCTGTTAATGATTTTTGTGTGTTGATCTTATATCCTGCCACTTTACTCAACTCATTTATCAGCTCTAGAATCTTTGCTGTAGATTTTTCAGGACTTTCTATATATAGGATCATGTCATCTGTAGTGAAATTTTTGCCTCTTCTTTTCCAGTTTGGATGATTTTTATATCTTTTTCTGACCTAAATGTTGAAGTAAGTTCCTCTAACACAATGTTAAATAAGAGTGATGACAGTGGGCATCCTTGTCTTGCTCCAGATCTCAGCGGGAAAGCCTTTAGCACTTCACTTCTGAGCATTAAGTTAGCTGTGGATTTTTCATATATACCTTTCATCATGTTGAGGAGCCTTATGAAGTATTTTGGTCAAGAAAGGATGCTGTATTTTGTCAAATGCTTTTACTGCATCAATAGAGATGATCATGTTATTTTTTTTTCTTTTGATCTGTTAATGTGGTGTATTACATTGATTAATTTCCTTATGTTGAACCATCCTAGCATACCATGGATGAAACCCACTTGGTCTTGTGTATAATTCATTTGATGTGTTGTTGGGTACAATTAGCAAGTATTTTGTTGATGATTTTAGCACCCATGTTCATAAGAGTGTTGGCTTGTAGATTTCTTTTCTTGTGGTGTCTTTATGTGGCTTTGGTATTAGGGTGATGTTGACATCATAGAATGAGTTACGCAATGTCCCTTGCACTTCTATTTTTTGGAAGAGTTTAAGCAGGATTGGTGTTAGCTCTTTTTGGAATGATTGGTAAAATTCACATGTTAAACCATCTGGTCCTGAGCTCTTCTTAGTTGGGAGGTTTTAGATGACTAACTCAATTTTGTTAGTTGTGATTGGTCTGTTGAGTTAATCAATTTCTTATTTCATCAATGTAGGCTGTTTGTGTGTTTCTAGAAATTTTCCATTTCAATGAATTCAGAAAGACTGAAATTTTACAAAAAAAATTATGAAATATTTCTTTTATCACAATGGAATGAAGCTGTAAATTAATAAAAGATGGGACAGTGAACCAGAATTGGCATAAATATATGGAAGTTAACACCCTCTTAGACAATCAGTGAGTCAAGAAGGAAAGTGCAGAAGAAATTATTAACTACCTTGAAATGAATGAAAATGAGAACACTACATATCAAAACCTATGGGATGCAGGAAAAACAGTGCTGAGAGGGAAATTTATAGCCATAAATGCCTAAAATTAAAGAAGAAGAAAGAGATAAAATCAAAGACTTAACTGCACACCTGGAGGAATTTGAAAAAGAACAACAAACTAATCCCAAAACCAGCAGAAAAAAGGGAAATATCAAAGATTAGACCAGAGCTAAAAGAAACTGAGAATAAAAAATAGGAGAAAAAAATTAACAAAACCAAATTTGGTTCTTTGAGAAGATTAATAAAATTGACAAACTCTTAGCTAGCTTAACATAAAAAAGAGAAAAAATACAAATCCATAAAATAAGAAATGGGGGAGGGGATATCATGACTGATCCCACAGAAAAAAAGAATTTCATAAGAGGATACTTTGAAAATTGTATGCCAATACGATGGGTATCTTAGATTCAACATATTTTGAAACTCACCAGGGGAATCCAATATGAGTCAAACTAATAATCAGTCCACATGCACTACTTATTCAGTTTTAATTTGCATAAATATTAAGGGTTATTGATAATATACATATTTGGATGCAGCAGGGCTGGATTTTAACTGAGAGTCTGTTTATCAAACAAGATATGGGACCAAACAAGATATGGTCACAACTGTGTTACCAAGCTCTTATTTTCTCTCTGGAAAATGAAATTTGATCAATAATTTAAAGAAATGATCCCCTATATTTAGAAACCCAAACAATTGTGCAACATTTCATAATTTTGAAAACTTTATTAACATTAAGCAAAATTTTAAAAACATATTTACAATTATATTTTAATATTCAAAGGCACAGAATAGTCTCCATAACAATTGCGTTTAGTGGCTTCCAAGGAGCAAAATGTCTCTTCTCAGGGGAGGGATGCTTAAAAAAGTGTAGATCCCATGGGTGGCCCATTACGCAAAGTTTTACAAAATTCAGTCAACTGCTCACCAAATGCACAAGAATTTATTTTCCAATTCACATTATAGTTTTCAATGTAATATATAATAAAACCAAGTTTGATGAGTACCATTTTATATTCAACTTCAGTTTACATAATTAAAATAGTCAGTGCCAGTGTGGCCACTCCCAGTTTTGTCTGGGGTTCCACCATGTGCACACCCACAGCAGCTGGGAAAGTGCTGATTCACCAGACACAGCTGCTTCCTGCATCCTTCCTCTCCTCAGGCCTTAAGTAACCTCTAAGTCATGTGCATATTCCTTGCATGGAAACTTTCTTTTTTTAGGAGGAACCAGGGATCAAACTTATGACATTGTATATGGGAGGCAGGCACTCAACCACTGAGCTATATTGCTCCCTTATTCAGTTTTAAGAAATGTTCTTTATAAGGCATTTCATAAGGACTTAATTCGTCTTCTTTTGGGCATGACCTTAACCCTCAGTTGGGCAATTTGCAGGGCTTTACCCCACTTGAGATGAGTTTTTAAACAAATCTTAGCAATGGTTTCTTTTAAGGTGAGATTCATTTGCTCAGTCTTTCCTGTGGATTGAGGTCTTCATGGAGAATGCAAACTGCCAATCTGTAATAGCCCAGACACATCTTTAGTCACTTCAGAAATAAAGGCCACCCTATTGTCACTTTGTATAGACATAGGAAGTTCAAACCTTGGAATGATTTCTTTATTAAGACTTTGACTACTCCTCAAGCTTTTTCCATTTGGCATGGGAAGGCTTTTATGCAATTAGTGAAAGTGTCTACAAACAGTAGCAAATCCTCAAAGTTTGCAGCAGCTCTTGGCATTACAGTAAAGTCAGTTTGCCAGGCTTCTCCTCTTCTTCATACTCTGTATTGTACTCCTTTGGTTAAGGCTGAAGGCTGAGTTTTAGGGTTAGCTTGAGCACAAGTTACACACTGATCTTTTACTGACTGAATCATTCTGCACAGAGTGGATCCTATGAGGAATTGACTTATCCACTGAAAGAGTTTCATGTCCACAATGAGTAAGTCTATGGAAATAAGTAGCAATGGGTTTCACTAGGCTTTCAGGTATGGGAAATTTGTGGTAGTCTTCCCAAAGTTCCCAAGGACTCTCTTTTCAACCAGCCATTGCCTGTGGCTTGAGAATATACCCACTATTTTTTCTGACTAAATCTTTTTTCCAATATTGGGGCTTCCCAAAATGGCTTTAGGATAAGGTCTCACTAACTCTGGGGTATTAATGGGTGGTATAGTCTTTCAGTGTGGAGGGGTGTAATAAGAGTTAGTTCTATTCTCCCTGCAGCTAACTTAGTGGCTTTATCAGCTAAACCACTTGTGTTTGCTTCTCTGCTATTGGAAGTTTGGTGTTCTCTGCAATGAATGACTGCTAATTCCTTGGGGGAGTATCAAAACATCAAGCAGCTTTAGAATGAAATCAACATGTTGTATGTCCTTATTAGCAGCAGTGAGTAAGCCCCTCTTTTTCCAAATGGCTCCACAGGTGACACTGTAAAGGCATATCTGGAGTTTGTATAAATGTTCACTCTTTGTCCTGCACTTTACTGGAGGGCTCTTGCAAGGGCTACTAGTTCAGCCCTCAGAGCTGAAGTTCATGGGGACAAGGATCCTGCTTCCAAAGTTTCTACCAGGGTGACTACCAAATACCCTGCTTATTGCTTCCTGTGGTCCATAAAACTACTTTCATCAGTAAATCATTCAAGAGCTGGGATTTTTAGGTATACATCAGTCAGTACCAATCTTCTGGAAGATATTTCCTTAAGGAGTTGTACACAGTCATGTTTGAGGAGTATCCATTCTAATTTATTCTAAACTCTCAAAGCAAAGTGGCAACATTAAGTTTGTCAATAGTCTTTAAGGTCATAATAGAATTGCCTAATGGAGTGTCTTGATAGATCTCCTCTTTGTTTAAATATTTTAATTACTCAGGAGGAGTACAGATGAAAGCTGGAGAACTTAATGTGAAGTTTTCTGTGGTCACAAGTAGTTGTTTCTGTGTGCAGACAGGCAGGCCAGACTTAAGATACAAGGTCTAGCTGTTTGGACAGGTATGCTATTGGGCAGGTACTCCTCCAAAGGTTGAGTAAAAACTCCCAGGTTGATGCCTTGCCATTCATCTAAGAACAAGTGAACATTTTTGTGTAGTCTGGCAGTCCTAGACCTGGGGCAGTAATTTTTTCTTATGGTTCTAAATGTAATTGTACATTCTGGTGTCCAGACTAGGGGCTCTTTTTCACTTCAAGTGCTTCATATAGTAGCTTAGCTATAAATCTAAAATTAGTTATCCATAGCTTATACTAACAAGCCATGTTGAGAAATTCTATGAGCTCCTTTTTGTTCTTAGGCTTGAAACTCCGTATAAGGCTTCCTTTTGCCTGGGCAGGAGGGCCCATTGTCCCTCAGAGAATTTAAAATTAAAATATTTAACACGAGTTTGCATAACTTGGGCCTTCTTTTCTGACACTTATATCTTTTTCCAGCTAGTCTCTGTAACATTATTACTATGTTCTTATCTGAGGCTTCTTATATTTTGCTAGCAATGAGTATATCATCTACCTATTGAAGGAAGAGCCTTTCCCTGAGTCATACCACCTGAAAATCCCTGGATAGGGCTTGCTCCCAAAGGTCAGAGAATTCTTAAACTCTTGCAGCAGCACAATTCAACAATACTGTTGCTTCATTCCAGTCTCAGGATCTTTCCATTCCAAAGCAAAGAGTCTCTGTGATTCCTTCTCTAGCTGGATGCAAAAGAAAGCACCTTTTAAGTCCAGGACTGTGAATCAGGTGTATGTGTTAGTAATATAATCAAAGAGTGTGAAGGGATTAACTCTCAAATCTTGTACAAATCTGTATTCCTGAGTATCTGGTTTAAGCACTGGTAAGATAGTGGTATTAAAGTCTGGTCGACAAGGTCTAATTAGTCCCCACTTGAGAAATTTCTTGATTAGGGGTTAGATGCTAGCTCTAGCCTCCTGTCTGAGTGGATTCAGTTTTAGATGGGTACTGCAAACTTCTCAGTTACCCCAGCTAAATCCAGCAGGTTCCTTAGAAGGCACAGATGTTTATGGCTGTGACCTGTATGTTCACTTCATTAGGTGAAAATCAAAGTGAAGTTTGCAATTTGGAAAGTAAGTGTTGGCTGAGAAGGAGAATTGGGCATTCAGTCATGTAGTGAAATCTGAGTCAGTTGAATCTCTCCAATCTGATATTGCAGTGGTTCTGAGAATGGCTTAAAGTTTTTAGTCCCCAAACATCAATGATAGGGACTGATTAATTACTTTCTTTACTTAGTCTCTGGTTAAAAACTGGATAATTGGTTCTAGTGTCCACCAAGAAGTCAACTAACTTCTTACACATTTGAAATGAGACCTAAATTTCAGTGTGGTTGATCAGGATGGTTTCCCAACCAGTGGAAGGTGCTCCCAGGCCCCATCATTCCAGGTTGCTCTCTTCATCCTCTCCTAACTGTGGGAGTTGGACTGCTAGGTGGGGTGTCCTAGCCCCTCATTTACCAGGGAGACTCAGGCATTCCTGCTTCCAATGTCCCTCCTCCTTACAGTAAGCACATACCTGGGGACATAATGGTCTTTCTGGGGCCCCTATAAGATCTTACTCTTCATTGAGCTTACCATGGAAGCTTTTCCTCATCTCACAGTCTGTGGGTCCCTGACATTCTTGCTGATAGGTGCTCCTGTGAGGTTGACTTTGTAGGCAGCATGTTACTTTTGCTGCTTCTTATGGTTTTTCCCAGTTGTGAAAAACCTTACAGGCAATCTCTACTAATTGTGACATAGACATGTCCAATCACCCTTCCAATTCCTAGAGTTTTCTCCTTATATCAGGAGCACATTAAATATAGTTAACAGTGCACACTTTAGCGGGGTCCTCTGTGTCTAAATCAGTGTACTGTCTATAGGCCTTAAGCAATTGCTCTAAATAGACAGGATGGTTTTCTTCAGGGTCTTGAAATATTTATTAATTTTATTAAGGTTCCTTTGGACACTCTTTTTCTAAGACCTGCAATAATATAAACTTAATAATGATTCAATTTTGTCCTGTCTGACTGCTCATTTGGATTCTAATTTGACCCAATTCAGGGAACTGCTTAGTCTTCTGGAATTTTCACTGAATTGTTTGGATTATTGTTGCTCAGAGAGTCAGCATGATCATGGGAATATATATATTTTAAGTTTATCTCTTATACGCAAATACACATAAACAATAAGTGTATAGTAAAAGTACATGCATAATATCATACTGGGCTCCCATACCTCATCCCACCACTAATATCTTCAATACCTTGCATTGTTGTGAAACATGTGTAACAAGTTATGAAATAGCATTGTCAAAGTATTACTACTAACTATAGTCCATATCTTATATTTGTTGTATTTTCCTCCAACCCACCCACAAATTATCTAAAGTATAAAATCAGTGGGATTAGGCAAAATCACTGAGTTGTGCATTCATTACTTCAATCAATATCAGAGCATTTTCATTATTCCAAAGAAAACAAAACAAAAACCCCAATATCATACCCATATGTTAGTGCTACTAATTGCAAATTCTATGATATGTTTATACAATTTCCATTCATTTCCAGACATTCACAAACAATTTTTTTACCAATTTTGCACAGACTAAATCTCAGCTTTCAATTCTTTAACCACATTATATTCTCTGGTGACTTACATTCTAGCTATTAATTCCATGAGTATGCATATTTGTTTCATAATAGTGAAATTATACAACATATGTCCTTTTGTGCCTGGCTTGCTTTACTTAATATAATGTCCTCTTTGTTCATCCACATTGTCATATGCTTCATGACTTCATTTCTTTTTACAGCTGTAAAATATTTCATTATGTGTATATACCACAGCTTGTTTATCCATTTATCAGTTGATGGACATCTGGGTTGTTTCCATATTTGGACAATTGAGGATAATGTCACTATGAACATTGGTGTGCAGATGTCTGTTTGTGTCTCTGCTCTCAATTCTTCTGGGTATATACCTAGTAGTCATATTCCCTTGGTCACATGGTAGAGCTATATTCAACTACCTTAGGAACCACAAGACTTCCACATTGGCTGTACCATTCTATATTCCCAACAATAGTATATAAGTGTTCCTATCTCTCAACATTCTCGCCAACATTGGTAGATTTCTATTTTGTTAATAGTGGCCATTTTAGTAGTGGGAAATGATATCTCATTGTAGTTTTTATTTGCATTTCCCTAATAGTCAATGATGTTGAATATTTTTTTCATTTTTTTTCACCATTTGTATTTATTCTTTACAAAAATGTCTCTTTGGGTCTTTCGTCCATTTTTAATCAGGTCATTTGTTTTTTTATTGTTGAGTTGTAGGATCTCTTTATATGTCATGGATATTAGGCCCTTGTTGGATGTGTAATTTCTGAGTATTTTCTCTCATTGAGTAAGCTGCATTTTAACCCTCTTTACAGAGTCTTTTGAGATGCAGGAATATTTAATTAAAAAAAAAAGTATTGAAATATATCATACATAAATACACATACATAAATATATGTAAGTGGATAGTAATAGCTGTGAACTTACAAAACAATCATACATGACATCATACAGGGCTCTCATACTTCACCCTACCACCAATAACTTGCATTGTTGTGAAACATTTTAAACTAATGATGAAAGAGCATTCTCAAAATATTATTACTAACCAAAATATCTTACATTTGCTGTGAGACCTCCTCAAAATTAAATATTTCATTCACCAAATGTAAAAAATATTTAATTTTGAGGGGGTTACATTTATCTATTTTTTATTTTGTGGCTTGTGATTTGTGTGTATGGTTTAAGACCCTCCCCTATTACAAGGTCTTGAAGATGTTTCCCCACATTATCTTCTGAGCATTTTATGGTCCTGGCTTTTATGTTTCAGTTTTGGATCCATTTTGAGTTGGTCCTCGTATAGGGAGTAAGATAGGGGGCTTTATTCATTCTTTTGGTAATGGATATCCAATTCTCCCAGCACCATTTGTTGAAAAGACTGTTCTGTCCCAGAGAAGTGGACTTGGTAGGCAAACTGAAAATCAGTTGACCACAGAAATGAGTGTTTATTTCTGAGCTCTCAATTCGAATCTATTGATTAATGTATCTATCCTTATGCAAATACCATGCTGTTTTGACCACTGTAGCTTTGAATACACTTTATGGTCAGGAAGTGAAAGTCCTCCCACCTCACTCTTTTTAAGCAAGTTTTTGGCTATTTGTGACCCTTTCCTTTCCAAATAAATTTGTTAATTGCCTTTTCTATCTCTGTAAATTAGGCTATCAGAATTTGATTGGTATTGCATTGAATCTAGAAATCAGTTTGGGTAGGATTGACATCTTCATGATGTTTACTCTTCCAATCCATGAACACAGACTGTCCCTCCATTTGTTTAGGTCTTCTCTGATTTCTTTTTAGCAGTGTTTCATAGCTTTCTGAATACAGATCTTTTACATTCCTGGTTAAATTAATTCCTAGATATTTGAGTCTTTTTGTTGCTATTGTACATGGAATTTTTTTCTTGATTTCCTCCTCACCTTGCTCACTACTAGTGTATAGAAAGGCTAGTGATTTTGCACATTGGTATTATATCCTGTCATTTTGCTGAATTCATTTATTAGCTCTAATAGCTTTATTGTAGGTATTTTGGAATTTTCAAAAAATAAGATCATGTCATTTACCAATAGTGAGAGTTTTACTTCCTTTTTTCCATTCTGCGTTTCTCATACAGTCAATGTAGGTTTTCTGTGCTTTTCTAGAAATTTGTCCATTTCATTGGATTGTCTAATTTGTTGGCATACAATTTCTCATAATATCCTCTTATGATCTTTTTTTTATTTCTGTGGGGCCAGTTATAATGTCCCCACTCTCATTACTGATTTTATTTATTTGCATATTCTCTCTTTATTTCTTTAGTAGTCTATCTAAGCATTTGTCAATTTTATCAATCTTCTCAAAGAACCAATTTTTGGTTTTGTTGATTTCCCTATTGCTGTTTTGTTCTCAATTTCATTTGTTGCTGTTTTAATCTTTGCTATTTCTTTCTTTGTGCTTGCTTTGGGATAGGTTTGCACTTCTTTTTTTTAGTTTCTCCATTTGTACAGTTAGGTCTTTGATTTTCTTTCTTCCTTTTTAATATAGGCCTTTAAGACTATAAATTTCCCTCTCAACACTGCTTTCACTGTATCCCATAAGTTTTGTTCTGGTTTTCATTCATTTTGAGATATCTACTAATTTCTCTTCAATTTCTTCTTTGGCCCACTGATTAGGAGTGTGCTGTTCAGCCTCCACATATTTGCGAATTTTTCCCCTTTCCTGCCTTTATTGATTTCCAGCTGCATTCTATTATAATCAGAGAAGGTGCTTTGTATAATTTCAATTTTCTTTAATTTATTAAGTTGTTTTGTGGCCCAATATGTGTTCTATCCTGGAGAAAGATCCATGAGCACTTGAGAAGAATGTATAAACTGCTGATTTTGGGTGCAATGTTCTGTATATGTCTATCAGGTCCAGCTAATTTATCATATTGTTCAAGTTCTCTGTTTCCTTGTTGATCTTCTGTCTAGTTGATCTATATATTGATTTGAGTGGCATGTTGAAATCTCCAACTATTATTGTAAAGACATCTATTTCTCTACAGAGCTTGTCTTATGTATTTTGGGGCACCCTGGTTAGGTGTATAGATATTTATGACTGTTACTCCTTCTTGGTGGATTGTGCCTTTTCTTCATATATAATGGCCTACTGTGTCTTTTATTTTATTTTTTTGCATTTAAAGTCTGTTTTATCTGACACCAGTATATCTACCCTTGCTCTCTTTTAGTAACTGTTTGCATGAAATATATTTTTCCAATCTTTTACTTTCAGACTATTTGAAAAGTTGGGTCTAAAGTGAGTCTCCTGCAGACAGCATATGGATGGCTCATGTTTTTTTTATGCATTCTGTCAGCCTAAGTCTTTTGATTGAGGAGTTTAATCCATCAACATTCAATGTAATTATTGTAAAGGCATTACTAACTTCAACCATTTTATCCTTTGGTTTTCTTATGTCATATCTTATTTTTGTCTGTCTTTTCACCCTTTTGGTTAGCCTTTCTGATAGTCTTCACTTCTACACTCTCCTCCAAACTTCTCTCTCTTATTTTTATTTTTATTTTTCCTGCCTGCAGGACTCCCTTTAGTGTTTCTTTCAGAGCTGGATTCTTGTTTGCAAACTGCCTTAGTTTCTGTTTATCTGTGACTATATTAAATCACTATCATATTTATTTTTTTTTTTCATGGATGATCAAAGTTTTATTATGCGTGGCCCAGAGGAGGGTCAAATATCCAAAAGTCTGAGCACACATTATAGCACTGCCTTCTCACCTCCGTGGTTTCTGAAGAGAAATCTGCACTAAGTCTTACTGGATGTCCCTTGTATGTGATTTTTCACTTCTCCATTGTTGCTCTCAGTATTTTCTCTTTATCTTTGGCATTTGGCATTCTGAATATTATGTGTCTTGGGGTAGGTCTATTTGGATTTATTCTAATTAGAGTATACTGTGCTTCCTGAACACATATATTTATGTCTTTCATGAGAGTTGGGAAATTTTGGGCCATTATTTCCCAAATACTCTTTCTGCCTATTTTCTGTTCTCTTCTCCTTCTAGAACTCCCATAACATTATGTTGGTGTACTTCATGCTATCATTCA
The DNA here is from genome assembly GCA_026826555.1 of Tolypeutes matacus. Lineage (NCBI taxonomy): Eukaryota > Metazoa > Chordata > Mammalia > Cingulata > Chlamyphoridae > Tolypeutes > Tolypeutes matacus. The sequence continues at coordinate 26,116 of JAKSZT010034037.1, forward strand.
ACTTCCTGAGCTCCTGCTCAATTTTTTCCCATTCTTTTTTCTCTCTGTTCATCTTTTTAAAAAATTTTAGTGGTCCTTTCCTAATTCTTTCTTCCATGATTTCAAATATGCTGTTGTATGCCTCCATTGTGTTTTTAATCTCACTGATCATATCTTTCATTTCCATAAGCTCTGTTATTTTTCTATCCAAGGTTTAAAATTTTTCTTTGTGCTCACCCAGTATCTTCTTAATGTCTTTTATTTCTTTAGCCATGTCGTCCTTCAACTCCATGAATTATTTTAGGAGATCTATATGAACCTCATTCATTAGTTGCTTCAAATCCTGTGTCTCATCTGAGGCTTTGATTTGTTCCTTTGCCTGAGTCATACCTTCCTTTTATTTAATATGGCTTATAATTTTTGTTGATGTGTTAGCATCTGGTCATCATGCTGAGTTTACTCTGATGTTGCCTAGGGATTTACTGTTAAGTAGCTGTGTGTTACCACTGTTCTTTGATTCTTAGCTCTGCTGGTTCTGGAAATTAAGGATTACTCCTGTTCTCTCAAACCATTGCTAAAGACCCAACAATGTGGTGCAAGCTAGTTTCCAAAGGTCTTGGAAAGGGAGGCTTTAAAGGCATCTGATTATTTTAATTAATTAATTTATTTATTTATTTATATTTTCCTTCTTTCATGCATTTTTCTGGTCTGCCAGCAGATGGTGGGCTTTGGCAGATCCTCAGTTCAGATTCCTGATGCTAGGTGGAAATGCATTCACTGTAACTCCAAGAGTGGGACAGAAGTGATGTCCTCAGGTTGGGCTAAGCTTCACAAACAAACTCTCATAAGCTGTTCTCCTCCTTTGGCTGCCCACACCCTCTCTCCATCCCTCTGTGTCCTCAACAAAAAGCTCAGGACAGAAGGGAGGTTGTTTAAGGAGGCAAATTATCTTTTGTTTCCTGCAGGCTCTCATGGCAAACAATATCATGGCCCCACTCAGTCTGGAATTGTGAGAATCCTCCAATGCAGTAAACCAAGTTCACCAGCCAAATTCTGGATTTTCTGTAGGCTCTGTCCCTCCCTCTACCCTGTCTTGGGAAAATGGTTCCTGCAATCCCCTCAGTCTGCAGCCACCTGCCAGGGCCAGTGCTCTTTGCTCTGCTGGTGGCAGAATAGACACCATCAGCTACTGCTGCAGCTTTACTCATGGGATTTTTTCAGCCAGCCAATGCTCCTTTCCATCAACCCTCTCTCTTCTTGGTGATGTCTAGCCTTCCCCTGGTGTCCTTAGCCCCAGAATAACCCTCCAGATAGTCTCTACTTGTCCTCTAGCTATTTTTCTGGGAGAGAAGTGATATCAATGCCTCTCTAATCCTCCATCTCTCAGGTCATTATATTGATCATTGTCTTTTTCTAACACTATTCTCCTTTCTTCCAAATTTAACAGCTCATTCAATAAGGCCTGCATGTCCACCCAACTAGGAATATGAATTTCAATAATAGAATTGAATTTTTTTTCCATTTTCTTGGGATCTTCCCATTAACTTGGGATTCAATTCTTCCAATTGTACAAGTCTGAAGTGGAGAATGGATTGTGTACAAAAAAGTAACCTCTTGGATGGCCTTGATTAATGATCCCAGCTGTCACCTGCCTTAGTGGGAATTGCCCAGCTGTGGGAGGGGCTCCCTGGACAAATTGAATACCTGTGAATGAGGTGGGAAGGTCATTTCTAATGGATCTAAGGCTAGTACAGGATCACCCTCCCCCTCTTCTTCTTCTCCTTCATAAGGTGCTTGTGGAGCAGTGGGAACAATGAGTAAGTCCAGCACTTTGTCTGAGGGGTTGGAATCAGGGATTAGTTTCTTCCCTTTGCTTGGTTGGCAGATTGTCTTAGCCTTTGACTTGATAACATCACACCATGACCAAAACAATGATGTTGCAGTTTAAGATTATTAGCTAAAGCCACAAAACATAGAATATATGGTATTTCATCCATTTACTGTCTTTTACAATATAATTTTAGTTGCAAAATAGGATTCTATTCAAGAGATTCCTTTGGGGGCGATTCCTGGTCCTGCTCTAATTTATACTGTGGCCATGCACTTACACTTAAAAATATCATTCTCTTTTCAGTTATCATATTCAAATTGTTCTTAATATTTTAAGATGCAATCTAGAGGATCACACTTCCTTTTCTTTCTAGAGGTCTGTTTATTTTCCATTGTGACTCCCTGTCAGTGCTTAGGTGAGTTACACTTTAAATTTATTGATCAGAATTTTAGTACTCAACCAGGGTACTGGTGGGAGGTCTCCTATACCTGGGGAATAGATTCTGTGGTAGGACTCTAACTTACAATCCTGGCACCACCTGCTTCCAAACCTAATCCAAAACAAAGAACCAAGGGTGGTCTAGCCAGCTACAGTCTCAGCAGATTTAAACCTTCAGTCTAGAGAACAACTAATAATTTTAATAAGAAAATCAGTATTCACTGAGGCTGCAGGGATTTTGTGGGTTGCTTGTTTCTTTACTGACTGGCTGCTTTCAACATCCTCAATGCCATAGGCAGAGGAATCCTGATCCCAGATTTCTGAGACAAGGTGTTCCTGCAGACACACAGCCAAGCTCAGGGGTGCCCCACTTCAGGGGTGAATGAGTCCATCAGGCAACAATGCTCTCAGAGGCCACAGAATCTCAACTGGGTTGTCCAACATTAGGGGATCACCTCACAGATCCTCTGGGTCTATGTCCAGCCCCGAGAATTGACTACCGCACTGAGTTTGGTTGCTCAAGGAAAGAGGTTTATTAAATTGGTGGAGGACAGGAGATTGGATGTCTCAGATCTGCATCCCCAACAAAATTTAGAGTGACATTACATTGCCTTGTATAGAGAAGGAGTTAGGGGTTGGGTTAAGGAGACTGACAGGTGTGAGAGGCTGCATCTTGTGCATGCTCTATAGCAATACATGTTTAACAGGGAAAGCTACATGCTTCATCATACATCATGCATGTAGAGAAAATGGCATCTAAATCCCACAGAGAGGCATATAATTTACTATTACAATGAACTAAAATTCAGTGAAGTTCATTCTACTACTAAACTGAGTCTGCACTAGGAATGGGAAAATCCAATTGTGGTTGACTAACTTTTGTGGTCAGCTACTGACCACAGCTATTCTATGGTCAGTAGCTGATTGGTTGGTTTCTAAATAGGGCAATGTTAAGCTTGGGAGAAAAACAAGTGTGGCATTGCTAAGGAAACAGGGAATAGGTTTGGGCCATTAGGGGGGTAAAGGAAATTCATGGGCAGCTTCATTATGGGACAATCACCTGGATGAATAGGACAATAGGGAGTCAAGTTGCCCCCAGAGGCTCTGAATCATCACACCTGCCTGGTGAGGTCATAAATCAGGCCAGTCTTGGATAGGCAGAGAATTGTGGGTTACAGACAGAGATCTTTCCATGTTCAAACCCACTCTCTGTTGTCCATGCAGACACCCTGGTTCCTGAGAGGGCCAACTCTCTTCTTACACTGGCATCCTCCTCCTCTGGTTGGGAAGCCCTCTGCCCCACTGGTTGTTTCTGTCATATCGTCATGGTCTGGGCTTATGGAGTTGGCAGAACTGAAGTTGTGTGCAATACAGACCTGCCTTCTGCCTAATCCCCATGGGGTTTCATGTACAACATCCTCAGGTATTAATTTTTGGATTCCCCCAAACATAAGAAAATAAAAATATATTTCATGTAGTGTGGCAATTTGATATTATTTATGAATTCCAAAAGGAGATATAGACTATGTTTGTAAACTGGTCTATTCCTCTGGGTGTGATACCCTTTGATTGTATTAGATTCAGCTCATATTTCTTTGATTAAATTATGTAAAGATTAAGGCTTTAATTCAACTACATCACTAGAGTGCCAACTCAGTGTTAATCACAGCCCCCTTGGTGGACTGATAAAACAGACTCTTACACAGAGAAGATACACAGAGGATCCTGCAGCCCAAGAAGAGAGATGAGCCTGATAGTTTACAACTGACCTTGTGAAAAGATCAGAGTAGCTGGGCCCAGAAAGAAATGAGCCCTGGGAAGAGAGATGAGACTTATGCCAGCCTACAGCTGAGATTGGAAGAATATGGGACCACAGAACCTTAAGAGGAAGAAGGAAGGCTCAATCCTTGCTGACACAAATGACTTTGGGTGAGAAAGGACCTCTTATAGTACCTTGAGTGGGACTCTTCAGGGCCTTGTGACTGTAAACTTCTACCCCAAATAAATGCTCTTTATAAAAGCCAACAGATTTCTGGTATTTTGCATCAGCACCCCTTTTGGCTGACTAATATACAGAAAAAGTCCCTTATGCAACTTCTTTCTCAGTAGGATGAATAGTTAATTCCACCTCCATTCTGTTCTTCTCACAAAGTGATGGCCATTTCTGAGACATTGACCCTCTTCTGCCATGATTATTATCCCTTTGAATAGGATCCCAGATTAATCAATACGTGTAAGTTTTAATGAATTTAGATTAGCACCTTTGAGTGACTGCTTTTGCAGATGCTGTAAAGGTCTAGCTCAATAGACAGTATCAAGAAAAAGAAAGTCAATATTTCTTCAAAGTTACAAGGAATAGAAGACTCTCAGAAGCTACCTCTAATCTTGTAGCAAAGAGTTGAAACCCTAAAGTATGTTTTTCTCTTCAAAATTCAATTGCCACATTTGACAAGAGAGAAGGCATTTACCAATAACCAATTAAGATGGAAAAATTCTTTTCTCTGCCATTAGGTTGGGAACTTCACAGCAGGAGGTATAGATTGTTATAATTAATACTTTACCTTCAGCACTCCACTTTTTCATTGGTTTCTAATCAATGTGATATGAATATATTTCAACTGAGGATGAACAAATCAATTATTTATTCCTTAAATACCTTTGGCACAAGCCAGTTTTCCATCATTGTTCATTTATAATCTCACCCAAATTTACTGAGATGGATTTCCTTGGAAATTTAAATCTTCATGTATTACTTAGCATTTAGGATCATATTTTTTTGCATCAATGTCCAAATAAATATTATTATAAATTAAAGACTCCTTAATCCAACACCAAAAGCAACATTGTTACACATATCTCCCACTGTACTATTTTTCTGAGAGATAAACTGAGGTCCAAAATGAAAACCAACCAGAAATCCACCTGTGATAGTGCTGTCTACCAGCAGATCTCAGGTTGCTGGATGTTGGGCAAACTGCTGGAAGCAATGCACCTTCCAGGATCAGGGAAGATGGATATGAGAGGGATATTTCCTTACCAGGCAGGCATTTATGGTGATCTAACCTCATGTGATTGGACACTTTAACTAATAAAATCAAGTGGATCCAATCACCCTTGGTCTTTTTGCCATTTCCAATCATTTACAAAATTTCAGTATCAACCTGTGTGTATTTTAGCAATATAGATTTTTTTTAAACAGTGATGGATGTGATTTACTGATAATTAATGAAGATGAGTAGTCTACACTCTCTCCTTTAGAATTAGTTAGTTCACACAAGTAAGAAAACAAAACAAAACAAAAGAACAAAGGTGAAACTCACGTTTTTACCTTCTAAATGGTTACATTTTACTCCCACTGTCCTGAAAATATAAAAATATAAAGGACTATGTATAGAGGTGGAACTTTGAATTTTCTTGAGTGCTTCTGTTGTTTTTATACTTAAATTTTTACTTAATTTTAAAATATTAGAAAAGTATTGGTGTGAAATGAGAGCACTTTACTCATTTAAACTCAGGGCAACAAATTTAAAAAGAAAACAAATCCTAATGCTAAAAATAACTCCATTATAAAAGTAGAAATATATTTGTAATATCACATATTTCAAAAAATTAAATCAAAACACTACATGTATTTCCTTCAAGCTAAGATCTTCTCCCCAGAAAGCAAAAAAAGGCAACTAATGCTTTGAGATTAAAATCAAACATAGTTGGAATTCACTCCAGCAAAGTCTAAATAAATGACCTGCACAGCACAAAACTTTCCCTTTCACAATCACATACAGTTAAATTACTTTTTCCTCAGCAACATATAGTCCTATTAAAGAATCTCCCTTTAGAAAACTATTGTATTAGTTAAGCCTATTTATTCTTGTTATGAACGTATTAATTACATTTATATAGGTCACAAAAGTTTAATTGGCACACTTTACTTAAGAATGAAACAAAATAAGTCATTCTTCTTTTAAAAAATTATGGGATCATCTATTTTCAAAGAATAACCCCAGACACTTAATTCATTAAAGCAATTTTCTACCATTAGCAGTTAAACTTTTTAAATTCTAAGTGTCCACTGGAAGATTATCAATGCTCTATGAAGTGTAAACTTGTTTTGAATATTTGTGTACATTTTATAAGATATTTCTACTGAAGAATTTTTTAAAAGATAACATACACACATACAGTTAATTTGCCTCAAAGAACTTCTTAGAAACACAGTATAAACATTTAAGAACCATGACAGAGTCCACTATGGTTCAAATTTCAACAAAGATTTTCTTGAAACCCAGTACAAAGGTTACTGACTTAAGGCCATATCCGAAAGTGACATCAGAATGAGATTTGATTGTATGACTCCATCTCTTAAAAAAGAAGCACACTTGGTTATACATGGCTTTTAACCTTGAGCTACAGTTAGACTACAAAACTCCCCATCCCCCATCTAAAGTCAGTCATGTGGAAATGTGCACATTCTCTGAGCACTGCTTAGAGTCCTTGGTTTTCCAGGTCTGATGAAAACCTTGAAGGTGGTCAGAAGTCCATGTATTTATAATAAGGGCAGGATGAACTTTACACATTCCACTTTCCTCCATTAGTGACAGACCACATATTCTAAAGTATTCATGCAAAGCATCTAGATGGCTATCTGACCACTTAGCAAATCACCCTACAAGGCGATTTTGAGTTGGGAAAATGTAATTTCTATTTTTCTCAAAGTTAGTGTACTGGAAAACTTTCAGGAGCTTTAGAGTTGCTCCTACCCAGAAAGAGTAACAGGTGTCTACAGGCTTATTAGGTCTTCCATGACAACCATTTTGTTGTCTCATTATACACCACCTCTTTATCTTATTCAATTATTTTTCTGAAAAAAACTTCTTCTAGCTTACCCATCAATCACAGTGATGCAATGCCACAAAAAGTTGATCCTCCATGAGATTCAAGTCCAGCTCCCTGTGCCAGACCATTGTCATAGGACATACTTCTTCTAATATAGTCAATGGCATTTTTCATATCCATGCCTGACCAGTTGTTGAGCATATAGCAAATACAGGAAGCACAGTACACAAATCGCGTGTCATTTTCACTGCCTTCAGGTACTGTGCAAAAACTTCCATCTTCCATCTGAAAGGTTCTCAAGCTTGCTAAACAAGCTTCTTTATTTACTTGGCCTAAGTAGTCTCCAAGAATAATTAAGCATGAAAGACAGTGTACGTCATTGCTATATGGCCACTATCATAAGGATGAGCTGCCCCAGGATTCTTTGATGGATTGAATGGAATACCCAGGTATGAAGAGCCTCAGAAACCACAGCGATTTAAATTTGATCTGTCTTCTGTGGGAAGGACCTGCATGGGGTAAATCCACTCTATTATATCATCTTTGTTCACCACATCTAAGGAGTCCAATATATCCAAACCGGAAAGTGCGAAAAAAGCAATTGTCAACCTGCTGGTCTCCAGCGAAGACTAGCGCTCGGGCAAGACCTGTAGGTAGCGCTAGAAGAACCGCACAAGCCGGTCCCGCAAGAAATCCAGCCGCTCTCCCTCACCAATCCCCACGGGCCAACCGTCCTCCATGGCCGCCCTGCTGCTCCCAGCAATATAGATTTTATGCAGGTTCACAAAATATGTGCGTTAATTTACAAAATCTTACCCGGTGTGGGTCTGGTAGAAGTGCTCATCTGCAATCACCTCATTTATTTATGTAGCAACTATGCCAGGAGCACTCACCCAGTGCCAGGTGCTGGGTTAGACTCTGAACCCAGTGCTTCAAATGATGAACTTTCTCTCTGCTTTCCAGGAGTTCAGAGCCTGGAGCTAGAGATGGAAGAAATTAGTAAACAAATTCACGTGAAATAAAAGAGCAAGTGCCATAGGGAAAATCAAGCAGAGTGCTGCAACAGGAGGCCTGGGAGCAAGTGGATTGGTGGGCCTGAAAGGTGTCACTGAAGTGAAATTTATGCTGCAACTAGAATGAGTACCAGGAGCCAGCCCTGCACAGGTTTGTGAACAGTGTGCCAGGAGAAGGCACAAGTATGAGGACTCACAGGCTGAAGTGAGTTTGGCCTGAGAGGAGGTTAGAAAGGATGTCAGTGTAGCTGGAGGGAGCTTGGGAGGAGAGGTGGATAGGGAGGGAGGCAGAGAGGGACAGATCCTGGGGCCTGGTAGATTATATTTGTTATCTATTAGTATGAAACTACACAACCCCAAATTTAGTGGCTTACAATAACACATGTCTGTTATTGCACAGTTTCTGTGAACAAAGAATTCAGACAAGGTTAAGCTATGTGGTTTTGCTCCAATATCTCTCCCAGGTTTGAGGAGTAGTCCCAACTAAGGCCTGACTTGGGAACAATCTGCTTCCAAACTCACTCATATGTTATTGGCAGGATTCAGTGTGGACTGAGGGCTTGAATTCCTTTCTATTCCTCCCCCAGTTTCTTGCATATCATAGCATGTTTCCCCAGAGTGAGATATAAGACAAAGGTTGAGAATTATAGATATAAATAGATAGATAGATGATAGATAGATGATAGATAGATAGATAGATAGATAGATAGATAGATAGATAGATAGACAGATAGATAGATAGATAGATAGTAAAAGAGAGAACTAGCAGGACAGAAATCATAAGAGTTTTGTTTATCAATCTTGGAAATGATGTATCATCACTTTGGCCATATTCTATTGATAAGAAGAGAGTCACTGAGTCCAGTTCACACATAAGAGGAAGAGATTAGACAAGAACTTGTATACAAGGAGGCAGAGATCCTTGGAAGTTATTTGGAGGATTTCCACAACATAAACTAAAAGGAGGCATTTAATCTAACTCTAAATATAATGAGTAGCCACTGAAGGGTTTTGATTCAGATGGAAATAACTGATTTTCATTGAATTTTGAGGCCATTATGTTGGGTACTGGGATATGAAACCAAGAAGATAAGTTATTTTCCCACGATCTTACCATCAAGAACTAGCCCTGTTTTGAGATGAACTCCCTGCTGCTTCCTCTTCCTTCGTGTAATTCTTCCATCTCTAAAGTTCATGTATTAGTGATTTGTCACATTAGCTCATGAGTTCTATAGATATTATTCCATATACATCTGCTTAAGACCTTAGGATGTGGAAAATGATCCTTATGGTGCAGGTGAGGAGACTTGGAAGGTCCAAGAGGCACAATAATTTGTCCAGGTTAATGGATATGGCAGAAAAAAGAGATAGGTGTGAAGTCAAACCTACTTCCTCAATACTGGTATTCTGAATTTCCCAGGCCTTTCCCAGGCACTTCAAGGAGGACAGTGTTTGTGTAACTGTAGAGTTAAATTGATGACTTGAAAGATGAGGCTGAAGAGACATCAGGTTTAGGAGAGGTTTTATCCAAGGATATGGGACCCCAAGAAGTAACCTCATATCCTTGGAGAAATAACCCAACAGAACTTGGAACCCTGGTAACCCGGCACCTACATTCTAGAAACAGCCCCTATCCCAGCTCAATTGAGCAGAGATGCTAGAGAGAAGAAGATGTTTTCTTGTTGCCCAACTTCCCAAGGCTTTCACCTCAGGAAAACTGGAAGTGAGAGCCTTTTATAAGGCTGCAGGAATTGGTTAAACCCCCAGCACAGAAGACTCTGGCCATTTACCTGGAGACACCCAGGTAAATAGGGGTCACAAGGCAGTGAAATGAAGGCTGGGCAAATATTCAGATCCTTCCTGGGCAGCCCTACAGCACCTTCCACTCCCAGTGTGACAGAGATAGGAAGAGCTAGGCTGTTGGAAGGAGCATGAGGAGTGGACAGATCCTGGGCAAGAGCAGGTTTTCTAGGAGTTTGGAAGCCTGGTTGGCCAATCATGTTCACAGCCTGCTCATGGTTGGCAGGGTGGGAAAAAGAGTAGTAGGGTGGTGATCACCTGCCCAGATGTTAATCTGCTGACTTGGAGCCATCATTTCATCTCTTTTCATCATGGGCTGGAGGTCTGTGCAGACAGTGTTCTGTTTCTAATCTTGGGAGAAGAACTTTATATAGATTCATTCCTGTGGTAACAGCCAAGCAGGGCCCTGATGACCAACTAATAAGGGGCATGGACTTTGTTCTTTACTAAGCAGTGGGGAATGTGGAGTGGGGTTTCTGACTGAAGAAGGGCAAGGCTGAAGCTTTTGTCCCACACATCTGATAGTTCCCACTAGAGGGCTGATCCTAGGGTCTTTCCCCTGTAAGGACAAAAGTGCCAAAGAGAGCTGTGGATGGTGCCCAGGGCACCCTGGGGAGGAAAGAGAGCCTGGGATCTCAGAGAGAGCCTTTGGGAGAATCTGTCCCCACTACCACCACTTCTAGATCATTTTTGTCCCATCTCTGCCTGCCCCCACCCCACAATCAATGTTCAAGACAATGAGGTGTGGTGAGAAACTGGTTCAGAAGTCTTCCTAGAACCTCAGTCATGGTTGCTCAGCTCTATTTGGGTGTGGACTAGGCTGTACCTCTGCCTGTCTGGAGAATAGTGTTGGTGGGACAAAGAGACCCACATTTCACCTGCAGAGAATAAGACAGCACATTGCACTCAAGATACAAGTTGAGGAGCAATGAGGACCCAGGGAGGTCTGGGGCAGGAAAATTGATTTTTATTTTTCCCCTCATCCTCCAGATACTTATGGAGCACCTACAGCATACCAGTGAATAGCATAGCTGAGACAAGCCATCAGAACTCCTTGAATTTAAGTTTGAAGGGTTTTTCACAAGGCATAGCAACATCCTCTAAAATGTGTGTGTCTGTAAAAATCACATTAACAAGGTCCATTTCCTGATCTAGCTCATGGCTTCTTCTCTACAGCTTTGAAGGAAGAAGGAATATGTTCTGCTTCTGGTGCAGAGGTTTCTATGAATCCCAGTTAAGAACTCATAGTTTTCAAGATGAATCTGGAATTGCATCAGCAGTAAGTTGGGGAGAGGGGAAGTAAAAATATCAAAACTTACAATGTGCAAAGGAAAAGACCAGAGGAAGATTATTAGAAAATGACCTAAAAAAGGCAGGACTGTACATCCTCAATCTCCCTCAAGTGGTCCCATGACCCATCCTTTCTCTTAGATTTGAATCCTTCTGGGATCCTGGTCTCTGCCCTCAGAATTCCTTTTCCTGTTACATTCATTCTGGGGAAACATTTGTGATGCAGCTTCCAAAGTCACAACTGACCTCATTTCAAAAGCTTTACTCCTGCTTGTGGACTGAGATTTCTAGCATCCCTGCAATTCCTTGCACAATTTGTTTCAACCCAGAAATTCCCCCAGAAGGCCTCCAGCCTCTTTGTGAGGTCCCTGAGATCACTTCCCTCTGACTGGGCCCTGATGATTCACAGTGAACTCTGGTGTCTGGATAACTCTCCTTATTCCTTACCATGGAAGGAATACTCACATTCTTCACTGGCCAAGATGCTGTTGCAGCCATTTGGTTCTCAGGTCCACTGTCTGGGGAGTTCTCCAGTTTACACACTCAGTCATGTTGTTACTGACATATCCTAAAGGAGACACCAGACCCCAAGCCCTTAGAACTCAGTTCCTCGGATAGTGGTGGTCTTTGTCCTAAGTCTTGCACTGTGGTTATGCCCAGAAGGTCCTGGACATAACCTGTATGCTGGAGAGAATTGAAATATGTGACATATCAGGGATGTGGGAAGGAGGTGGTCAATAAGTCTGATGACCCACAGACTAGCATTACCAATTAAACACTGCAGCCCGTCCAATCCAGGTGGTAGAGTCCCTGCCCTGAGCTCACCTGAAGTTCCTCTCTGGGCTTCCCTATGATCTGGACCTAAAGGGTTAACCCCTGGCCCTGTCCTGAGCCTCCAGGGTCCTGCCCCAGCCTTCAGCCTCCAACTTGTGAAGGATTTTGAACATCATCCCATAGCTTCATCTAGAATGGGGAGGTCCAGATCAATTGTGGGGCAATTCTGAGTTTTCAGTTGAGGACATTTCTCAGTTATCCCCCCAATTCCCCAGGGTCCAGGTGTCACTCAGACACCCATGGCAGCCTCTTCAGGAAAGGTGAGGGGCAGAACACAAACCCTGGCTCCCAATAGCCCAGGCCCTTTGTGATATGGTACAGCTGTCCATGGATGTGATTTGTTAAATTATTCACAAATATAACTGTGCTTTCCCCTCAAAGACAGAAATGGCAGGTTTCAAAGCTAGTCCAGGACATGGCAGAAGGCATTGGTATCTGAGGAGTTTCACTTACACACCTGGAATTCTCCTGAGAGCAGAGACATCATGTAGAAACATTTAATAAATCTAAAACAATCTGATATGGCAGAGGATGAGATTTTACTGTATCTTTGGGCTTCCACTGGCCTAGAGTGCAGTGAGTGTAACCCAGCAGAGGCCTACATATAGGGCAAGAGTGTATCTCGCTCGGTCTTTGACAGGGAATCCTCCCTTTGCACTGAGACTCCTTGACCAACCAGAAAGCCCAGCTGGCCAAGTTTCCCCTTGCTCAGGCTCTGCTGGGTGACACAGCAGGGCCCCACTGGCTTGATTCCCCATGGGAAGGGATTACTTTTATTTCTGGCATAGAGAAGGTATCCCAGCAGTGATTGTTGGGCAAGGGGAATGGAGGGAGTGAAGTGCCCTGAGGTCTCCTGGGATTGTTCTTTTTCCAACAGCTCTAGGTCTCAGGTCTCTTGCTGTGGGCAATGTGGCCCCTTCTGCTTATTCTGACAGAACCCTCTCCCATTGGACCATGGGGAAGAAGTCAGCAAAGGCATGGGTTAATCTACAAAGCTTTAAAAATGTATGCTCCCATCTACTTATTGAGTCCACACAGATATCAATGAAGAGACCTAAGAACAGGAGGCCATTTCTACCTTTCCACTTTTGACTGTTGGATTCTGGGTCACTGTGTCACATGGGCTACACAATCAAATTTGCATTAAATCAACCTGAACATTGGCTGGAAGCTGCCTAGGGAAGGTCAAGCTCCTTGTCTGCCTCTGTGCCCACTTCTCAGCTTCTGTGCCCACTGAGGGCCTGACAAGCAGGGCCACTCCTCCAGAGCTGTTGAGCATCACAGTCAGGTTGAGTGAATCCAAGGGTCCCCTCCCTAATCACATGTTCTTTTTCATGAAGACAAATCTATGCAGCTACCCAGAAATTACCATTTATACATTTTAATGAGAAAGAACTTGGAACTCAATTTAAATAAAAAGACATATCTAGCATGGTCATACTTTTGATTCACCTCTGTGAATGCACAAGACAAAGTAATTATTTAACTTTCCCAAGCAAGATTACTTTACATATTATTACCAGGGCATTGAGTTAGTAGGTTAGATGACATTGAGAATGAGAGTGGGCTGGAGGCTGAAGGTTTTATTCGCAGGATCTAATGACCATCTTGAAGTCCAGGGGACTCACAAGACTCCATTGCTAGGAATGGCATCAGTGAGGACAGTTTTATCAGGCAGAAGAAAATCTGCTTCCCTGCAGCCATAGGGTAAGACAGAATATTTTTTTTCTTCTAGGTAAGATTATTTTGCCAGTTCAAGTGCTGAAATTCCTTTGGGAGGAAAGAAAGCTTGAGGTACCCAAATTTATACTGTAGAATGTAAAAGCCAGTAAAGGATTACTAAGAAATGAACTAGAGGCATAGTATAGTGCTCTGTGACTGTGCCCACAAACCCCCTGCTCCTTCATGCATATACCTGGCTCTGGATGGGGTCACCAGTGGATGGGTCAGAGGATAGCCTGAGACCTGGAAGCCTCTGTGCTTCAGTATTCCTGCTTCAGCCTGAGGTGGAGGAAAAGGGGCCAGATGGTGCCCTGGGTGCTGCTGTCTCACCCTGGCTGACCTGGCTGTAGCATTCTACATTTCCACCAACACTGAATAAGTGTTCCTAACTCTCCACATCCAACACATGTAGGTGTCTGTCTTTTTAGTAGAAGCTATTCTAATAGATGTGAAATGATATCTCATTGTAACTTTGATTTCCATTTCCCCAATCACTAGTGGTGCTAAATATTTTTTCATCTGTTTTTATGTCATTTGTATTTCTCTTTTGGACAAATGTTTATGCAATTCTTTTCCACATTTTAAAATCAGATCATTTCCCTTTTTATTGTTGAGTTGTAGCATCTCTTTTTATATCATGGATATTAAACACTTATTGGAGATGTGATTTCTAAATACTTTCTCACATTGTGTCAGCTGCCTTTTCAATCTTTGACAAAATCCTTTGAGGTGCAAAAGTGCTTAGTTTTGAGAGTTCCCATTTATTATTTTTTCTTTTACTGCCTGTGCTTTGGGTATAACCTCCAAGAAACCACCACCAATCACAAGATCTTTAAAATGTTTGCTTATATTTTCTTCTAGTAGTTTTATAGTACTGGCTTTTATATTTAGGTATTTGTTCCATTGTGAATTGATTCTTGTATTGGGAGTGAGATAGGGGTCCTCATTCATTCTTTTGGTTATGAATATCTAGTGTTCCCAGTGCCATTTTATGAAGAGACTGTTTTGTTCTGTTAATATGGATTTGGTAGTTTTGTCAAAAACCAGTTGACCATAGAGGTGAGGACTTATTTCTGGACTCTCATTTCTATTTCACTAATCAATGTATTTATCTTTTTGCCAATATCATGCTGTTTTGAGCACTATAGCTTTGCAATACATTTCAAGGTCAGGCAGTGAAAGTCCCCCACCTCACTCCCATTTTAAGAAAGTTTTTGGTTATTTGGGAGCACTTTCTCTTCCAAATAAATTTGATAATTGTCTTTTATATTTCTGTTGTTATTTTGATTGCTATTGCATTGAATCTAGAAATCATTTTTGGTATGATTGACACCTTCATGATATTTAATCTTCCAATCCATGAACACAGAATGTCTTTCCATTTGCTTAGGTCATCTTTGATTTATTTTAGCATTGTTTTGTAGTTTTCTGAATTCAGGTCCTGTACTTCTTTGGTTATATTGATAGGTATTTGACTTTTTTGTTGCTATTATAAATGGAAATTTTTTCATGATTTCCTCAGATTGTTCAGTACTAGTGTACAGAAACATTACTGATCTTTGCATGTTGATCTTGTATCCTGCCACTTTGCTGAACTTGTTTATTAACTCAAGTAGCTTTGTCATAGTCATTTCAGAATTTTTAAAATATAGGGTCATGCCATCCACTAAAACTCAGTTTTACTTCCTATTTTCCTACTTGGATTCTTTTTATTTTTTTCCTGTCTAATTGTTCTAGCTAAAACTTCTAACCAATGTTGAGTAACAAAGGTGACAGTGGGTCTCTTTGTCTCAATGCCAATCTAAGAAGGAAAGCTTTAAACTTTTCCCCATTGAGTAAGATGTTAGCTGTGGGTTTTTCATATATGCCTTTTATCATGTTGAGGAATTTTCCCTCTATTTCTATCATTCTAGGTTTCTTTTTTTAATCAAGAAAGGATACTGGATTTTGTCAAATACCTTTTCTGCACTGATCAAAATGATCATGTGATTTTTTTCCCTTCAGTTTGTTGATGTGATGTATTACATTAATTGATTTTCTTATGAACAACTACCTTTGCCTACCAGGAATAAATTCCACTTGGTCATGGTATATAAATCTTTTGATATGCTATTGGATTCTATTTGCAAGTATTTTGTTGAGAATTTTTGCATTTATGTTCATTAGAGAGATTGGCCTGTAATTTTCCTTTCTTGTAGTATCTTTATCTGGCTTTTGTATTAAGGTGATGTTAGCTTCACAAAATGTGCAATTTTCCCTCCTTTTCAATTTTTTGAAAGAGTTTAAGCCAGATTAGTGTTAATTCTTGGTAGAATTCACCTCTGAAGTCATCTGGTCCTGGATATTTCTTTTTGGGGAGATTTTTGATGATTGATTCAATCTCTTTAAATGTGATGGGTTTGTTAAGTTCTTGTATTTCTTGTAGCAACAGTGTAGGTTGTGCTTTCCTAGGAATTTATCAATTTCATCTAGGTTGTCTAGCCTGTTGACATATGGTTTATCATAATAACCTCTTATGATCATTTTATTCCTGTGCAGTCAGTCATAACTTTCCCCTTTTCATTTCTGATTTTATTGATTTGCATCTTCTATCTTTTTTCTTTGTTAGTCTTGCTAAGCATTTGTCAAATTTATTGTTCTTCTCAAAGAATCAGCTTTTGGTTTTGTTGAATTTCCCTACCATTATTTTGTTCTGAATTTCATTTATTTCTCCTCTAATCTTTATTATTTCTTTCCTTCTGCTTGCTTTGGGAATTGTTGCTGTGTTTTTCCTAGTTACTCCAAGTGTTCTGTCAGATCTTTGATTTTAGATTTACTTATTTTTTAGTATAGGAGTTTAGGGATATAAATTTCTCT
Organism: Tolypeutes matacus; assembly: GCA_026826555.1. Lineage (NCBI taxonomy): Eukaryota > Metazoa > Chordata > Mammalia > Cingulata > Chlamyphoridae > Tolypeutes > Tolypeutes matacus. Next base: position 42,712 of record JAKSZT010034037.1, read on the forward strand.
CAGGACTGCCTTCACTGTATCTCATAAGTTTTGATAAGTTGTGTTCTCATTTTCATACATCACAATATATTTACCCATTTCTTCTTCAACCCATGGATTGTATAAGATTGTGTTGTTTAGCTTTCACACACTTGTGAATTTTCCCTCTTCCATCTATTATGTGTTCCAGCTTCATTCCATTATTATCTGAGAAGTTGCTTTGTATAACTTCAATCTTTTTATACTTATTGAGACCTACCTACTGATGTACCATGTGGTCTATCCTGGAGAAAGCTCCATGAGCACTTGAGAAGAATGTATAAACTGCTGATTTGGGATGCAACATTCTGTGTATGTCTGTTAGGTCTAGCTCATTTATATTGTTTAAATTTTCTGTTTCCTTGTTGATCTTCTGTCTAGTTGTTCAATCTAATGATGTGAGTGGTGTGTTGAAGTCTCCAACTACTATTGTAGAGATACTTATTTCTCCCTTCTCTTTTGCCAGAATTTGCCTCATATATTTGGGGGCACCCTGGTTAGGTGCAGAGATATTTATGGCTGTTACTTCTTCCTGATGTATTTTCCCTTTTATTAAAAGTATCTCATAACTTTTTAGGATTAAAATCTGTTTTGTCCTATATTAGTATAGCTAAACATGCTCTTTTTTGATTACTGTTGGCATGGAGTACCTTTTCCAACCTTTCACTTTCAGCAATTTTGTATCCCTGGATGTAAGATGAGGCAGCATATGGATGGCTCATGTTTTTTATCCATTTTGCCTGTCTATATCTTTTGATTGGGGAGTTTAATCCATTCACATTCAATGATATTATTGTAAATGCATTATTTTCTTCCACCATTTTATTATTTGGTTTTCATGTGCCATGTCTTATTTTTATCTGTCTTTTTACTCTTTTGGTTATTTTTCTGCTATTCTTATCGTCTACAATCTCCTCCAAGCTTCTCTCTCCTGTATTTTTCTTTTGGACTGTTAACCTCCCTTTAATACTTCCTGCAAAGTATTTTACTTTGTGTTTGTTTGTGAATATTTTAAACTCACCTTCATATTTGAAGACAGTTTTGCTGGATAAAGAATTCTTGGTTGTCAATTTTTCTCTTTCATATCTTAATTTTATCATACTACTGTCTTCTTGCTTATATGATTTCAGATGAGAAATCCACACTAAGTCTTACTAGGCATCTCTTGTATGTGATGGTTTGCTTCCCCCTGCTGCTCTCAGAACTTTCTCTTTCTCTTTCTCTTTGACATTTGACGTTCTGAGTAGTATGTGTCATGGAGTAGGTCTATAAGAATTTATTCTGATTGGGGTATACTGTGCTTCTTGGACATGGAAATTCATTTTTTTTCATTAGAATTGGGAAATTTTCAGCCATTATTCCCTCCAACCCTCTGTGTGTGCTCTTTGTCTTCTCTTTCCAGAAATCCTATGAAACATGTTGTTAAACTTCGTGTTATCATTCTACTCAATCATTTCTTTTCTTTTCTTTTTCTGTTCTTCTCTTTCTTCATTTTTTCAGTGGCTCTGCATTCTGTATCAATTATTCTTTCTTCTTTAATTTCGTGTCTGTTTTTGTATGCCTCCAATATGCTTTTTTAAAATATTTATTTCATTTATTTATTTCTCCCCACCTCCTCCTTGTTTGCATTTGCTCTGTCTGCTTATTATGTGCTGGTTTTCTTTTTAGGAGGCACCAGAAACTGAACCCAGGACCTCCAATGTGGGAAGGAGGTGCCTAATTGCTTTAGCCACTTCCAGTCTCTACTTTTGTTGTGTCTCTTATTATATTTTGCACATATCTCTTGTTTCATTAACTTGTTTTGTCAGCTCACCAATCTTGCCCATCATGTCAGCTTGCTGCCTTGCTCATCTTCTTTAAGAGGTACCAGGAACAAAATTTGGGACCTTCCATGTGGTAAGTGGGAGCCCAATCACTTGAGCCACATTCACTCCCTCCAATGTTTTTGATCTCCCCAATCATGTCTTTCATGCCAGTGAGCTCTCTTATTTTTCTATTCAGATTTTCAAATTCTTCTTGGTGCTTGTTCAATGTCTTCTTGATGTCCTTTATCTATTTAGCTATATTTTCTTTCAACTCATTAATTTGATTTTTGAAGATTGCTTGAATCTCATTGATTAGTTGTCTCAAATCCTGAGTCTCATATGATCCTTTGATGTATTCCTTTGATTGGATCATTTCTTCCATTTTCTTAGTATGGCTTCCTTCCTTCTGCTTGCTTTGGGATTCATTTGATGTTCTTTTTCTAGTTTCTCTAGGAGTTCAGTTAGGTCTTTGATTTTAGCTCTTCCTTCTTTTTCAATGTAGGCATTTAGAGCTATAAATTTTCCTCTCAGCACTGCCTTTATTTTACCCCAGAAGTTATGATAGGCTGTAATCTCATTTTCATTCACCTCAAGATATTTACAAATTTCTCTTACAATTTCTTCTTTGACCTATTGATTGTTTAGGATTGTGTTGTTTAGCCCTCAAACACTTGTGATTTTTTCCCATTTCCCTTCTTTTAAGTGTTCCAGCTTCATTCCATTATGATCTGAGAAATTGCTTTGTATAATTTCAATTTTTTATATTTATTGAGACCTCTTTTGTGATGTACCATGTGGTCTATCTTGGAGAAAGGTCCATGAGCACTAGAGAAGAATATATAACTTACTCATTTGGGATGCCATGTTCTGGGTATATCTTTTATGTCTAGATCATTTATCATATTGTTCATGTTCTCTGTTTCTTTGCTGATCTGTCTAGTTGATTTATCTAATGATGTGAGTAGTGTGTTGAAGTCTCCAATTTTTATTGTACAGATGTCTATTTCTCCCTTCAATTTTTTCATTTTGACTTTTATTATTCCTTTTAACATGTTATGATTTTTATTGTTTGTATTATTTATCCAATTTTTCCAGCATTTAATTCTACAATAGCTCCAAGTAACCTAAAAACTTTACCGCATTTCTCATACAAAGAGAAGTGTCAGAATAAGACACAGGTATTTTATTCCAGCTAGAGTGCTTATTATTAGGAAGTAGTGTGAGTTGCCAGCTCTACATCTCTAAGGATGTTTGTCATCTGTCAGAGCAATACATTTGAATTTTCTCAGAAGAGTGGGTATGCATCAAATATTAGAGGTAAAGAACTCAGGGTTGTTTGTTTCCACTCACTGTTTCCCTTCAGTTTTGCCAGATTGCTTCATGTAATTTGGGGCACACTGATTTGGGGCATAATTATTTATGACTGTTATTTCTTCCTGGTAGATTGTCCCTTTTATTATATATAATGTCCTTTGCAACTCTCATGCATTTTTTTTTTTTTTTTTGCATTTAAACTCTGTTTGTCCAATATTAGTATAGATACTCCAACTCTTTTATGGTTACAGTTTGTATGGAGTATCTTTTGCCAATTTTCACTTTCAGCCAATTTGTGTCCCTGGATCTAAGGTGAGTCTCTTGTAGACAGCTTGAGGATGGTTCATGTGTGTTTTTTAAAAATCCATTCTATGAGTCTTTATCTTTTGATTGTGGTGTTTAATCCATTCACATTCAATGATATTACTGTTACTGCATTATTTACTTCTACCATTTTATTGTTTGGCTTTCATATGACCTATCTTATAGTTTTTAGTCTTTTTACTCTTTTGGCCATACTTTTTGTTGGTCTTCCCTTCTACACTGTCCTCCAATTCACTTTCCTGACTTTTTCTTTCAGGCTGTAAGTCTCCCTTCAAGGTTTCCTGCAAAGCCAGATTCTTCTAAAATGAAGTCTCTTAGTTTCTGTTTATGATAGCTGGAAAATTTGCTAAATAAAAATTTTATCACTTAAGAAGATCTGAAAATTCTAATACATTAATTGAGCTGGTTTTCTATTAATCTAATATTTTAGAAGTTTATTCCTTGTACTTAGATCCCTGAAGGCCACTCCAGACTGTATCAGTCAGGGTTCTCTTGGGAAACAAAATCAATTGGAGATATCTGTCAATAATATGAGATTTTATGAGTCTCTCATGTGACTGTGGGGATGCATAAGTCCAAGTTCCACAGGCAGACTGCAATCCAGGGGCTCTGATGAATGTCCAATGAAAGTTCCTTGATGAGTTTCTGGGAGAAGTTGGCTGTCCAAAGACAAGCTGGGAAATTCTCTCTGAATGTTGAAATCACTTCCCCTTTTAAGGCATTCAACTGATTGGATAAAAGCATCACCCATTGATGATGCAATCTCCCTGATTGATGCAGATGTAATCAGCCACCCATGCAGTAAACTCACTGGTGATCAAAGTCCATAAATGCTCTTTTATTACAATTAGCCCAGTGCTTGCTGGACCTAACACCTGGGCACAATTACCAGGCTGAGTTGACACGTTAACCTAACCATCACAGTCCACCCCTTGTCAACTTGGCAATCATACACATTACCCTAAACCGTACTTAGTCTTTAAGTAAAAACAATAACAGACAAACATATATATACCCACCTAACAATGTTCGATATACAATCATACTCATAATGAAACAAGGAAGAAGCATTTATGACCGATTATAGTACTCATTTCTGTAACTGGTCATGTGGTCAAAGTTCATATTTATCACAGCCTTTTTCCAAAACCCATTCCATATTCCTGTTACCTTCAGCAAGCATTTCAGCTGGCCATGGTTCTTTGCCTTGTGGGGTGACACAAACTTTCATTCCTGAAGATTCTGGGCCATTGTTAGTCCTGCTTGAATTGGTTTGTTGCAATTTTCCATTGACTTTAATCACAGGGCATGGCAGTACTAGGAGATGCCCTAGAGGATCTCCTGCATTCCAGACAAACTCTTCTTTACCCCCATTATGTAGATGTAGTCCTATTTCTCCTTGATAGTCAAGATCAGTCACCCCAGTACAGTAATTCCCTTCTTTGCCTGTTGATTCACAAGTAAGAGGAGCCCAAAGTGGCCAAGTGGCAGTCTTAACTTCCAGATCAATGGAATTGTTGTTGTGTTTCCTGGTGGCAGCACTTCTCCTTTTAGGACTAAAACCTGTAGACCAGAAGAGCTTAGGTTTGCAGGGACAGGAAGCAAAAATTTTCCTAATGGGTCACCAAGGGTAATAGTGAGGGGTGTCACTCCCATTTCCACCCCTTGATTCCTGCATCCATGATTCCTGGTTATGGGAGAAACAGCACCATACAGAGGATGCTGATTTAGAGCATACATATCCTCCTGGAGAACATTGCTTCAGCCCTGCAATGTATTGCCACCTAGTTGGCACCATAATTGAGTCTTCAAAAGGCCATTCCACTGTGCTATTAATCCAGCTGCTTCAGGGTGATGGGGAAGATGGTGAGACCAGTGAATTCCATGGGCATAGGCCCATTCCTGCTCATCATTTGCTATGAAATGGTTTCCTTGATTAGAAGCAATGCTGTGTGGAATGACATGGTGGTAGGTAAGACATTCAGTAAGTCCATGGTTGGTAGTTTTGGAAGAAGCATTGTGTGCTGGAAATGCAAACCCATAGCCAGAGTATGTGTCTATTCCAGTTAAAACAAATGACTGCCCTTTCCATGGTGGGAGTGGCCTAATTTAGTCAGCCTGCCACCAGGTAGCAGCCTGGTCACCTCAAGGAATGGTGCCATATCAGGGCTGAGTGTGGGTCTCTCCTGCTTGCAGATTGGCATTCAGCATGTGGTTGTAGCCAAGTCAGCCTTGGTGAGGGGAAGTCCATGTTGCCGAGCCCATTCATAACCTCCATCCCTACCTCCATGGCCACTTTGTTCATGAGCCCTTTGGACAATGATAGGAGTGGCTGGGGAAAGAGGCTGAGCATTAGCCACAGAGCAGGTCATCTTAACCACTTGATTATTAAACTCTTCCTCTGCTGAAGTCACCCTCTGGTGAGAATTCACGTGGGAAAAAAATATGTTCATGTTTTTTGCCCTCAAACATGATAGAGCTCAGAAAAGTCTATCCACATACCTATTCCCCAGATATCCTTGCCACCAATTTTCCAATCATGTTCCTTCCAATCCCTGACTATTCAGTCAAATCATTCACAACAGCCCATGAATCAGTGTACAAATGCACCTCTGGACATTTCTTCTTTCAAGCAAAATGAACAGCCAGGTGTACTGCTCAAAGTTCTGCATGCTGGGAGGATTTGCCCTCACTGCTATCCTTCAAAGATGTCCTAGAAAAGGGCTGCAGTCCCACAGCTGTCCACTCTTGGGTGGTACATGCATATCATGCAGAACTATCTGTAAACCAGGCCCGAGTTTTCTCATCCTCAGTCAACTGATTGTAAGAGACTCCCCAAGAGGCCAAAGCTGTGGGCTGGGGAAGAGAAGGTAACATGGCAGAGGTGGTGACCATGGGCATTTGGGCTACTTTCTCATGTAACTTACTTGTACCTTCAGGACCTGCTTGAGCCCTATCTCATATATACCACTTCCCCTTTATTATGGAGTGCTGCTGTGCATGCCTACCTTTATGGTTTGGTGGGTCAGACAATACCCAGCTCATGATAGGCAACTCAAGTTTCATGGTAACTTGATGGCCCATGGTTAAGCATTCAGTCTCTACTAAGGCCCAGTAGGAGGCCAAAAGTTGCTTCTCAAAAGGGGAGTAGTTATCTGCAGAGGATGGCAAGACTTTGCTCCAAAATCCTAAGGATCTGTGTTGTAATTCCCCTATAGGGGCTTGCCAAAGGCTCCAGAGAGCATCTCTATTTGCCACTGAAACTTCTAGCACCATTGGATCTGCTGGATCATATGGTCCAAGTGGTAGTGCAGCTTGCACAGCAACCTGGACCTGTCACAGAGCCTACTCTTGTTCCAGTCCCCAATCAAAACTAGCAGCTTTTCTGGTCACTTGGCAAATGGGCCAGAGTAGTACACCCAAATGAGGAATGTGTTGTCTCCAAAATCTGAAGAGGCCAACTAAGCGTTGTGCCTCTTTTTTGGTCATAAGATTGGCCAGGTGCAACAGCTTATCCTTCACTTTAGAAGGATATATCAACAGGCCCCACATCAGTGGACAACTAGAAATTTCACTGAGGTGGAATGATCCCTTATTTTTGTTGGATTTATCTCCTAACCTCTCTCATGCAAATACCTTACCAATAAATCTAGAGTCTTTGCTACTTCTTGCTCAGTAGGTCCTATCAACATGATATCATCAAAATAATGGACCAGTGTGATGTCTTTTGGGAGAGAGAGATAATCAAGGTCCCTACCTACAACATTATGACATGGGGCTGGAGAGTTAATATACCCCTGAGGCAGGACAGTGAAGGAATACTGCTAGCCTTGCCATCTGAAAGCAAACTGTTTCTTGTGGTCCTTACTAATGGCAATTGAAAAAAAAGCATTTGCCAGATCAACAGCTGCATAACAGGTATCAGAGGAAGTGTTTGCTCAAACAATGATACCACATCTGGAACAGCAGTTGCATTTGGAGTTACCACCTGGTTAAGTTTACAATAATTTACTGTCATCTTCCATGATTAATCTGTTTTCTTCACAGACCAAACAAGAGAGTTAAATGGGGATGTGGTATGAACCACCACTCCTGCATCCTTCAAATCCTTGATGGTGGCACTAATCTCTGCAATACCTCCAGGAATCTGGTATTGCCTTTGATTTACTATTATGCTAGACAGGGACAGTTCTAGAGGCATCCACTTGGCCTTTCCAACCATAATAGCCCTCACTCTACAAGTCAGGGATCCAATGTGAGGATACTGTCAGTAACTAAGTATATCTATTCCAATTATGCATTCTGAAACTGGGGAAATAACCACAGAATGGGCCTAGGGACCCACTGGACCCACTGTGAGATGGACCTGAGCTAAAACTCCATCAATCACCTGACCTCCATAAGCCCCTACTCTGCCTGGTGGACCACAGTTACATTTTGTATCTTCTAGAATTAATGTGACTTCTAAGCCAGTGTTTAATAATCTCCAAAATGTCTGATCATTTCCTTTTCCCCAATGCACACTCTGGCAAAAAGCCACAGGTCTCCCTGGGGAAAGGTGGAAGGAATATTAACAGTATAAAGTTTTGGCAGTTTAACAGGATCCTTCCCCAAGGGGTCCTGGCCCTCTCCTCATTCAAGGGGCTCTGGGCCTGTAAACTGTCTCAAGTCTGGGAATTGATTAAAGGGCCATGATCCTCTGCATCTGTAATTTGAATTAGGATTTTGTTCACTTGACCTAGAACTCTTCTGCTTATACAGATCCAGAAGAAATTAAGTAGACTGCCCATGTATTTCACTTCTAGGTACCCCATGATCTGTTAGCCAATGCCATAACTCCATGCAACTCAGACTATTCTGTGTGTTGTTTTGAATCTGTTTTTCACTGCGGTAGCCACTCCCACCTTGCCTTTAGCGATTAACTGCCGATACTGGACCGAGATCCGAGCATCCCCATAATGTTTAAGGATTTCAATTCTATTACAGCCCTCCCTACAGTAATATCTGGACTGCAGAAAAGAGCAACCACAGAGCTCTTCAGAGAAGATGGAGTTAGTCTTACAAATTTATTCCTCACAGTCCTGGTTAAAGGTCTGTCCACTGGACATTCCTGGGGTGGGTGGGCAGGTCTCAAATTGTAAATCCATTCTAGCATTCCAATCTCTTTAAGCCTTTGAATCCCCTCATCTACTGTATACCAGGGTAAATCCGGCATCTCAATATCAGACATGCTAGGCCATCATTTGGTTCATGCTTCAGTCAGCCACCCAAACACACTGTTAGAGCACTTTCTACCCCATTAAGCTACAGTGTTGAATCCAGAATTTCTGCTTAGTGGGCCCATATCAATCAATTTAGCCTGATCCTTCTTTATATTCCTTCCACCATTATCCCATACCCTTAGTATCCATTCCCACACATATTCCCCTGATTTCTGTCTATATAAGTTGGAAAACTCATTCAGTTCTTTCAGAGTATAGCATACTTCCTCATAGGTCACACTTTGTATTTCACCTTTGGGAGCTTGTTGTGATTTTGGTCTAGTAATATGTCTTGAAGACAAGGGGGGTGGTGGAGGTGGGTAAGGAGAAGAATTAGAGATGTCTTGCAGGCTACTGAACTCATGGCATTCATTTGCATTTTCTTTTGGTGAGGCAGGAGTAATCTCTTCAGGCAGGGGTTGGAAGGTAGATTCTTCAGGGTAGACTGGAAGTTGGGCAGTGCATGCTGGAGTTTGGCTGGTACATGCCTCATGGCTGGGAGGAGGTCTAGACTCTCTGGGGCAGGCTGGATGCTGGGCAGTGCAGGCTTCAGTTTGGCTGGTACCTCAGGGTTGGAAGGTGGTCCGGATTCTCTGGGGCAGGGTGGAGCCTGAATGATACAAGGTTGACAAGGTGTGGGCTCCACAGGGCAGGCCATCACAGATTTATCTGGTAAAGTCTTAGCAGAATTTAGAGTTCCAATGTCCCCACCAATATTATCATCATCCCATATGTCTCCATCCCAGTCCTCAGGGTTCCATTCCTTTCCCATCAATGCCTTCACTTTAATTGCAGAAACCCTGCAAGGTTGAGATTTTAGTTTCCTCTGTATTTCTGCTACCAGAACAATGAAAGTCCGAGTTTGACTCTCAGATATTTACAGTCTGTGGCTACAGGAGACAAGATTTTCTTTTAAGGCACACGTAGAAACATTCATATCATCCATGCGGCATTTAAATTTCACATTTGAAGACTTTAGCTCATCTCTTTATTTTGTAACTGTATCCGGAGTATCTAGGAGGAACCAGCCAACATCATCATGGTTTTTGACTCCACAAAATTCTTTTAAGGTGTTGAAAACACTCTCATCCAGATCCTTGTTTCTTAAAAGTGTGGAAGTAGGGGAATACAGTGATGCTATTTTGCATATCTCTCTTGACAGGTCACACCATGGACTTTTAACAACCTCTTCATTATTGGAAAGGGAGTCATTAGTACCCTTGAGTCCTATTAGAGTAGAGAGCCAATTACAAAACTTCCAGAACCACCTCAGACTGTGTTTAAGACTGTGTTCCTCAAGAACCTCTCCTGGTACCAAGCTGTATTAGTTAGGGTTCTCTTGGGAAACAGAATCAACAGGAGATATCTGTCAATAATATGAGATTTTATAAGAGTCTCTCACATGACCATGGGGATGCACAAGTCCAGGTTCTGCAGGCAGGCTGCAAGCCAGGGGCTCTGATGAAAGTCTGATGAAAGGTCCTTGATGAGTTTCTGGGAGAAATTGGTTGTCCAAAGACAAGCTGGGAAATTCTCTCTGAATGTTGAAATCACTTCCCCTTTTAAGGCATTCAACTGATTGGATAAAATATCACCCATTGCTGATGCAATTTCCATGATTGATGCAGATATAATCAGCCATCCATGCAGTAAACTCACTGGTGATCAAAGTCCATAAATGCTCTTGTATTACAATTAGCTCAATGCTTGCTGGTTCTAACACCTGGACACAATTACTTGGCTGAGTTGACACATTAGCCTAACCATCACACAGACCTTCTCAGTTTTGCTTACAGGAATAAGATAATGTCTCAATGCAAAACCAGATAGATTAGTGCCAGGAACAACTTATGACCCAGTAATCTGTAACTTTCCTCAGAAACAAATAAGCTTGATATACTGAGCAATCAGCTGAGAAAGGAGTCACGAAGACCTTGCTAAACTGAGGTTAGTTAACCACTGAAACCAAGTACACATTTGATGTTCTTGAGACAATGCAGGACCGAGAAATTGCACCTACCCTCCTCAAAAGACTCCCAGAATCACTTGTTTTTCTCGCCCCCTACCCCTGTTCTTTGCCTATAGAAACTCTAGCTCCCATTCTAGCTTTGACCTGATTTGGGGAGGATTCCCCCAGTTACTTGCTTGTGCACTTGCAATAAATCACCTTCTCACTGAGAGAAGTTTTTCTCCTTTGTGGTGCTAGATCAGTTAGGCCCTTCTTTTGGAGATAACCATGCTTGGTGTAACATTTATTTGTGAATATTTTAAACTCATCTTCAAATTTTGGACAATATTGTGATAGAGAATTCTCAGCTGGCAGTTTTTCTCTTTCCATATCCTAATCATATCATAACACTGTCTTCTTGCCTTGATGGTTTCTGAAGAAAAATCCACACCAATTCTTCCTGGGCATCCCTTGTATGTGATGGTTTGCTTCTGCTTTTCTGTTCTGATAATTTTCTCTTTCACTTTGGTATTTAACATTCGGAGTAGTATGTGTCTAGAGTAGATCTATTCAGGTTTAATCTGATTGGGTTATGCTGTACTTCTTGGACATTTAAATTCATTTCTCTCGTAAGAATTGGGAAATTTTCAGCCATTATTTCATTATTTTCTGTAATCCTGTTTCTGATCCTTTTTCCTTCTCCTCTCCTTCTGGAACTCATATGTCATTTATGTTGTTATGCCTCATGTTGTTCTTCAACTCCCTGATCCCTTGCTTAACCTTTTCCATTCTCTTCTCTCTCTGTTCTTCTCTCTCTTCAATTTCAGCTGTATTGTCTTATGCATCCCTTATTTTTATTTATTTTTTTATCATTTTGAGTCTTCTGTTGTGTGCTTCTAAGGTGTTTTATTAATCTCACCTATCATGTCTTTCATTCCCATAAGATCTGTTATTTTTTCTTTGCTGGTTTTCAAATTCTTCTTGTGCTCACTCACTTTCCTCTTGATGTCCTTTATATTTTTAGCCATATTGTATTTCAACTCATTTACTTGATTTGAGACATTTGTATGAACCTTGTTAATTAGTTTTCTCAAATCCTGTGTCTCTTCTGAGGCTGTGATATATTCCTTTGTTTGAGCCATGTCTTTCATCTTCTCAGTACGGCTTATTATTTTTTTGCTGATAATTAGCCATCTGATTATGATGGTATGTTTACTTTGATGTTCAATTTCTCTCTCTCTCTGCTTAGGGGTTTAGTGGTGGGATGCTATGTGTTACTAGTGTTTTTTAATTCTTGATTCAACCTATTCTGGCTCTTTAGGATTATCCCTATTTAACCACTCAAAACTGTGCCATCCACCCAGTAATGGGTTGTAGACCCACTTCCAGTAGCCTTGGGGAGGGAGGCTGTTAAGACCAGAAAAAGCCTCTCATTTAATTACTTTTAATTTTCTCACATACACGTCCTTGGCCTGTCAGCAGGTGGTACTCATTGATGGTCCTCTCAGTTCAAACCCTGGTTGGAATGTGTTCATTACAACACTAACCAAAACAATGTGACAGAGAATCTTGCCTCAGGGCTATTCAGAACCTTGCAAACCACACTTTTTCAGAGGCTGTTCTCCAAACTTTGACAGCAGCCCCCTCCCTTTTCCCAGGTGGGAAATAACTCAGCTCTGTGTCCTCATTAACCAGTCCCAGTCAGTAAGGAAAGTGTTTGTGTGAATTGGATCTCTTTGACCCCCTGCTGGCTCCCAGGACAAACAGTTGCACCACCTCTCCTGGCCTGGAAAGTCTTGTGGGACACAGAAGACCAAATTGGTTGGCCAAAAGCTGAATCAGCCTTAGACTGCATCTTTCCCTCTCCCTTTTCCTAGGGACATGGAACCCTGTGGCTCCCTCTGTCCATAGCTGCCACAGGCAGGATAATTCAAAGCTATCTGCTCCAAGGGTGGGGAGATGAGGACCAGCATCTGCAGCTGCAGCTTTTACTCACAGAGATTTCCTACTGAGATTCTTTTCCATTGTCCCTCTTTCTTCTGGGTGGTGTCCAGACTTTTCCTGGTGCCCTATATCCAAAAAAATTTTTTTTTCGGGAAATTTCTGCCTTTACTCTAGCTATTTTACTTGGAAAGTGATTCCTCTGTCTCCCTAATCATCCATCTTCCTGTAATTTCTAGAAGTGTTCATTTTTTATGTTATCCAACTTCTTTCTTTTTTTTTTTTTCTTTAATAGTGTTTGCTTTTTTAAAATCTAAAATGGCATTGTTGAAGTCAAGGTCTCCTAGATTTTCTTCTATGTTATAATCTACATGTTGATAGTTTTGCATTTTATTTTATTTATTTTTTATTTTTTTTTTATTATTTTTATTTCTATTTTTTTAGTGTATGTAAAAATCAAATTTTTCATAATACATACCAATATTTGTAAAATGATATATAAATATATATGCATATATGTGCATTTGCTTACATAAATGTTATTTATAAATAAATAAATATATATATATATATATTTTTTTTTTTAAAAGGTACTTAGATTACCTAGATATTACACAGAAATTACAGGGATTCCCATGTTCCCCACCTCCCACACCTCCCACAACACCCCACACAAACATCCTTCATCAATGTGGCACATTACCCATAATGGATATACACATCAGGGGCCTTGCCACCAAGCATAGACCACAGTACACATCATAGACCACACTCTCTCTCACACAGTTCTGCATGGTATATGCTGATGTAAAATGGTCTACATCTGTTGCCGCAACACCACTCAGGACAAGCCCCAAGTTCCGAAAAAGCCCCTGTTTTTCAACTGCCCTTCCCCTCCCTACCCCAAAAGCATCCAGTGCCCTCCGGCTCCACCTCATTGTTATAATTTCTTCCATTGCTTGAATCATAATATGTCTACAACAGACTACCACATTAAGTCCACGCTACTCCATAGCTCTTCCCCCAATCCTGAGGGAACTGCGAAGATGACGTCCACTCCACCTCCACGTGAGAGAAGGCTTATAGCCCATGAATATGATGGATGGGATTATCCTGCCTGCAGCTGCAGGCCCTCTCCATTCCCTGGAATGGCCATTGCCCATCATCGTCTCCTTGCCAGGTGACTTGGATGAGTCCATTGAGCTGTAGGGTAGGAGTTGCAGCTCCTCCAAGATTCCAGGCACAACTGGCACATACGTAGGCCAGAAGCTCCAGTATCTGGAAGTATGCCTAAAAACTCCAGCATCACATATAGGTTTGAATAGTAGGGACTGTTGGACCATGTGCAGGGAGGACTTATTTGAGTCAGACTCTGTCACTCTCAGGAGCACAGATTCCAAAGTAGAGCCCACTAATAAGGCATCAATCTCTGGAGCTATCCCCCCTTATATAGGAGTTGGGCGTCTCCAGAGCCCTCAGGAGCCCCGCTGTATGGGGTGATATCCACTTTGGTGTTCTATGAGATCCTGCTGAAGTGTGCATAAGCGTTACCTCCAGGATGAACTCCTGACTCTCTCTCTGAAGTCTCTTAGCCATATGAACTAATTTCTCTTTACCTTTTCCCCCTTTTATTTGAGGTCTTTTTCCAATCGTGTTGCCAGTTGGCACTTGGTATTAATCCCTCGTTGCCAGGGAGGCTCATATCTGGGAGTCAAGTCCCACATTGGGAGGAAGGTAATGCATTCATATGCTGAGTTTGGCTTAGAGAGAGGCCACATTTGAGCAACAAGGAGGCTCTCAGGTGGTAACCCTTAGGCACCCCATAACAGTAGGCTAAGTTTCAATTACAAGAGCAAAGACTAATAATGTTAGTCATCAATAACAATCCTCTTTTGCCAGACACTGCCCCTGCACTCAGGGGACTGTTGCTGCTCCCTTGGAGCATGTGGCAGAGCTCTCTAGGCTGGGAATTAAGATTCCCTCATTTATTGAGTGATTGTCTACCCACTGTGACCATGCCCCATCACTTGATCATTTGAACAATTTTATATATCTTTCATGTATATTCAGATGAACTTATTCCCATGAATCCTCCATCCCAGACACCCTCCACCAATGCTCCTCTGCAGCCCCCATTGTAACCCTTCTGTGATCTAAACCTTCCATGAACATGAAGCCCATATAATATCCAAATAAAATTAATAGGAAAAAGAAACAATAATGATAAATGCAAGAGATAAGTACAAGGAAACTCAGAAGAAGAAAAAAAACTAAACTAAAAATAAAATATAATTCGCGGGTTGGGACATTCAAAAAATGGGAAAAAAACCACACAAAAAAAATCCGTTTTTTGAAAAATTATTCTTTTTTCCTTTTATCACTGTATTATCGGATGTCCAGTGTACCATGACACCTTCCCCCTCTCAGTCCCCAGTGTCTCCAGAATTTTCATTTAACTTTCTAAGAAGTTTTAGGTCACAGCAAAGTCACACACGGAATACTAGAGACTCCCACAAACCTACCCTCCCTCCCCCTTCCCCACCCCATATTAAAATCTTTTTTGTTTTTTATGGATGTTAGCATCGTTATAACTGTTATACAGATAGTAAAATATAGCAACTGAACATTGTCAATGGTTTACAGTATAGTTTACAATTTAGACAGTACAGTTTAATAATTTTTGATGATATTTACCATGTCCTGTGTCCGTTACTGAAAGGTAATGAAAAATCTTTCCCATGACCACTAACTACCCCTTTTAATCTTAACTGTTCCTTCCTCCCCATCCCCCTGGAGCATATGACAATCCCCTGTCTTGACTCATGGCATGAGAAGATTCATAGTTACATGCCCTGGGTATTCCAACCTGCCCTACCTAATCTACCACCTGTCAACCCTGAAACCCCAAACCCAGTAATATCACTACTCATCTGTCCTATCCTTCAATATGCAACTATACTCTATCCCTTTAACATAGATTATGTCCATATGGTGGTGGCTCAAAGCCTACTCTTCTCTTTCTCTCCCTTGTTAACCTATCTTTCAGACAATGGTTCTCAGAGACTGCTCACTTTCCTCAGTTTGAATCAGTGAGGTCATATATTGTTCATCCTTCAATGCCTGGCTTGCTTCACTCAACATAAGGTCTTCAAGATTCATCCAGGTTATTCCATGTGTTAGCACTTTATTCCTTCTTACAGCTGAGTAATATTCCATTGTATGTATGTACCACATTTTGCTTATCCATTCATCTGTTGATGGGCATGGGGACTGATTTCAACTTTTGGCAATGCTAAACAATGCCGCTATGAACATTGGTGTGCATATATCTGTTCGTGGGTTTGCTTTCAGTTCTTCTGGGTATATACCCAGCAGTGGAATTGCTGGATCATACGGAAGATCTATTGTTAGTTTTCTGAGGAACCACCAAACCGTCCTCCACAGGGGCTGGACCATTCCACAATCCCACCAGCAGTGGATGAGGCTTCCTATTCCTCCACATCCTCTCCAACACTTATATTCTGCTGTTTTTTTAATAGCTGCCATTCTGATGGGTGTAAGATGGTATCTCATTGTGGTTTTTTGATTTGCATTTCCCTGATAGCAAGCGATGTCGAGCATTTTTTCAAGTGCGTTTTAGTTATTTGTATTTCTTCCTTGGAGAAGTGTCTTTTCAGGTCACTTGCCCATTTTTTAAATGGGTTGTTTGTCTTTTTATTTTCAAGGTGTAAGATTTCTTTATATATGCATGATATTAGGCTCTTATCAGATATATGGTTGCCAAATATTTTCTCCCATTGGGTAGGCTGCCTTTTTATTTTCTTAATAACATCCTTAAAAGTGCAGAATTTTTAAATTTTGATGAGATCCCATTTATCTATTTTTTCTCTTGCTGCTCATGCTTTGGATGTGAAGTTCATGAAACCCATTTCCTATTACAAGGTCCTGTAGACCACTTCCCTACATTATCTTCCAAGGTCTTTATGGTTTTGGCTCTTATATTTAGATCTTTGATCCATCTTGAGTTGATTTTTGTATAACGTGTGACATGGTATTCTTCTCACATTCTTTTGGATATGGATATCCAGTTCTCCAAACACCACTTGTTAAAGTGGCCATTCTCTCCCAGCTGAGTGGGCTTGGTGGCCTTGTTGAATATCAGATGACTGTATTTGTGAGGATCTATATCAGAACTATCAATTTAGCTCCATTGGTCAGTAGGTCCATCCTTGTGTCAATATCATGCAGTTTTGATCACTATAGCTTTGTAATATGTTTTAAGGTCAGTAATGTGATTCCTCCAACTTCATTTTTCTTTTTCAATATGTCTTTGACATTTTGGGGTCTTTTATCTTTCCAAATATATTTCATGGTTAGTTTTTCCAGTTCCTTAAAATATATAGTGTTGATTTTTATTGGGTTTGCACGGAATCTGTAGATTAGTTTTGGTGGGATAGACATCTTGATGGTGTTTAGTCTTCCTGTCCATGAACAGGGAATATTTTTCCATTTATTTAAATCTTCTTTGATTTTTTTTAACAGTGTTGTGTAGTTTTCTGTATATAAGTCCTTTACATCTTTAGTTAAATTTAATCCTAGGTATTTGATTCTGTTAGATACTATTGTAAATGGCATTTTTTTTCTTCATTTCCTCCTCCAATTGCTCTTTTTTGGTGTACAGAAATGCTACTAATTTTTGAGCATTGATCTTATTGCCTTCAACCTTACTGAACTCCTTTATAAGTTCTAGAAGCTTTGTTGTAGATTTCTCTGGGCTTTCTATGTATAGGATCATGTCGTCTGCAAATAATGAAGGTTTTACTTCTTTTCCAATCTGGATGCCTTTTATATCCTTTTCTTGCCTCAGTGCTCGAGCATGTACTTCTAAGACAATGTTAAGTAGGAGTGGTGATAATGGGCATCCTTGTCTTGTTCACGATCTCAGAGGGAAGCCTTTTAGGATTTCACCATTGAAGATGATGTTAGCTTTGGGTTTTTCATATATATCTTTATCATATTCAGAAAGTTTCCTTCTATTCCTATTTTTTGTAGTGTTTTTATCAGGAAAGAGTGCTGTATTTTGTTGAATGTTTTTTCTGCATCTATAGAGATGATCATGTGATTTTTTTCTTTCAATCTGTTTATGTGGTGTATTACACTGATTGATTTTCTTATATTGAACCATCCTTGCATATCCGGGATGAAACCCACTTAGTCATGGTGTATAATCCTTTTGATATGTTGTTGAATGCAATTAGCAAGTATTTTGTTGAGGATTTTAGCATCTAGATTGATTAGAGAAATTGGTCTGTAGTTTTCCTTTCTAGTGGTGTCTTTGTTTGGTTTTGGTATTAGGGTAATGTTGGCATCATGGAATGAGTTAGGCAATATTCCTTCTGCTTCTATTTTTTGGAAGAGCTTAAGTAGAATTGGTTTTAGCTCTTTCCAGAATGTTTGGTAAAATTCAGCTGTGAAACCATCTGGTCCTGGACTCTTCTTAGTTGGGAGGTTTTTGATGACTGAGTCTATCTCTTTACCTGTAATTGGACTGTTGACTTTATCAATTTCTTCTTCCATCAATGTAGCTTGTTTGTGCATTTCTAGAAACTTTTCAATTTCCTCTAAATTATCATTCTTGTTGGCTGTTTTCAAAGTATCCTCTTATGATACTCTTTATTTCTGTGAGGTCAGTAGTGATATCCCCTTGCTCATTCCTTATTTTGTGTAATTGCATCTGTTCTTTTTTTTTCTTTGTTAGTCTGGCTAAGGGTTTTCAATTTTATAGATATTCTCAAAGAACCATCTTTTGGTTTTGTTTATTGTTTCCAGTGCTTTCCTATTTTCTATTTCATTTAGTTCTGCTCTAATCTTTGTTATTTCCTTCTTTCTACTTCCTTTAGGTTTAGTTTGTTGTTGTTTTTCCAATTCCTCCAAGTGTGCAGTTATGTCTTCAATTTAGTTCTTTCTTCTTTTTTAATATATGTATTTATGGCTATAAACTTCCCTCTCAGGACTGCTTTGGCTGCATCCCATAGGTTTTGATATGTTGTGTTGTCATTTTCATTAGTTTCAAGGTATTTATTGATTTCTCTTGAGATTTCCTCCTTGTCCCACTGTTTGTCTAAAAGTGTGCTGTTTAACTTCCATATCCTTGTGCCTAACCTGTTTCTCTGGCCCTTAGTGATTTCCAATTTCATTCCATTGTGATCAGAGAAATTACTTTGTATAATCTCAATCTTTCTGAATTCATTGAGAGTTGTTCTGTGGCTTAACATGTTGTCTATCTTGGAGTATGATCCATGTGCACTCGAGAAGATTGTAAATCCTGTTGTATTTGGTTGTAGTGTTCTGTATATGTCTATTAAGT
>JAKSZT010034037.1:61699-72378 GCA_026826555.1 Tolypeutes matacus
ATATATATATAGTGATTTAGAAGGCTAGAATTATGAGGAGGGAGAGAAATAGTAGAGAAACGTCTGAAAGGATAAAGTTAATACTAATAAAAAAAAAAAGAAAAAAAAAGAAGAAGAAAACAAAATAGATGGAATAGAAATTGACACCGTTAAGTTGTGGGCCTATGAAAAAATGTTGTCTCTAAGAGCCACAACAGAAAACAGAAGGCAGAAAGATGCAGGAGTGATAAGCGATAGTTTGTAATACAGAATCAATATATACAGCGAATGGGAAATTACTGAATAAGAAGCCCAGCAAAGAAGCGACCAGCTGGCAGCACCTATTTAAAAAAAAAATAGAAGGAAAAAGGAAGGGGGGAGGAAAATGGGAATAATATCAATAGACCAGAAAGTAACAGAGAGAAACCAAAGATCCACACAGGCAAGCAGTCAAACAGAGCTAAGGGGGTCAATGATTCCCCTTGGGTCCACGTGGATCCTTCCTGCCTACTTGTGTTTATCAATCAATTTCCCCACAGGGTTCTATATGCAGGTCCTGAAGCAGCTTTTAGCTATTAAACTAAATTAAAAAGAATTTATTTTTCATTTGTTGAGGTGACCTCACTTTTTTTTTTTTTTTTTTTAGCCAAATGCAGACCCAAAATAATTCCTCCTCTAGACCAACCCCCTTACGGAAGGGATCCTAGCTGGGAACATGGAAGTTAATCAAGCACGTCCCACTTTCCGGATTCCCCAGGTTAGCTGATGCTCTGATGTTAGTCAGTGAGGAGTGCTAAAGATGGCGGATTCTGCCCCTTCTGTAGCTGAGCTCCAGGGTCACCGGGCTGCTCAGTAAATCAGTTTGAGTGCAGATTCGCATCTGCTCTCAGCCTAATGGTGCTTCAGGTTGGCTTATCTGCTCCCCAAATTTGTGGGGCAGTGCAGGCAGCCAGATTGAAGTCTAAAAATATAAAATACCCTTCCCTGTCTTCCAACCGAACCCTCCCTTTTATGGGAAGTGTCCCTTCCTCCTGGCTCCGCAGCGGCCCGGGTCTTATCCCTGGGTGGCTAGGGAAATCAGCTGCGTTTCCCAACCAATATCCCCCCTCTGGTTCACTGGGTGCTGATTAGTTCGTTTGCTCTGTTCACACAAGGTCCAAGGGGCGCCAGGCAACCAGATCCCCAGAAAATAAAACTTTTTCGCCCTGCCCACGGCTCCAAATGCCTGTTTTATTTTTTTTTCCCTAACCGTGGGGCTCAGCCGCCTGTGCCAACCTCCACCGGCAGCCTCAAAACTCATGAATCTCCACCGTTCGGTCCACGCCGCCGATCCACGCAGATAGATGTCCCAAGCTTCTCACTCCACGCATGCACAGCACAGACCCCGGGGCAGGACCCCGTCCACAATCTGCCTTGCTCTGGGAGCTTGCAGTGTGCGCCCTCCTACACTAACGCCATCTTGGCCCCTCTCTTGAGTAATGCACTGTTGATCTCATGTTGCTTCTAATATGAATTTTGCTCATTTCTATTAATGCACACTTTTTCATGAGCATATTGGATAATTCATATATCTTTCTCTGTGAAGTGCTTATTCAAACCCATTTTTGAGTTGTTTAGGTTTTTAAACATTTGAAAATTCAATTTTGTTGATACAAGTTAATGAAGCATACAATCCATCCAAAGTGTACAGTCAATGGTACTTGGTATAATCACATAAATGAACATTCATCACTTCAATCATTATTAGAATATTTTCATTATTCCAACAATAATAATAATAAAAAACACAACGAAACAAACAACTATACCCCTAAATAATTAACTCTCAATCTCTCTATGCTTCACTTGCTATACATAACTGTTATTCTGTTTCTGTCTTTCTAATTTATTTGTATCTATATACGTTTTGTATAGATGGAGACAAACAATAGGTAATATCTTTTGTCTAGTTACTTTCACTTAGTATATTTCCTTTATTTTTACCCTTAAAGGAAGCTTATTCATACATTACTGTATACTACTGTCCATAGTTTGGTTTGGTTATATTTTTGCCCAAAATTAACATATTGTAACATTAATGTACATTTGTTCAGTTTCAAAGAAAAACAGTCTTTTATATTCAATATTACCAATACTCATATTTCTCATGAGGTTTCCCTATGCTATACAGTCACCTGTTACATCTTTTAGATATCCTTCTAGTAATATTCAGGGCCTTATACTTTCCATTTCAAACACTGTCATATCCATATATTATCATTGCTGGTTACAAACACTGTGATGTGCTTTCTCCATTTCTATTCCTTTCCAAAGATGTATGAACAGTTTACCAATTCTGCACAAATTAACCCCAAACTTTCCATTCTCTAACTTTCTATTTTCTGGTGACCTATATTCTATTTATTGATTCGATGAGTTTACACAATATATTTAGTTCATAATATGGCAAATATACAGTATTTGTCCTTTTGTATCTTGGTTGATTCAGTCAAGATAATGTCCTCCAGGTTCATCCATGTTGCCATATACTTCATGACTTCATTTCATCTTATAGCTACATAATATTCCATCATACATATACACCACAATTTCTTTATCCATTTACTGATTAGTGGACACCTGAGTTGTTTCTATCTTTTAGCAATTTTGACTAACACTGCTATGAACAGCAGTGTGCAGATGTCTGTTAGTATCATTCTCTAAGTTCTTCTGCCATATATCTTCTACTGGCATTGCTGGGTCACAAGGCAGATCTATATTCAACTTACATAGGAACTACCAAACAGATTTCCACAGTGGCCATACCATTCCACATTCCCACCAACAGTGAATAAGCATTCCTGTCTCTCCACATCCTCTCCAATACTTGTAGTTTTTCATCTTTTTAAAAAGTGGTCATTCTAAAAGGTGAAAACAAAATGAAAAATAGTGAGACACTGGGGAGTGAGAGGGGGAAGGTGCCATGGTACAGACTGGACACCAGATATTGCAGTGATAAAAGGCAAATTGTCAAAAAATATATTTTTTAATTTTAAAAATTTTTTGAATATCCCAATCTTTTAATTTAATTTTATTATTAGTTATTTTTAAGTTTTCATGTATTTTATCTCTTACATTTAAACTTATCATTATTGTTCCATTTTCCTATTAATTGTATTTGGCTATTGTATTGGCTTCATCTTTAAAGAAGCTTTGAATCACAGAAGGGTTACAACTGGGGTGGAAGATGATCATTGGTGGGGGGGTGTCATGGATGGGGGGTGCATGGGAGGAAGTTCACCTGTACACACATGCAAGGTATATAAAATTGTTCAAATGTTCATGGGGCATGATCACAGTGGGTGGAGAATCATTCAATAAATGAGAGAATACTGAATTTCCATCCTGGAGAGCTCTGCCACATTCTCTAAGGGAGCAGCAGCAGTTCCCCATGTGCAGGGACAGTGTCTGGCAAAGGAGGATGATCAATTGATGGGCCCATGTTATTGATGACTAGCCTTATGAGTCTTTGCTCTTGAAATTGAAACTTAGCTTATTGTTATGGGGGCCCTAAGGGTTGCCTCCTGAGAGCCTCCTTATTGCTCAAATATGGACTCTTTCTAAATCAAACTCAGAATATGAATGCATTTCCTTCCTCCCAGCATGGGACATGACCCCTGGGAAAGAACCTCCCTGGCAATGAGGGATTACTACCAAGTGCCAGCTGGCAATATGACTGGAAAAAGACCTCAAATAAAAGGGGAAAGGTAAAGACAAATGAAATCATATGGCTAAGAGACTTTAAAGTGAGTTGGGATGTCATCCCAGAAGTAATGCTTATGCATATCTCAACAGGACCTCATAGGCTTCCAATGTGGATATCACCCCAAACAGAGGGGCTCCTGAGGGCTCTGGAGACACCCAGGTCCTGTGTCAGGGCAGATAGCTCCAGAGTTTGGTGCCTTCTCAGTGGGCCCTACTTTGGAATCTGTGCTCCTTAGAGTGACAGAGTTGGACTCAAATTCATCTTCCCTGCACATGGTTCACCTGTCCCTTCTATTCAAACCTACACATGATGCTGGAGTTTGTATGTGTACATCCAAAGACTGGAGTCTTTGCATTGTCCATGAACTAGCTGGGCCTGGAATCTCGGTGGAGCTGCAACTCTTACTCTACAGCTCAATGGACTCACCCAGGACACCTGATGGGGAGATGATGATGGACAATGGCTATCCCAGGGAATGGAGAGAGTCTGCAGCTGCAGGCAGGATAATTCCATCCATCTTATCCATGGAATTTAAGCCCCATCTCACTTGGAGCTGGAGTGGGCATCACCAACCCAGAGTCCTCAGGATTGGGGGAAGAGCTATGGACTAGAGTGGACTTACTGGTATTCTGTTATAGACATAATGTGATTTAAGCAATGGAAGAAATTACAGCATTAATGTGGAGCCAGTGGCCACTGGCTGCTCTGGAGGCAGGGAGAAGGAAAATCAGTTGTAATACAGGGGCTTTTTGGGGGCTTGGGAATCATCCTGAGTGACATTGCAATGACAGATATACATCATTTTATATCATCAAATAACATGCAGAATTGTGTGTGAGAGAGTGTGGTCTACAATGTGAACTATGGTCCATGCTTAGTGGCAAAGCCCCAGGATGTGTATATCCATTGCTGGTGATGTGCAACACTAATGAAGGATATTTATATGGGAGGTTGTGGGAGGTGTGGAGGTGAGACATATGGGAATCCCTATAATTTTTGTGTAATATTTATGTGATCTAAGTATCTTTTAAAAAATAAAATAAAAATTTATTTAAAAAAATAATAATAAAAGGTGTGAAATGATATCTTGCTGTAGGTTTGTTTTGCATATCCCTAATCACTAGTGATGTTCAACACTTTTTCAGGTGTTTTTGCACCATTTGTATTTCTTCTTTGGACAAATGTCTTTTCAAACATTTTGCCTATTTTATTATTGGGTCATTTGTCTTTTTATTGTTGAGTTGTAGCATCTCTTTATATATCATGGATATTAAACTCCTATTGGGTATGTGATTTCCATATATTTTCTCCCTTTGAATCAGCTCAAATTTTACCCTTTTGACAAAGGCTTTTGAGTATCAGAAGTGTTTAATTTTGAGGAGGTCCCATTTATCTATTTTTCATTTTTTTGCTCATGCTTTGGGTGTAAGGTCCAAGAAACCACCATGTACCATAAGATCTTGAAATTGTGCCCCTATATTTTATCCTGGTAGTTTTACAGTCCTGGCTTTTATGTTTAGGTCTTAGGTTCATTTTTCTCTATTTTTTAAGGAGGTACTGGAGATTGAACCCAGGACCTTGTACATGAGAAGCAGGCACTCAACCACTGAGCTTCAACTTCTCCCTCTTTGATCTATTTTGAGTTGATTCATTTATAGGACGTGAGGCAGTGGTCCTCTTTCATTCTTTTGGATATGGATATCCAGTTCTCCCAGCACAATTTGTTGAAGAGACTGTTTTGTCCCAGTAATTTGGACTTGGTAGGCATATAAAAAATTGGCTGGCCATTAAGGTTAGGGTCTAGTTCAAGTCTATTCCACTGATCAATGTCTATCTTTATGCAAATACCATGTTGTTTGGATCATTGTAGCATTACAAGGTCAGGTAATGAGATTCCTCCCATATCACTCTTCTTCTTTGGGATGTTTTTAGCTTTTGGGGTACAATTTCCCTTCCAAATAAATTTTGTAATTGCCTTTTCTATTTCTGTAAATTAGGCTGTTAGAATTTTGATTGGTATTGCATTGAATCTATAAATCAGTTTGGGTAGGATTGACATCTTCATGATATTTAGTCTTCCAATCCATGAACTTGGAATGTCTTTCTATTTGTTATATCTTCCTTGATCTCTGTTAGCAGTGTTTTGTAGTTTACTGAATATAGGTCCTGGGCATCTTTGGTTAAATTAATTCCTAGGTATTTGAGTATTTTTGCTGCTACTGTAAATGGAATAATTTTTTTCCTGATTTCCTCCTCATATTGCTCAATACTAGTGTACAAAATCATGACTTATTTTTGCGTGTAGATCTTGTATCCTGCTACTTTGCTTAACTCCTTCATTAGCCTAAGTAGCTTGTCATAGATATTTCAAAATTTTGTAATTATAGGACCATGTCATCCACAAATAGTGAGAATTTTACTTCATCTTTCCCCTTTTGAATGCCTTTTATTTTATTTTATTTTTTTGACTAATTACTCTAGCTAGAACAATGTTGAATAACAGTGGTTACACTGGACATCTCTTAGAGGGAAAGCTTTCAATCTTTCCCCATTAAGTACGATGTTGGGGGTGGAATTTTCAAATATGCTTGATATCATATTGAGGAACAGTCCTTCTATTCCTATATTTCA
This sequence comes from Tolypeutes matacus, assembly GCA_026826555.1. Taxonomy (NCBI): domain Eukaryota; kingdom Metazoa; phylum Chordata; class Mammalia; order Cingulata; family Chlamyphoridae; genus Tolypeutes; species Tolypeutes matacus. Next base: position 68,055 of record JAKSZT010034037.1, read on the forward strand.
AAATGTTTTTATCAAGAAAGGATGCTGGCTTTTGTCAAATACATTTTCTGAATTGATCAAGATGATCAAGTTTTTTTTCTTTCAATTTGTTAATGTGGTGTATTATGTTAATTGAATTTCTTATGTTGAACCACCCTTGCATACCAGAAATACATCTTACCTGGTCATGGTGTATAATTCTTGTCATATGCTGTTGGATTTTATTTGGAAGTATTTAGTTGAGAATTTTTGCATCTATGCCCACTATAGAGAAATTTCCTTTCTTGTAGTATCTTCATCAGGCTTTGCATTAGGGTGATGATGGCTTCATAAAATGTGTTGGATAATTTTCCTTCCTGTTCAATTTTTTCGGAAGACTTTAACTGGAATTGGTATTAATTCATTTCAAAAAGTTTGGTAGAATTCATCTATGAAGCCATTTGGTCCTGAACTTTTCTTTATTGGGAAATTTTTTATGACTGATTCAATATCTTTAAATGTGATTTGTTTGTATAGTTCTTGAAATTCTTTTAGAGTCAATGCAGGTTGTGTGTGTGTTTCTAGGAATTATTCCATTTATTTAGGTTGTCCAATTTGATGGCATAAGTTTCTTTTTTTTTTTTTTTTTTTTTTCAGGATGAACCCACTGCCGTAGGAGCAGATGGACTTTTATTTATTTATTTATTTATTTTTAATTTTTAATTTATTTTTATGGTGGGTAAAAATCAAAATTCTCACAATACATACAAACATTTGCAAAATGATGTATAAATATAAATGCATATATGTGTATTTGCTTACAAAACTGTTTTATATATATATATATATATATATATATACACATATATTTTAAGAGGTGCTTAGATTACCCAAAATATTACACGGAAACCACTGGGATTCCCATGTTACCCCCCTCCCAAACCTCCCACCACATCCCACACAAACATCTCCCACAAGTGTGGCCCACCACCCTCAATGAACTTACACATCCTGGAGCCTTGCCACCAACCATAGAACACAGTTCACACCGTAGACCACACTCTCTCCCACTCAGTTCTGAGTGGTGTGTGCTGATTTAAAATGGCCTACATCCGTTGCCACAACGGTACTCAGGACAACCTCTAACTCCCAAAAAAGCCCCTGTATTTCAACTGCTCAACCCCTCCCTACCCCAAAAGTGTCAAGTCGCCACTGCCTCCACCTCGTTGTTATAATTTCTTCCATTGCTAGAATCACCATATGTGAACAAGAGAATACCATCAAATCCACTCTAGTCCATAGTACTTCCCCCAATCCTGAGGGGACTGGGATGGTGATGTCCACTCCAACTCCAAGTGAGAGAGGGCTTATATCCCATGGATAGAGTGGGTGGGATGATCCTGCCTGCAGATGCAGGCCCTCTCCATTCCCTGGGATGGCCATTGCCCATCATTGTCTCCTCACCAGGTGATTTGGATGAGTCCATTGAGCTGTAGGGTAGGAGATGCAGCTCCACCGAGATTTCATGCACAACTGGCACATAGGTAGGCGGGAGGCTCCAGTCTCTGGAAGTATACCTAAAAACTCCAGCATCACATATAGGTTTGAATAGAAGGGACTGGTGAACCATGTGCAGGGAGGACTTATTTGAATCCAATTCTGTCACTCTCAGGAGCACAGATTCCAAAATAGAACCCACTGATAAGACATCAGTCTCTGGGGCTATCCCCCCTTATATAGGACCTGGTTGTCTCCAGAGCTCTCAGGAACCCCACTGAGTGGGGTGATAGGCACTTAGATGTTCTATGAGCTCCTACTGAGGTGTGCATAAGAGTTACCTCTGGGATGACCTCCCGACTCTCTTTGAAGTCTCTAAGCCACTTGAACTCATTTGTCTTTACCATTTCCCCCTTTTATTCAAGGTCTTTTTCCAGTTGTATTGCCAGTTGGCACTTGGTGTTAATCCCTCGTTTCCAGGGAGGCTCATCCCCGGGAGTCATGTCCCACGTTGGGGGGAAGGTAACGTGATCATATGCTGAGTTTGGCTTAGAGAGAGGCCACATTTGAGCAACAAGGAGGCTCTCAGGTGGCAACCCTTAGGCACCCCTCAACTGCAGTCTAAGTCTCATTTACAAGAGCAAAGACTCACAAGGGTAGCCATCAATAAAAAAAAAAAAAAAAAAACATCAGTGGGTCATCCTATTTTGACAGGTACTGTCCCTACAGTCAGAGGACTATTGTTGCTCCCTTGGAGACTGTGGCAGAGCTCTCCAGGCTAGGAATTCAGATTCCCTCGTTTATTGTGTGATTATCCACCCATTGTGACCTTGCCCCATCTTTTGATCTTTTGAACGATTTTGTATATCTTTCATGTATATTCGGATGAACCAACCCCCATGAAAACCCCCCAGAAACCGTCCCCAATAATCCCCCGCAGTACCCATTGAAACCCTTCTGTGATCCAAATTCTCCATGAACATTTAGTCCATAAAATAATCAAATACATTTACTAGGAAAAAGAAACAAGTATGATAAGCTTACATGCAAGAGACAAACATAAGGAGACTCAGGGGGGAAAAAAAGAGAAGGAAAAAAAACCAAAAAATCAAACAAAGAACAAAACAAAATAAAATATAATTAGTGGTTTGAGACATTCAAAAAATGGGCAAAAGAGCAAAGGAAATGCCTTTAAAATATATATATATATATATATTCATTTTTTTTTCCTTTCTCTTTTCTTTTTTTTTTCTGCCTTTTATCACTGTGTTATGGGATGTCTGGTGTGCCATGAAACCTTACTCCTCTCAATCCACATTGTCTCCGAATTTTTCATTTAATTTTCCAATAAGTTTTGGGTCACAGTAAAGTCACACAGTGAATGCTGGAGACTCCCAGATACCAAACCACCCCCCTTCCCCACCTCATATAACCCCCCCCTTTTTATTTGGTTGTTAGCATTGTTATAGCAAAATATAGCAACTAAACATTGTCAGTGATTTACAGTATAGTTTACAATTTAGATGATACAGTTTAAAAATTTTGATGATATTTACCATGTCCTGTGTCCATTACTGTAAGGTAATGAAAAACATTACCCATGACCACCAAACAACCCATTAGATCTTGACTGTTCCCTTCCCCCGAGCCCCCCAGGGCCCATGATATCCCCCACTCCCAACCCATGGAATGTCAAGATTCACAGTTACATGCCCTGGGTATTTGAACCAGTCCTTCCTAATCCACTCACCCCTCAGTGCTGCACCACCAAACCCAGGAACACCACCACTCATCTGCCCCATCCCCCAACATGCAACCACACAATATCCCTTTACCAATGATTATGTCCATATGGGTGATGGCTCAAAGCCTGCTCTTCTCTTACTCTCATATGTTAACCTATCTTTCAGACAATGGTTCTCAGAGACTGCTCACTTTCCTCAGTTCAGATCAGTGAGGTCATATACTGTTCATCCTTCAGTGACTGGCTTGCTTCACTCAACATAAGGTCTTCAAGATTCATCCACGTGATTCCATGTGTTAGCACTTTGTTCCTTCTTACAGCTGAGTAATATTCCATTTTATGTATGTACCACATTTTGCTTATCCATTCGTCTGTTGATGGGCACCGGGGCTGATTCCATCTTTTGGCAATGGTGAACAATGCCGCTAGGAACATTGGTGTGCATATAACTGTATTTTTGTTTTCAGTTCTTCTGGGTATATACCCAGCAGTGGAATTGCTGGTTCACACGGAAAATCTATTGTTAGTTTTCTGAGAAACCACCAAACTGTCCTCCACAGTGGCTGGACCATACCGCAGTCCCACCAGCAGTGGATGAGGGTTCCTATTCCTCCACATCCTCTCCAACATTTAGTGTCTCCTGTTTTTTTAATAGCTGCCATTCTGATGGGTGTAAGATGGTATCTCATTGTAGTTTTGATTTGCATTTCCCTGATAGCAAGTGATGTTGAGCATTTTTTCATGTGCTTTTTAGCCATTTGTATTTCTTCCTTGGAGAAGTGTCTTTTCAGGTCACTTGCCCATTTTTTATATGGGTTGTTTGTCCTTTTATTTTCGAGATGAAGGTTTTCTTTATATATGCAGGATATTAGGCTCCTATCAGATACATGGTTGCCGAATATTTTTTCCCATTGGGTAGGTTGCCTTTTTATTTTCTTAATAACATCCTTAGAGGTGCAGAAGTTTTTAATTTTGAGGAGATCCCATTTATCAATTTTTTCTCTTGCTGCTCGTGCTTTGGGTGTGAAATTCATGAAACCATTTCCTATTACAAGGTCCTGTAGATGCTTCCCTACATTATCTTCCAAGGTTTTTATGGTTTTGGCTCTTATATTTAGATCTTTG
>JAKSZT010034037.1:72478-94123 GCA_026826555.1 Tolypeutes matacus
AACAACTAATCAAAGCTATCCAAACAAATATCATGGACCAACTTAAAGAACTGAAGGAAGAGATTAAGGATATAAAGAAGACACTGGGAGAACATACTGAAGAAATAGCTAACACACCTAAAAAGGTAATGGATATGATGGCGAACAAAGACACAAGTCAAGAAATGAAAAAGACGCTGGACTCACATGGCAGCAGAATTGAACAGGCAGAGGAAAGAATTAGTGATATGGAAGACAATACAGTTGAAATCAAAGAGATTGTAGAAAACATAGACAAAAAGATAGAAAAAATCCAGTATGGTCTCAGGGAATTAACCGATAATGCAAGACGCACACACATACGCATTATGGGCATCCCAGAAGGAGAAGAGAAGGGAAAGGGAACAGAAGGAGTGTTGAAGGAAGTTATGGCTGAAAACTTCCCAACTCTATTGAGAGAGATGGATGTGCAGATCCAGGAAGCACAGCGCACCCCAAATAGTATAAATCCCAACAGGCCAACTCCAAGACATATGCTTGTCAAATTGTCCAATGCTCAAGACAAAGAGAAAATACTCAAGGCAGCAAGAGAAAAGAGAACCATCACATACAAGGGAAGCACAATAAGATTAAGTGCTGATTTCTCAGCTGAAACCATGGAGGCAAGAAGACAGTGGTATGACATAGTCAAAACACTAAAAGAAAAAAACTTCCAGCCACGAATTCTCTATCCAGCAAAATTGGCATTCAAAAATGATGGAGAGTTCAAAATATTCACAGATAAACAGCAATAAAGAGAGTATGTCAAGAAGAAACCAGCACTTCAAGAAATACTAAAGGAATCTCTACACGTTGAAAGGAAAAAACAAAGGAGAGAGAGTTGGAGGAGAGTTTAAAAACAACTGAAAACTCAAAAAGAGAAACAAAACAACATATGACATACATTAACCCAAAGAAAAAATGGCTGAAGTAAGAAATTCGTTACGAGTAATAACACTGAATGTTAATGGTTTAAATTCACCAATCAAAAGACACAGATTGGCAGAATGGATAAGAAAATATGATCCATCTATATGCTGTCCACAAGTAACCCACCTTCGGCACAGGGATTCAAGGAGGCTAAAAGTGAATGACTGGAAAATCATTTTACAAGATAACAATAGCCAAAGACAGGCAGGAGTAGCTATTCTAATATCAGAAAAAAATAGACTTTAAATGCAAAACTATTGTAAGAGACAAAGATGGACACTACATATTAGTAAAAGGAGTAATCTCTCAAGAAGAGAGAACAATCATCCACATTTACGCACCTAATCGAGGTGCCTCAAAATACGTGCGGCAAACTCTGGAAAAACTAAGAGGAGAAGTAAATATCTCTACAATTATAGCAGGGGACTTCAACACACCACTATCATCATTAGGCAGAACATCTAGGAAGAGAATCAATAAAGAAACTAAGGCACTCAACAATACATTAGAAGATTTGGACTTAATAGACATATACAGAACACTACACCCAAATACAGCGGGATTCATTCTTCTCCAGTGCACATGGAACATACTCCAAAATAGACCACATGCTAGGCCACAAAACAACACTCAATGAATTCAGAAAGTTTGAGATTAGATTATACAAAGTAATTTCTCTGACCACAACGGAATGAAGTTGGAAATCAATAAGGGCCAGAGAAACAGGTTACGCACAAGGATATCGAAGTTAAACAACACACTCTTACACAAACAGTGGGTCAAAGAGGAAATTTCAAAAGAAATCAGTAACTACCTTGAAACTAATGAAAAGAACAACACAACATATCAAAACCTATGGGATGCAGCGAAAGCAGTCCTGAGAGGGAAGTTCATAGCCATAAATTCATATATTAAAAAAGAAGAAAGATCTAAAATTGAAGACCAAACTGCACACTTGGAGGAATTGGAAAAACAAAAACAAATAAACTAAAGGAAGTAGAAATCAGGAAATAACAAAGTTTAGAGCAGAACTAAATGAAATAGAGAATAAGAAAGCACTGGAAACAATAAACAAAACCAAAAGCTGGTTCTTCGAGAAAATCAACAAAATTGATAAACCCTTAGCCAGACTAACAAAGAAAAAGAGAGAACAGATGCAAATACATAAAATAAGGAATGAGCAAGTTGATATCACTACTGACCCCACAGAAATAAAGAGTATCATAAGAGGATACTTTGAAAAATTATATGCCAAAAAGAATGACAATTTAGAGGAAATGGACAAGTTTCTAGAAACCCACAAACAGCCGACATTGAAGAAAGAAGAAATGGATGAACTCAACAGCCCAATTACAAGTAAAGAGATAGACTCAGTCATTAAAAACCTCCCAACTAAGAATAGTCCAGGACCAGATGGCTTCACAGCTGAATTCTACCAAACATTCCAGAAAGAGCTAACACCAATTCTACTTAAGCTCTTCCAAAAAATAGAAGTAGAAGCAATATTACCTAACTCATTCTATGATGCCAACATTACCCTAATACCAAAACCAAATAAAGATACCACAAGAAAGGAAAATTACAGACCAATTTCTCTAATGAACCTAGATGCTAAAATCCTTAACAAAATACTTGCTAATCGCATTCAACAACATAACAAAAGGATTATACACCATGACCAAGTGGGTTTCCTCCCAGGTATGCAAGGATGGTTCAATATAAGAAAATAAATCAATGTAATACACCACATAAATAAACTGAAAGAAAAAAATCACATGACCATCTCTATAGATGCAGAAAAAGCATTAGACAAAATACAGCACTCTTTCCTCATAAAAACACTACAAAAGATAGGAATAGATGGAAACTTTCTGAAAATTATAAAGGGTATATATGAAAAACCCAAAGCTAACATCATTTTCAACGGTGAAATCCTAAAAGCCTTCGCTCTGAGATCGGGAACAAGACAAGGATGCCCACTATCAGCACTCCTATTTAACATTGTCTTAGAAGTACTTGCACGAGCACTGAGACAAGAAAAGGACATAAAAGTCATCCAGATTGGAAAAGAATTAAAAGTTTAATTATTTGCAGATCACATGATCCTATACATAGAAAGCCCTGAGAAATCGACAACAAGGCTTCTAGAACTTATAAAGGAGTTCAGTAATGTTGCAGGCTATAAGATCAACGCTCAAAAATCAGTAGCATTTGTGTACACCAATAACCAGCAAACTGAGGAGGAAATCCGAAAAAAATACCATTTACAATAGTAAACAAAAGAATCAAATACCTAGGAAAAAATTTAACTAAAGATGTAAAGGACTATATACAGAAAACTACACAACACTGTTAAAGGAAATCAAAGAAGACTTAAATAAATGGAAAAATATTCTCTGTTCATGGATGGGAAGAATAAACATCATCAAGATGTCTATCCTACCCAAAATAATCTACAGATTTAATGCAATCCCAGTAAAAGTCAACACTATATTTTTTAAGGAACTGGAAAAACTAACCACAAAATATATTTGGAGAGGCAAGAGGGCCCGAATTGCCAAAGATCTATTGAAAAAGAAAAATGAAGTTGGAGGTATCACATTACCTGACTTTAAAACATACTACAAAGCTACAGTGATCAAAACTGTGTGGTATTGGCACAAGAATAGACCTACTGACCAATGGAACCGGATTGAGAGTTCTGATATAGATCCTCGCATATAGAGTCATCTGATATTTGACAAGGCCATGAAACCCACTCAGTTGGCAGAGAGTGGCCTCTTTAACAAGTGGTGCTTGGAAAACTGGATATCAATATCCAAAATAATGAGAGAAACAAACCATCTCACACCTTATACAAAAATCAACTCAATATGGATCAAAGATCTAAATATAAGAGCCAAAACCATAAAGACCTTGGAAGATAATGTAGGGAAGCATCTACAGGACCTTGTAATAGGAATGGTTTCATGAACTTCACAGCCAAAGCATGAGCAGCAAGAGAAAAAATTGATAAATGGGATCTCCTCAAAATTAAAAACTTCTGCACCTCTAAGGATGTTATTAAGAAAATAAAAAGGCAACCTACCCAATGGGAAAAAATATTCGGCAACCATATATCTGATAGGAGCCTAATATCCTGCATATATAAAGAAATCCTTCACCTCGAAAAAAAAAGGACAAACAACCCATATAAAAAATGGGCAAGTGACCAGAAGAACTCTTCTCCAAGGAAGAAATACAAATGGCTAAAAAGCACATGAAAAAATGCCCAACATCACTTGCTATCAGGGAAATGCAAATCAAAACTACAATGAGATACCATCTTACACCCATCAGAATGGCAGCTATTAAAAAAACAGGAGACACTAAATGTTGGAGAGGATGTGGAGGAATAGGAACCCTCATCCACTGCTGGTGGGACTGCGGTATGGTCCAGCCACTGTGGAGGACAGTTTGGCGGTTTCTCAGAAAACTAGCAATAGATCTTCTGTATGATCCAGCAATTCCACTGCTGGGTATATACCCAGAAGAACTGAAAACAAAAATACAAACAGATATATACACACCAATGTTCACAGCGGCATTGTTCACCATTGCCAAAAGTTGGAATCAGCCCCGGTGCCCATCAACAGACGAATGGATAAGCAAAATGTGGTACATACATAAAATGGAATATTACTCAGCTGTAAGAAGGAACAAAGTGCTAACACATGGAATCACGTGGATGAATCTTGAAGACCTTATGTTGAGTGAAGCAAGCCAGGCACTGAAGGATGAACAGTATATGACCTCACTGATCTGAACTGAGGAAAGTGAGCAGTCTCTGAGAACCATTGTCTGAAAGATAGGTTAACAAAGGAGAGTAAGAGAAGAGCAGGCTTTGAGCCATCACCCATATGGACATAATCTATGGTAAAGGGATAGAGTGTGGTTGCATGTTGGGGGATGGGGCAGATGAGTGGTGGTGTTCCTGGGTTTGGTGGTGCAGCACTGGGGGGTGGATGGATTAGGTAGGTTTGGTTCAAATCCCCAGGGTATGTAACTGTGAATCTTGACATTCCATGGGTTGGTAGAGGGGAGTATCACGGGCCCTGGGGGGCTGGGGAGAAGGGAACAGTCAAGATTTAATGGGTTGTTTGGTGTTCATGGGGAAGGTTTTTCATTACCTTTCAGTAATGGACACAAGACATGGTAAATATCATCAAAATTATTAAACTGTATCATCTAAATTTTAAAGTATACTGTAAATCAGTGACAATGATTAGTTGCTATATTTTGCTATCTGCATAACAGTTATAACAATGCTAACAACCAAAAAAAAATGGGGGGGAGTTAATATGGTTTGGGGAAGGGGGGGTGGTTTGGTATCTGGGAGTCTCCGGCACTCCGTGTGTGACTTTGCTGTGACCTAAAACTTCTTTGTAAATTAAATGAAAAATTGGGAGACAATGGGGATTGAGAGGAGGAAGGTGTCATGGCACCCCAGACATCCCATAACACAGTGATAAAGGGAAGGAAAAAAGGGAAAAAAGAAAAGAGAAAGGAAAAAAAATGAGTTTATATATATATATATTTTAAAGGCATTTCCTTTGCTTTTTTGCCCATTTTTTTGAATGTCCCAATCCCCTAATTATATTTTATTTTGTTTTGTTCTATGTTTGATTATTTTTTTTCCTTCTCTCTCTCTCTTTTTTTTTTTTCCCCTGAGTTTCCTTATGTTTGTCTCTTGCATGTAAGCTTACCACACTTGTTTCTTTTTCCTAGTAAGTGTATTTGATTATTTTATGGACTAAATGTTCATGGAGAATTTGGATTACAGAAGGGTTAAAATGGGTACTGCAGGGCATTATTGGGGGGGGGTGTCTGGGGGGGGTTCGTGGGGGTTGGTTCATCTGAATATACATGAAATATATACAAAAATCAGTCAAAGGATCGGGGGATGGGGCATGGTCACGATGAGTGGATAATCACACAATAAATGAGGGAATCTGAATTCCTAGCCTGGAGAGCTCTGCCACAGTCTCCAAGGGAGCAGCAATAGTCCTCTGAGTGTAGGGACAGTGCCTGTCAAAATAGGATGACCCACTGATGTGTGTTTTTTTAATTGATGACTACCCTTGTGAGTCTTTGCTCTTGTAAATGAGACTTAGCCTGCAGTTGAGGGGTGCCTAAGGGTTGTCACCTGAGAGCCTCCTTGTTGCTCAAATGTGGCCTCTCTAAGCCAAACTCAGCATATGATTGCATTTCCTTCCCCCCAACGTTGGACATGACTCCTGGGAATGAGCCTCCCTGGAAACGAGGGATTAATACCAAGTGCCAACTGGCAACACAACTGGAAAAAGACCTTGAAATAAAGGGGGAAATGGTAAAGACAAATGGGTTCAAGTGGCTAAGAGACTTCAAAGAGAGTCGGGATGTCATCCCAGAGGTAACTCTTACACACACCTCAGTAGGAGCTCATAGAACATCTAAGTGCCCATCACTCCACTCAGTGGGGTTCCTGAGAGCTCTGGAGACACCCTGGTAGTATATAAGGGGGGATAGCCCCAGAGACTGATGTCTTATCAGTGGGTTCTATTTTGGAATCTGTGCTCCTGAGAGTGACAGAATTAGACTCAAATAAGTCCTCCCTGCACATGGTTCACCCGTCCCTTCTATTCAAACCTATATGTGATGCTGGAATTTTTAGGAATACTTCCAGAGACTGGAGCCTCCCACCTACCTATGTGCCAGGTGTGCATGAAATCTCAGTGGAGCTGCAACTCCTACCCTACAGCTCAATGGACTCATCCAAGTCACCTGGTGAGGAGACAATGATGGGCAATGGCCATCCCAAGGAATGGAGAGAGCCTGCATCTGCAGGCAGGATCATCCCACCCACCATATCCATGGGATATAAGCCCTCTCTCACTTGGAGTTGGAGTGGACATCACCATCCCAGTCCCCTCAGGATTGGGGGAAGGACTATGGACTAGAGTGGACTTGATGGTATTCTCTTGTTCACATATGGTGATTCTAGCAATGGAAGAAATTATAACAATGAGGTGGAGTCAGTGGCCACTTGACACTTTTGGGGTAGGGAGGGGATGAGCAGTTGAAATACAGGGACTTCTTTGGGAGTTGGAGGTTGTCATGAGTACTGTTTTGGCAATGGATGTAGGCCATTTTAAATCAGCACACACCACTCAGAACTGAGTGGGAGTGCGTGTGGTCTACAGTGTGAACTGTGGTCTATGGTTAGTGGCAAGGCTCCAGGACGTGTAAGTTCATTGAGGGTGGTGGGCCACACTGTGCGAAATGTTTGTGTGGGATGTGGTGGGAGGTGTGGGAGGTGGGCAACATGGGAATCCCAGTGGGTCCCGTGTAATATTTTTGGTAATCTAAGCACCTCTTAAAATATATGTATATATATATATAAATAACATTTTTGTAAGCAAATACACATATATGCATATATTAAAACAAACAAACAAACAAACAAAAAAACAGTGCATTACTCAGTCACTGTGTTTGCCTTAGGTTGTACATATTCCAAGACATGTCCTCAGTGTGGTAAAGCAGGAAAGCAGGGCACACAGATCAAAAAGAAAGAACGGTAAAGCCAAATGCATTGGTTTTCAAATTATTTTTTTCTCAAAGACCACTTATATAAGAATCCATTAAATCAACTATAAAATGGTAATAAAATATCACTCTCATACATTTAAATGTACTATATTTACTTATCATAAAATCAATCAAGTATGATAAATGATGAGATACTTCTTTTTTATTCATTTTTTTAAATTAATTTATTTTTTATTGTGGGTAAAAATAAAAATTTTCACAATATATACCAATATTTGTAAAATGATATATAAATATATATGCATATATGTGCATTTGCTTACAAAAATGTTATTTATATATATATAAATATATTTTAAGAGGTGCTTAGATTACCTAAAATATTACATGGAACCCACTGGGATTCCCATGTTGCCCACCTCCCACACCTCCCACCACATCTCACACAAACATCTCTCACAAGTGTGGCCCACAACCCTCAATGGATTTACACATCCTGGGGCCTTGCCACCAACCATAGACCACAGTTCACATCGTAGACTACACTCTCTCCCACACAGTTCTGGGTGGTGTGTGCTGATTTAAAATGGCCTACGTCCGTTGCCACAACGGTACTCAGGACAATCTCCAAATCCCAAAGAAGCCCCTGTATTTCAACTACTCATCCCCTCCCTGCCCCAAAAGAGTCAGGTGGCCACTGGCTCCCCCTCATTGTTACAATTTCTTCCAATGAGAGAATCACCATATGTGTACAACAGAATACCATCAAGTCCACTCTAGTCCATAGTTCTTCCCCCAATCCTGAGGGGACTCGGATGGTGATGTCCACTCCACCTCCAAGTGAGAGAGGGCTTATATCCCCTGGATATGGTTGATGGGATGATCCTTCCTGCAGATGCAGGACCTCTCCATTCCATGGGCTAGCCTTTGCCCATCGTTGTCTCCTCGCCAGGTGACTTGGATGAGTCCATTGAGCTGTAGGGTAGGAGTTGCAGCTCCACCGAGATTCCACGCACACCTGTCACATAGGTAGGCCAGAGGCTCCAGTCTCTGGGAGTATCCCTAAAAACTCCAGCATCACATATAGGTTTGAATAGAAGGGACTGATGAACCATGTGCAAGGGGGACTTATTTGAGTCCAATTCTGTCACTCTCAGGAGCACAGATTCCAAAATAGAGCCCACTGATAAGGCATCAGTCTCTGGGGCTATCCCCCCTTATATAGGACCTGGGTGTCTCCAGAGCTCTCAGGAGCTCCTCTGTGTGGGGTGATAGGCACTTAGATGTTCTATGAGCTCCTACTGAGGTGTGCGTAAGAGTTACCTCTGGGATGACCTCCCGACTCTCTTTGAAGTCTCTTAGCCACTTGAACTCATTTGTCTTTACCTTTTCCCCCTTTTATTCAAGGTCTTTTTCCAGTTGTGTTGCCAGTTGGCACTTGGTATTAATCCCTCGTTGACAGGGTGGCTTATCCCCGGGAGTCGTGTCCCACGTTGGGGGGAAGGTAATGCAATCATATGCTGAGTTTGGCTTAGAGAGAGGCCACATTTGAGCAACAAGGAGGCTCTCAGGTGGCAACCCTTAGGCACCCCACAACAGGAGGCTAAGTCTCATTTTCCGGAGCAAAGACTCATAAGAGTAGTCATCAATAAAAAGAATACATCAGTGGCTCATCCTCTTTTGACAGACACTGTCCCTGCACTCAGAGGACTATTGCTTTTCCCTTGGAGACTGTGGCAGAGCTCTCCAGGCTAGGAATTCTGATTTCCTTGTTTATTGTGTGATTGTCCACCCATTGTGACCATGCCCCATCTTTTGATCTTTTGAACGATTTTGTATATCTTTCATGTATATTCAGATGAACTAATTCCCATGAAACCCCCCTCCCAGACACCCCCCACCAATAATCCCCTGCACTACATATTGTAACCCTTCTGTGATCCAAATCCTTCATGAACATGGAGTCCATAAAATAATCAAATATACTTACTAGGAAAAAGAAACAACTATAAGAAGCTTATATGCAAGAGACAAACAAAGGAAACTCAGGGAAAAATAAAAATAAAAAACAAGCAAAAAATAACAAAGAAATAATCAAACAAAAAAAAAACAAAATATAATTAGCGGATTGGGACATTCAAAAAAATGGGGGAAAAAGCAAAAGAAATGATTTTAAATATATATATATATATATTTATATGTATGTATGTATATATATATTTTTATTTATTTATTCTTTTTTTTTCTTTTTTCTTTTTTTCTTTTCCTTCCTTTTATCACTGTGTTATCGGATGTCCGGTGTGCCATGACACTTTCCCCTTCTCAGTCCCCATTGTCTCCCAGTTTTTCATTTAATTTACAAAGAAGTTTTAGGTCACAGCAAAATCACACACGGAGTGCTGGAGACTCCCAGATACCAAAACACCCCCCCTTCCCCACCCCATATTAAACCTCCCCCATTTTTTTAGATGTTAGCATTGTTATAACTGTTATACAGATAGCAAAATATAGCAATTAAACATTGTCAATGATTTACAGTATAGTTTACAATTTCGATGATACAGTTTAATAATTTTGATGATATTTACCATGGCCTGTGTCCATTACTGTAAGGTAATGAAAACCCTTCCCCATGACCACCAAACACCCCATTAGATCTTGACTGTTCCCTTCCCCCCAGCCCCCCAGGGCCCATGATACCACCCTATCCCGACCCATGGAATGTCAAGATTCACAATTACATGCCCTGGGAATTTTGAACCTGCCCTTCCTAACCACCCACCCCCCAGTGCTGCACCACCAAACCCAGGAACACCACCACCCATCTGCCCCTTCCCCCAACATGCAACCACACTCTATCTCTTTATCATAGATTATGTCCATATGGGTGATGGCACATAAATATCTAAAAGATATTTAGATTTCATAAAATGTTACATAAAAGATAAGGGATTCCCATATGCCCCACTCTCCACATCTTCCACTTTTCCCCACATTAACATCTTTCATTAGTGTGGTATATTCATTGCAATTGATGAACACATTTTGGAGCATTGCCCCTAAGCATAGATTATAGTTTACATTGTAGTGTACACTCTTTCCCACTCAATTCTGTAGGTTATGGTAGAATATATAATGGCCTATATCTGTCATTGCAGTGTCATTCAGGACAATTCCAAGTCCTGAAAATGCCCCCATATTACACTTCTTTTTTCCTCTACCTGACTTCAGCACCTCCACTGGCCACTGTCTCCACATCCATGGTATAATTTTTTCCATTGCTGTAATCACAGTAAGTCTATAGAAGAATACCAGTAAGTCCACTCTAGTCTATATTTTATTCCCTAATCCTGAGGATTCTGGGATGGTGATGCACACTCCACCTCTAAGTGAGAGGGGGTTTTGATCCCTTATGGCTGAGAGATGGGACTCTCTTGCAGTTGTAGACTCTCTTGGTTCCTTGGTGTGGTGGTTGTCCATTCTCACCTCCTTATTAGTTGTCCTGGGTGAGTCCAATGATCTGAAAAGTAAGTGTTGCAAGTTTGCTGAGGCTCAGGGCCCAGCTGGCACATGGACAGACAAGAGATTCAAGACTCTTGCATGTTCACCTACCAACTCCAGCACCAACTATGGGTTTGAACAGAAAGTACAGAAGAGGCCCGTGTAGAGAAGTCCCAACTGAGTCCAACTCTGTCACAATCTCTAAAGTAGGGCCCACTGACAAGGCACCAAAGTCTGGAGCTATCTGCCATGACCAAAGGACTTAAGTGTCTCCAGAGTCCTCAGGAACCACACTATTTGGGGTAGTATCTACTTTGGCAGTCTATGAGAGCCTGGTGAGATGTGCATAACTGTTTCCTTTCTGATGACTTCCTGACTCATTTTGAAGTCTCTTAGCCATATAAACTCATTTGTATTTACCTTTTCTCACTATTATTTAAGGTCTTTTTCCAGTTGCATCACCAGTCAGTGTTTGGTAGTAATCCTTCTGTGCCAGGAAGATTTATTCCCGGGTATCATGTCCCACACTGGGGGAAGGTAATACATTTATATGCTGAGTTTGGCTTAGAGAGAGGCCATATTTGAGCAAAATGGATGCTCTCAGGATGTTACTCCTAGGCACCCTACAACACTAAGCTAAGTTGTAATTTCAAGAGCAAAAACTCATAAGCACAGTCATCAATATCAAGGCCCCATCAATGGTTCATCCTTCTTCACTAGTCACTTCCCCTGTACTTGGAGGATTGTTGCTGTTCCATCAGAGAATGTGGCAGAGCTCCCCAGGATGGGAATTCAATAAGAGAAATGAGCTACGTCTTAAGGGATAGAATTTGAAAACTTCCTAGAAGAAAATGAAAGAAGATCTAAATAAAAATATCCATCATGTCCATTGATAGGAAGTTTATATAAAAAATACATTAATTTGTTCCAAGTTGTACTATAAATTGAATAAAGTTCCAACCAAATCTCACCAGGATTTTTCAAATGGAAACTTCAAATGTGATCTTCAAATTCATTTGGAAGAACACAGGTTCATTTGGAATAACTGGTACCAGATTTACCCTCCCATTCTAAAAAAAAAAAAAAAAAAAAAAAGACAATTAGGGAACATATAATAAACCACTGTTTTTAAACATTGGATAAAACTGTGAGACCAGAAAAAGAAATAAATGTGATGAGTGTTATTTTTGACCTGGCTTTTAGCCTAGTAGCACACTCAAGAATGTCCCATAAGGACAGGAAACAACAGAATAGACCACTGGTCTCACTCAGTGAAAGAGACTGACATCAGAGTTTGTAGAGGCTGAGGTAACTGGAGTTTTCATGTAAAAGTTCCAGAAAGGATGAGCATTCACAGAATATGGTCTAGAAATATATATGAGGTTGCCTTTAGTTTGTGACATATAATGAAACTCCTTAAGAAAAAAGCAGTACTAGTACAAAGCAGTACTAGGTAGGAGGGAAAATTCTCAGAGTTACACACTGCTAAGAAACATTTCTGTTCTGACCAGAGTGGAGAGGTCTCACTGAACACCCAGACCATTCATTAGAAGTGAAACAACTTAGTATTAGGAATGAATTATGCCTAGAATGAATGTATTCTGGATCTGCCTATCAAAACCTATCAACAAGCCCAGAAAAAGTCAAGTTGCTCTGCAAATAACTTAACTTCCTCCAAACCAAATGTCAACATTCAATAAGAGAAGACAACAGAAATTCAGATATTCAAAATTTAACATTTACAATGTCCAGCATCCAATACAATTTACAGAGCATGAGAAATAGGAAAATGTGACATATACCAGGAGAAAAATCAATCAATAGAGTAAGCAATGGCAGACAAGACAGAATTAGCAGAGAAAAATGTTCAAATGCTTATTTAAAAACGTGCTAAAGGATATAAGACAATACATGAACACAATGATAAGAAATATAGAAGGTACAAAGAAAACCATTGGAATTTCTAAAGTTAAGAAATACCATTTTAGAAATTAAAAACTGAATCTTAAAGCAAATTAGTTACTAAAGAAAAATATAGTAAGCTTGAAGACATATAAATATGATACCCATTGTTAAGACCAATCTCCTTTACTGACTGTAGACACCATCATCTTTAGAGGTAATCAACTGATTATAAATGCAAATCCATCTATGAAATACCCTGCCAGTAACAATCTGGCCGTATCTCACCTGGCCAAACAATTGCTCACAATTACCTAGCCAAAAATGACATGTGAAAGTAAACATCACAGTGTCCCCCTTAAAAACTTGGCAGCCATACACATCTTGAACCTCCAAATAAAAACCATAGGGCAGTCTTCCTTCCACCTAACATAATAAAACTGTCCTACATGCAACAGAAAACACTAACCATTTTCCCCAGAAAAGGATGCAAGTCCTTGGGTGATATTCACTCCTATCCTTGATAGCCTGTAACTTTGTCTGGCAAAACTATTTTGCCAGATAAAAGTAATGGAGTCCTCTGAACTAGTTGACTTGCAAGACACTGCTGATTTCTTTCATGACCTACCCAATCCCATTTCAATCCCAAGCCTATAACTAGATTGAAGCCTCAAGAGGCCCATAAAGGTGAGGTAGAAAGTGTGACCCATGAAGAGTTGCACTATGCTCCAAAAGAACTAAAAGATTTTTCCAATTTTCTTTTGTACAGAAAGAAAACAGGGGAAATGTGTGGGAATAGATTTTAAGGATGTGGGGTAATGGAAGAAGTAACATAATGTTGAATTAGCCTGGATTTGATATGGGCTCATACCTCTGAATCATCAGGCAGAGAACAGAGTTACTGTACTAAGCAGAGTGATTGATCCTGATTACCAAGAGGACAGTGGACCGTTACCACACAATGGGGATAAAGAAGAGTGTGCCTAGTGACAAGAGATCTAGGCAATCTCTTAGTACTAACATGCCCTTTCATAAAGTCAATGGAAAACTACAGGAACCACTATAGGTAGAACTGCTAATGACCTAGACTTTTTAGGAATGAAGATTTCGGTTGCCCCAACAAACAAAGAGCCATGTCTAGCTGAGGTGTTTGCTGAGTGTTTAAAGGGAATACGAAATGAGTAGCAGAAGAAGGTAGCTATAAATAACAGCTTTGACCATGTGACCATTTATAGAAATGAAGACTATGTTTATGAATATTTTTCCTTATTTTCTAAAAAGTGTTTCTATATACATACATCAATAACTGTCTAATTTTCTTCCCAATCGTATCCACTTATTATATAACAAGTTGTATTAACTTCCTGTCATAGTATAGTTAAAAAAAAAAAAATCCAGAAAATCCCCTCCTGCTGATTCCTGTGAAAGTGTAATGGTAAGTTCCATCATTTTTTTGTGTGATTTTTCTTTGGTAATCGAGCAGCTACTTTAAATTCCTGAAGATTTTCTGCAAATTTTGAGATATCATGCTCAAAGGAGAATTCCAGTTCATAAAGAGTGTTGGCAAGGATGTATGCCTATTGGCTAAACTTCTGAGATGTTTTAGTAAATGTCATGTTTGGGGTGATGGTGCTATTTATTATTGCCTTTGAGTCATCTAAACTGGTTATCCTATACACATTACTTGTGCTGCCATAGAAATGATCCAGGAACTGCATGCTTGCTGGTGGGTACCCAGCTCTTCTTTGTGTTTCAGCCTATCTGGAAGACATGAGCTCCAGTGCTGAAGATGGGTTGTTCCCCCATTTTACCCAATGAAAACGTCTCTGAAGTTTCTGCTCTTACGCCAAGAAATGACTTCCAAATAATTTCTCCATCTGCTATCACAGCTGCTCACCCCCCTTCCCCCTGCCGCAAATGTCCGCTCCCTGGCCCAGGATCCTTTTCTCGAAGTATTTCCATGGTGTTAACAATTCAATTAGTTTTCTTAGGTGAAATGACTTCTCTCTCATAAATAACAAAACTTTCCAACAAACTGAGGTTTCATTTGCTTATTAGAGTTAAGATGCTTCACGGAGGAGATAACAGTCAATTCTATTCCACAAATGGAATACATGTAGGCAAAGGCAGAATCCAGCTTCACAGACTCCAACAAAAAAATGAGTTCACTGGTCATTTCGCTCATGTCCTCCTCGACATCCGGAAGAGCCAAGTAACTCGGCCTTTTCAGCTACTACGCCTTGGGTTCAAATTCCTCCACACCAGGTCCCTGGAGGTGGAGCATGAACCCAACCGTGATGTGCTCTTTAAAGATCTCTGCGTGAAAATAAAATTCTCCCAAAGCAGCAATGCCACTGCTTCTCTGTACTCACATTAGAAAAAAATGTGAAGAGAAAATATCTCCCCAAGTGCAAATCTGACAGCTTGCGACATGCGTGACACTCCACATTGGAATCTTTTTAAGTTTTTCCCCTCCTAAGACTAGAAGCAGAGAGGAAGTGGGGAGGAGGAAGAGAAGGCTGGGCAGGATGGAGTCACTCTCCTGAGGAGAATAAACGGAGCCATTTCCAGGCTGGCAGCACGCAGGGGGAGCAGCCCATATGGGGGAGCAGGGGGCGGGGGCCTGATCTCACCTCCTTCAGCCCCTTCCGGCCCCCCGATGACGAGCACAATGGAGCCCAGCTCGCGCGCCTGATTCGCGGCTGCCCTCTCTTGTGAGCACAGCAGGTTTGAGGCTCCTTCCACGGAGAATGGATGAATCAGAGAGCCGAGCCCCACGCTTCCACAAGCACCTGGCCCAGCACTTGGGAGGACTGAGCCATGACAGCAGAGGGAGCTGAAGGGTGTATGGGCGCCTGCCCAAGCTCAGGTGGTGGCTACTCCCGCGTCTGGACAAAGGATTCAAAGCAGCGGGAGAACTGCCGCTCTGGCTCCGCAAATCAGCACATAACCTCTCACACTTGGCGCTGTCACGCACCGCCTCATGTTCCCCAGACCCGCCGCCGCCTCCTCACACTTCCATCATCTCCTGCCTCCGCCGGCCTCGAGCTCTCTCGCTCCGCAGAGCATCCCTGTTCTTGGAGGCCCGAAACCAGCCACTGCCTCTGTCTCCACCCGCCACCGTGGAGGAGGGCCCCCTTCCCTGGTCAGTGCCACTGGCGTGAGGCAGCTGGACCAACATTATACGTTTTAACTTCACAAAAAGAGACTGTCAATTAGAGCTTTGCCTCTTATAAGCATTTGAGTGGGAGATATTTTGCGTATCTCTATTGCCACTTCATACCGAGAACTATCAATGCCCTCTTTTTTTTTTTTTTATTAATTTATTTTTTATTGTTGGTAAAAATCAAAATTTTCGCAATACATACCAATATTTGTAAAATGATATATAAATATATATACATATATGTGCATTTGCTTACAAAAATGTTATTTTTATATATATAAATATATTTTAAGAGGTGCTTAGATTACCCAAAATATTACATGGAACCCACTGGGATTCCCATGTTGCCCACCTCCCACACCTCCTACCACATCCCACACAAACATCTCCCACAAGTGTGGCCCACCACCCTCAATGGACTTACACATCCTGGGGCCTTGCCACCAACCATAGACCACAGTTCACATCGTAGATCATTGGATATGGTCATTAGTGCTTTTAAACTTAATCAGATTGGAGAAGCAATTCCCAAAACTCCAGAACCAACTCAGAAATCTCATCTCTAATATGCTATTTCTCAAATATTATTCTTAGTATCAAAATCTTTATTCATGAGGGACTTCAAGAGAAACAGAACTGACAGTACATATATATGTGTGTGTGTATATATATATTCTATATATACATATATATACATATATATTTATATGTAGATTTATTATAGGAATTGTCTCAAGTGACCATGGGAATTTGAAAGTATGAATTCCATGTTGTATGCCACAAGTTGGAAGTTCTGATAAAGATGAAATTGAATTCCCAAGGAGAAGATGACCAGCTGAAGTAGAGACAGAAATTCTCCTTTCTGGCATCTGAAATATTCAGTTCTCACTTTAAGGCCACCAAATAATTGAAAGAGAAGACTTCACTCATTGCTAAGACACTCCCCTTTGTAGATGTAACCAGCCACAGATGTGATCACCTGAATATAAATGCAAATCCATCTTTAAAATACCCTCACTGTCAACATCAGGTCAGAGTTTGCTTGACCAAACAACTGGGCACCATAACCTAGCCAAGTTGATACATGAACTTAACCATCACACTCACAAAAGGAGAAGGAGATAATCTGAATAGGTTTATGCCTATTAAAGAATTTAAACTAACAATTAATACCCTTCCAAAACAAAAAGCACCATGATCACATGATTTCCCTGGTGATTCTACCAAACAATTAAAGAAGCAATAATATCAGTCCTTACATCTCTTGCCAGAAAAAAAATACAGAACAGGTTGAAATCTTCCTAACTCATTCTGAGCTGAAAATTACACCAGTTCAGAATGCAGATATTGCTAAGCCGGAAAATTACAAATTATATTTTCCACAAGCATGCATGCAAAAATCCTCAACAATATATTTACAAATCTAATCAAACAATACATAAATATAACTATAAACCACAACTAATGGCATTTATTCCCAGATAATGAAGGCTGACTCAATATTCAAAAATCAATTAATGTAATCTAATGTATCAATAAGTTAAAGAACAATCCTATGATCATCTATAGAAGAAGAAACAGAATTTGACACAATTGAACAATAGTATTGAACACAACCAGCACACTGGGAATAGAGGGGAAATTCCTCAACTTGGTAACTGATATCTACAGATAACTTAGAAATAACATCATACATATTGGGGAGAAACTAGACATTTTCATCCTGAGGCCAGGAACAAGAAAAGAGTGGCCCCTCTCACCACTCCTATTCAATATTGTATGAAAATCCTAACAATATAATAGGAAAAGAAAACGAAACAACCAACATAGGTTGGGAGAAATAAAATTGTCTTTATTCACAGGTGATACAACTGTCAATGTAGAAAACCCCCCAAAATTGACAAAAATCTCCAGAAATAAATAAGATTATACCAAGTTTGTAGGATACAAAGCCAATAAGCAAAAGTCAGTTGATTTCCTATATATCAGAAATGAACAATTGGAATTTGAATTAAAAACTTATCACCATTTACATTTACATAAGAACCCAAAAATAGATACAGGCCTTAAAAATATGTACAAAGTATATTGTGGGGGAAACTACAAAAGTTTGAGGAAAGAAATCAGAGCAAATCTAAATAAAGGGAACTATATTCCATTCATGATTTGGAAGAATTAATATAATTAATGTCACTTCTTTCCCAATTGAGCTATAGATTCAATGGCATTGCAATAAAAATAACTGCAAGTTATTTTCTGAATGTTGAAAAACTGATTATAAAGATTATATGAAATTATGAAATAGTCAAATTTCCAACACAATAATGAAGAAGAAATTCAGAGGACTGACACTACCTGGCTTCAAGACTTACTCTAAATCTACAGTTATTATAGCAGAATGACATTATGGTGAAGAAAATATATCAATAGTACAGAATAGTGCTCACTCAAAAGGAATTCACTGATGTCTAACATTGAGTAAAGACAATTTATTAGTGAAAATATAGTATTTTCAATAAATGGTGCCAAATCAATTGGAAATAAATGTGGAGAAAATCAGTCTAGAAAGAGTCTTTTCACATGAAATAATTTATTCACTATGGATTCTGTACCTAATTTAAAATGCAAAACTGGCAACCGCCGCCAGACGCCCGAGGCTGCAGCTGTGGCGCCTTGACCACACTTCCGGGACCCGACAGCCCGTGGGAGGTCTTTTACCAGTCGCTTTGCCAGTTGGTGCTTGGTAGCAATCTGTTGGTGCCAGGGAGACTCAACTCCGGGAGCCTTGTCCCCTGCTGGGAAGAAGGTAACATAGAAAGAAGCAAGGAAACAAAATAAGAAGAAAAAGTGTCAAAGAGAAAACTTAACACACACAGAGAACCACCAGCTAAATAAAACTCTAGAGGAGAGAGAGAAGTTAATCAACTGAATAAACCCAACAAGATGAAATGATGACTAGAGGGCAACAAAAAATTACAAACCACACTGAGAAACAGGAAGACATGGACCACTCCAAAGAACAAACTAAAAACCAGGAATATATGCAGAACATCAAACAACTAATCAAAGATTCCCAAACAAATATCATGAACCAACTTAATGAAGTGAAGGAAGAGATTAAGGATATAAAGAAGACACTGGGATAACATACTGAAGAAATTGTAAACATACGCAAAAAGATAACTGATATGATGGTGATCAATGGCACAAACCAAGAAATCAAAAAGACACTGGATTCACATAACAGCAGATTTGAACAGGCAGAAGAAAGAATTAGTGATGTGGAAGACAATACAGCTGAAATAAAACAGTAGAAAAGATAGACAAAAAAAATAGAAAAAATCCAGCAGGGACTCAGGGATTTAACTGACAACACAAAATGCACAAAAATGCATTATGGGCATCCCAGAAGGAGAAGAGAAGGGAAAGGGAAGAGAAGGAGTGTTGAAGGAAATAATGGCTGAAAACTTCCCAAGCCTATTGAGAGAGATGGATGTGCAGATCCAGGAAGCAAAGCACACCCCAAACAGTATAAATCCCAACAGGCCAACTCCAAGACATATACTTGTCAAAATGTCCAATGCTCAAGACAAAGAGAAAATACTCAAGGCAGCAAGAGAAAAGAAAACCATCACAAACAAGGGAAGCACAATAAGATTAAGCGCTGATTTCTCATCTGAAACCATGGCGGAAAGGAGACAGAGGTATGACATGGTCAAAGTACTAAAAGAAAAAAAACTTCCAGCCACAAATTCTCTACCTAGCAAAACTGGCATTCAAAAATGATGGAGAGTTCAAAATATTCACAGATAAACAGAAACTAGGAGAGTAGGTAAATAAGAAACCAGCACTTCAAGAAATACTAAAGGAAGTTCAACAAGTTGAAAGGAAAAATCGAGGGAGAGAGAGTTAGAGGAGAATTTAAAAACAACTAAAAAGACAAAAACAGAAACAACACTTTTGTACCTCACAGGACTTTGTCAGAAGGGTGAAAAGGCAGCCGACTCAATGGGAAAAAATATTTGGAAATCACATATCTGATAAGTGTTTAATACCCAGGATATATAAAGAGATGTTACAGCTCAACAATAAAAAGACAAATGACCCAATTGAAAAATGGGCCAAAGACTTGAATAGACATTTCTCTGAAGAAGAAATACAAATGGCAAAAAAACACATGAAGAAATGCTCAACATCACTCATGATTAGGGAAATGCAAATCAAAACTACAATGAGATATCATTTCACACCTATAAAAATGGCCACTATTAAAAAGACAGAGAACTACAAGTGTTGGAGAGGATGTGGAGAGATAGGAACACTTCTTCACTGTTGGTGGGAATGCAGGATGGTACAAACACTATGGAGGACTGTTTGGCAGTTCCTAAGGAAGTTGAATATAGACTTGCCACGTGACCCTGCAATACCACTACTGGGTATATACCCAGAAGAACTGAGAGCAGTGACACGAAAAGACATCTGCACACCAATGTTCATAACCACATTATTCATCAATGCCAAAAGTTTGAAACAACTCAGGTGTCCATCAAAAGAAGAATGGATAAACAAACTGTGGTCTATTCACACAATGGAATATTATGCAGCTGTAAGAAGAAATGAAGTCATAAAGCATATGGCAACATGGATGAATCTGGAGGACATTATGTTGAGTGAAGCAAGCCAGACACGAAAGGACAAATACTGTATGAATGAATTACTATGAACCAAATATATTGTGTAATATATTGTTTGATTCACACACACACACAAAAAAAAAAAAAAAACAAAAAAAACAAACAAAAAACAAAACAACAAAAAATTTACATATATCCATTACATTTAATTGAGAAATGTATATATTTATTCATCTGTGCTTACTTTTTAGTTTTTTATTGCTAATGTTTTCAATTATTAAATGTACAAAATAAAGTTAAAAAAAAAAAGAAACAGAAACAAAACAACATATGACATACATTAATCCAAAGAAAATATGGCCGAAGTGAGGAATTCGTTGTGAGTAATAACACTGAATATTAATGGATTAAATTCACCACTCAAGAGATGCAGATTGGCAGAACAGATAAAGAAATATGATCCATCTATATGCTGTCTACAAGAAACCCATCTTTGACCCAGGGATTCAAGGAGGCTGAAAGTGAATGGCTGGAAAACCATTTTACAAGCTAACAATAGCCAAAAAAGGGCAGACGTAGCTATTCTAATATCAGACAAAATAGACTTTAAATGCAAAACTATTGTAAGAGACAAAGATGGACACTATATATTAGTAAAAGGGGTAATCTCTCAATAAGAGAGAACATCATAAACATTTACACACCTAATCGGGGTACCTCAAAATATGTGAGGCAAACTCTGGAAAAGCTAAGTGGACAAATGCCTCTACAATTATAGTGGGGGACTTTAATACACCATTATCATCATTAGACAGAACATCAAGACGGAGAATCAACAAAGAAATAAAGACTCTCAACAATACATTAGAGGACTTGGACTTAATAGACATATACAGAACACTACAACCAAATACAACAGGATTT
>JAKSZT010034038.1:0-11017 GCA_026826555.1 Tolypeutes matacus
TTTAAAAGATATTTGGATTACATAAATGTTACATAAAAAATATAGGGGGTTCCCATATGCCCTGTCCCTACACCACCCACATTTATCCCCCTTAATAATATCCTTCATTAGTGTGGAACCAGTGCCTCCACATCAATGATATAAGTTCTTCCATTGTTAAAATCACAATAGTTCTATAGTAGAATACCAGGAAGTCCACTCTAGTCCATAGTTCATTCCCCAATCCTGAGGATTCTGGGATGGTGATCCCACTCCATGTCTAATTGAGAGGGGCTTCAGTCCCATATGGCTGATGGATGGGACTCCCTTGCTTGCAGTTGTAGGCTCTATCGGTTCCTTGGTATGGTAGTTGTCCATCATCACTTCCTTGTTAATTGTACCGGGAAAGGCCAATAAATTGGAGAGTAGGTGTTGCAACTCACTTGAGCCTTATGACCCAGCTGGCATATGGACAGTTCAAAGATCCAAGTTTCTTGGATGTATACCTACCAACTCCAGCACCAACTATAGGTTCAAATAGAAGGGACTGAAGAGCCATGTGTAGGGAAAACACAACTGAGTTCAATTCTGTCACACTGGGGAACACAAACCCCAAAGTAGGGCTCACTGGCAAAGTACTAAACTCATGAGCTATATGCTCTGACCATAGTGCCTGGGTGTCTCCAGAGTCTTCAGGAGCCCTGCTATTTGGGGTAGTGTCTAAATTGGCAGTCAATAAGATCCTGCTGTGATGTGCATAAGTGTAACCTCTGGAATGAGCTTCTGACTCACTTTGAAGTCTCTATGCCATATAAACTTATTTTTATTTACCTTTTCCCCTTTTTGATGAAGGCTTTTTTCCAGTTGCATTGCTAGTTGGTGCTTGGTAGTAATCCCTCAGTACTAGAAAGGCTCATCCCTGGGAGTCATGTCTCATGCTGGGGGGAATTTATTGCATTTATATGCTGATTTTGACTTAAAGAGAGGACATATTTGAGCAATAAGGAGGCTTTCAGGAGGTAACTCTTAGGCACCCTTTACTACTATGCTGTTTCAATTTCAAGAGTAAAGGTTCATAAGCACAGTCATCAAAACCAAGTGCCCATAAATGGACCATCCTCCTTCATTAGCCATTGCATCTGTACTGCTCTTGAAACTCTTCTTGGAATATTTTATTTCAGTTATTGTGGTCTTCAAGTCCAGTAGTCCTGCTTGGTTCTTTTCTAAAATTTCAGTGTTCTTACTAAGATTTTCATATTATTCATTCATTGTTTCCAAATATTCTTTTGTTCTTTCATTTTACTTTGTCTTCTTGAACATTTTTAAGATCATTTCTAAAAGGCTTTTTGTCATGCTCACATTCTGGTCTTCTTCATTGTTTTTTTTTTTTGTTTTTTTTTTGTTTTTTTTTTAATGGACTTTTATCCTCCTCCTTTGAATTGACTATCATTTCCTGTTTCTTTGTTTTGTACACTTTTGTTGCAAACTGTATATTTAATTATTTAAATGTTAACTCTGGGATTTATTCTCTAAGATGTCCACTTCTTGATTTTGTAACCAACCCAAGACAAAACAGATTTTCTTGAGCTTCAACCCTCCTATTAGGAAAGTCTGCTAAAAGCAAATGCAATGTGCAATGTTTTCCTATCTTTCCTGGCCTTTTTCTTTCCTGGGTTTTTGCTTGTTAGTTGTTTCAGATTTCCCTGTTTAGAGGAATTTGGTTGCCTCATCTATTTCCCAGAAGACAGACCTCCACCTCTTGGGTGTTTGAAGATATTAGGCCTTTTCCCCAGCTGTCTGCATCTATAGATTCTTAAACTCCTTTCACTGTCTCAAGGTGCTTTTACCTAGAGGGCAAATTCTGGGAGGTGGACCATGCCTGAGAAAACTTCCCCAAGCCAGTCATTCCCAGCCATTATAGGACTAGGGACACAAGAAGGGGGCATAGCCTGACTCCAAAGTGCCCTCTGAGGGAATAAAGAAGGGCACCAAGATCTTCTCTGATAGCTTTGCAATGCTTAGCTTTCTTGACCACACCAGCAAATATAATCCTTCAGCTAACTATCCTCCATAGCCCTGAGGCAGCACAGCAACCTTTATTCTCCACTGCTGCCCCTGTGGTTGAAAAAATTGCTGCTGTCACCTTTGTCTAGATGGGATGAAATAATGGCTGCCTTCAGAGCCTAGTCCACAACAATTTAAATTAATAATCAAAAGCTGTGCTCAGTAATCATTCCTGTTCTTGAAGAAGAGGATCTTTATGTCCCTTTCTTTCACCAGAAAGTTAGCCAGGGACTTGACCCCAAAGTTGCTTACTGTGTGAGTGGGGAGAAAAATTCACTGTTCTTTACCATAATTTATCAGTCTCTTCCTCCTGCTCTTCTTTGGATTTCACTTAATGTTTTTGCGGCCTCTGGAGCTTCAAAATAGTAGTTTCAGATGTTTCCTGCCTGATTAATAGAGTGGTTTTGGTGGAAGAAATGGAGGTCCCAATCCAACCTTCTTCCCCAAATCCTTGGCTATTTTGCTTTTTCCTATCAACAGCATAACTATCATTAGCTTTCAAATTTCCAATTTACATTAATCTAAATTTCAAGTTTCAAATTTACATAACTTCACAATGTTGTTCATTACTGTTCTTTGAACATGGGATTTCCTATTCCAATATTCTCCACTCATAAAATTATTTTCAGCTTACACAATTTCCAATCATTAAAATATCTCTCTTAAATACAAGGAATCTCCCATGAATATGTCTTTCATATTTTCAGAAATATTTTTTTTGTCTCATATATTTCATTATATGGCTCATGAAAGTTGATTAGTTATTTGAATTTTTACCTCCCTTCCTCTTGCCAACTTCTCAAATAATAGAGGGTGATTACTTTGAGATCAAGGACCATTTTTCCTCTTTTAAAATGAGAATTATATAACACAGTGGATCCTGTGATGAATGATGGACTGTAGCTAATAGAAAAAATATGAGAATGTTCTCACATGAATGATAACAAATATACTAATACAGGGTATTTATAATAGGGTGGGTTTGGAGAAAATTACACCAAATATAAGATATAAACTATAGTTAATAGTAATATTTTGATGATGGTTTTTCATCATCTGTAACAAACTAATGTACATCTGAATACTTTCTTGACTCAGACTCTACCTTCAGTATGAGCTAGTGTCCCAAATCATAAACAGCTCTTCAATTTTCAGTTTCAGGAATAAAAAGCCAATGAATAAAATACATCTGAGAGCAGATGTGCCTCAAGCATTTGAGCATCCACTTACCACACATGTGAGGTCCCTAGTGTGGTTCCTGGTGCCTCCTAAAAACAACAACAACAACAACAACAACAAAACAATAAGCAAAAAAAAACATAGAAACCAAGTCTGGGGAGTCCAAGTGGCTCAGTGATTGAGTGCCAGCTTCCCAAATACGAAGTCCCTGGGTTCAATCCCCAGCCACTGGTACCTAAAAAAAGTACATCTATCCTATTGATCATATTTCAACATGTAGTTTCTAATATTGGTGTCACTCAAATAAATGTATTTAAATCCAATCCTGTTATACACCATACTTTCACAAACTATGCTCTTCAAATCTATTTTAAATTATTACATCTGATAAGCTGATATGGAGTGAAATCTTACACTAGTCATACTTATATTTGTAGGAAAGAGAAAATTCAATAAGCAATGAAATATGGATTTAAAAAGGCTGTGCGAAACAAGAGAATTAAAACAATATCACAATGGGCGGGGCAAGATGGTGGTGGAGTAAGGAGCTACAAGAGTCAGCTTGTCCTACAGTGCAGTTAGTAATCACCCAGAGCTATCTAAAGTGCTCCTTCAGCATCTCAGTGCAATGGCAGCCATGTTTGGCCTTGATGGACTACACTGCTGAACACATTTCTGACTCCATCCCCACCCTTGACACTGCAGGAATAGGGATATGTACCCTCAACTTCAGTTATTTTTGCCCCACACAGATGAGACTGTTGGGAAAACCTGTGGCTATATTCCTGCTCCCAATAGGACAGGTGGGGGTGGTGTTTTCTCAGCCTTTCTGAGCAACTCCAGCCACTTTTTGGAACCACAAAAACTAAACTGATGGGAAATCCTATGACTCAAACACCACCCATACCAGAACAAGAGGGACAGAGCATGCTGAGCCTCTCCAGCAATGTAGCCACTTTTTGCAGTATCTACAAACTGCAGGCCTTGCTGTGGCCTTGCCCGCGCAACATAACCCCCTCCCCCATTCCCCTTTTCCCTCTCTCCCTTCCTTGTTCCTTCTCACCAATCTGAGCTCTCGCCCCAGTTATTGCCTTTTTTGGACAACCTTGCTTCGCCCCTTGCCGCCCCCAAATTCTGCCCCTTCTCCCTAGCAACCCCTGACCCTAACCACTGCCCAATGATAAGCCTCCACCATCGGCTGAGGGACTGCCCCCAGCCTAAAGAGTATATATGCACTGTACTTCCTCAATAAACTCTCTCTTTGCTTCTTCCCCCGCACTCAGAGGTCTCCAGTCTTTCTTTCATGCGCGGTCCTTACCAGATACCCCCCACACCTGAGCCGTGGAGACCAGGGAGCCCCCAAACCCGACGCCGCTCCCTGAGAACCTCCTCACCCGCGCCGTTCCCGGAGTGCGCACTGGACGGCCCATAACTAGCCAGTGTCACCCCCCGGGCTGCAGCAGGGCTGATCACCCTCAGGCCCGGGAACAAAGCGGCAATTGGCGCCCAACGTGGGGCACTGCCGGCGGGATAGGATCACGCACGGTCTTCCGGATCTGGTAAGCATACAGAGGTCCCTTGTAAATTTCCCCTTTTCGGCCGCGACTGTTTCTTTTCTCCTGCTGCTAGAGAGCATATGTACCTTGTTATCTTCCTTTTGCTTCCTATCATTCTTCTCTTCGCCCTTCGTATCTTGCTCCACTGCTTCCCTAGCGCCTCTGAGACCCCGTTCCTGCTAACAATCTTCTCTCTCCTGCTGCTCATTCTCCTCCTTGTCCTTGTTTCCTTTCTAGCCTCCGGACATGGGGGCCTCCTTTTCCAAGCACCAAGCGCCGCAGGTTCGAGCTCTAGCGGGCCTTCTAGCGTGTCATAATTGTAAAGCTTCCTCTATACAACTCCAAGTTTTCTGGGATCTTCTTCTCCCTTTCAATCCCTGGCTTCCCACCGCCAATCTTTGGGACCCTGATACCTACCGCCTACTTATCGATCGGGTAACCTCCACCATAGAGCATGAGAACAAGCGCTTTCCTCCTGGCCTTATCCCTATACTCATAAACATCTGCTCCTGCTTGCTCGGTGCCGCTCCACCTGTATCCCCGCCCTCCGAGTCAACCGCGGAGCCAGGCTCCAATAGCTCTGAAGACGCCTCCTCTTTTATTCTCGCTGTTAACAACCTCCTGGAAGACCCTTCCAGGTCTCATAACGAGAGTCCACCTGCCTGCCGGCCGCCTAAAGTCCTTAACGCGGATCCTCTCAGCGTACAAGATGGCGCACTTCCCCTTTCTTCCCCACCCGAAAAGTGTGACCTACAAGATGGCGGACTTCCCCCTTCTTCTTCCTCGGAAAAGCGGAACCTCTCTGATGTCTTGTCCCCACCCTCTACGTCACATCCTCTCTACCCCCCCTTACCCTCCGCCCCTCCTCCATCTTCCCCCGTCACCTCCCCCAAATTTCTGCTTCCACTTCCTCCCCCCTGCCTCCTGCGCTCCCTGCTGCACTTGCACAGTTCTATGCTACCTATGGCAGCCCTCCTGCCGCATCCCCCCTCCCTGCAACGCCGATCGCGCCCGCCGTCTACCCCGTCAACCCCATCCCTTCACCCCAACGTCCCCTACCCTGGCAGCCATATGATGCCTCAGATCTCAAACGCCTTAGGGAGGCCGTCAAAGAGGATGGACTCAGTAGTCCCTATGCCCAACAGCTGTTAGAAAACCTCTCAGGCAGGGAAGCGGCTGTGGCTCAATCAGTAGGGCTCCCGTTTACCATATGGGAGGCCCGGGTTCGGTTCCCGGGGCCTCCTGGTGAAGGCAAGCCCGCCCGCACGGCGTGGTTAGCTGACCCAGTGAGCACAAGCAGCAAGGGGGGGATAAATGAATAAATAAATAAAATCTTTAAAAAAAAAAAAAAAAAAAGAAAAAGAAAACCTCTCAGGCAATCTCAACCTTCCACAGGACTGGCAAAATATCGCCCAGGCTGTTCTTAATTCCGGTAAATTTATTAATTGGCGCGCTCATTTCCAAGATCGCGCTGAGGCTCTACACCGTGACAACCTTGCCCTCGGAATTCAAATTCCTTACGAAGCCTTAACCGGAACGGAACGGGCCTCTACGCGGCGCCGTTTGCATACACTAATCCCCCTGCGCCTCCTGTCCTTTGGCAACAGATTGGCCAAATTGCTATGGCCGCCTTCCAAAGGTGCTCGGCTAACAAGACAGATAATATCACCAAGCTTATTCAGGGGAAGGATGAAGACTTTTCTTCCTTTGTTTCCCGAGTCCAGGAGGCATGTGCCCGTAAGCTCAATAATGAGCAAGCCCAGGCCGCCCTTGCCAGGGAGCTTATTCTGGAAGGAGCCAATACAGTCTGTAAACAGGCTATTTCCGCCAAAATTACCGGCACTCTTCATGATTGGATTCTGGCATGCAGGGACACTGATCAGACCGCCCACCACATTGTCATAGGCGTTGCCGCTGCCATGGCCGCGGCCGCAGGGCCGTGCTTCTAATGCGGCCAAACCGGTCATTTTGCCAGGGAATGCCCCAATCCGTCACATCAAGGCAGGGGTGCCCCTTCGAGAGGCCCGCCCCCTGCAGACCCAGGTGCTAGAAAAACCTTTCCTTCCACCCCATGTCCTCGTTGCCAAAAGGGATACCATTGGGCCCGTGACTGTCGGTCTTCCATTGACAAATCAGGTCGTCCTTTAAACTAATGGAGGGATGGTCC
Organism: Tolypeutes matacus; assembly: GCA_026826555.1. Classification (NCBI taxonomy): domain Eukaryota; kingdom Metazoa; phylum Chordata; class Mammalia; order Cingulata; family Chlamyphoridae; genus Tolypeutes; species Tolypeutes matacus. The sequence goes on from JAKSZT010034038.1 coordinate 6,946, forward strand.
CCAGCCCGTCACAAAAGGGGACAGGAACTCTCCGCGCCCCCGTCCGTGAAAGACCTTGAACAGAGACTGCTAACCCACCTTCCCCCTCTGCCCAGTCCTCCCTCCTCCCCCCCCTCCCCTACACATCCGCCAGGAAGTCAGGGCGTTGCCTCCATTCACTGGACTCTCCCCATTTTAGCTAACCGCCCACTGTTCTCTCTAAAAGTCTGTGATATATGGCTCTCTGGCACCCTTGACACCGGGGCCAAAATCTCTTGCCTTCCTGTACTCTATTCTCACATTTGCAAAACAGGGCCCGGTCCTTCAGTATCGGGCGCCACTGGGATGGGAGGCTCCACCCAAGCTGTCGAGGACCTCCCTTGGGCGGACGAGGAGGGCCATCAGGGCGTCTTCAGACCTTTATTCCTCCCGTCTCTGTCTTCAATCCTCTGGGGTCGTGACGTTCTTGCCGGACTCAGGGCCAGGGTCTCCACTAGTCCTGTTCATCACCCCCAATCCTAGCGGCCATTGCCAGTTTCGCACCACCGAAACCCATTCCTCTTACTTGGGACACCGAGGAACCTGTTTGGGTTGAGCAATGGCCTTTACCGTCCCACAAATTACAGGTTTTGCACACGTTGGTCCAGGAACAGTTGCGACTTAACCACATAGAAAGAAGCACTAGCCCTTGGAACTCTCCTGTTTTTGTCATCCAAAAGAGGGGTAAAAACTCCTACCGCCTCCTCCACGACCTTAGGACAATAAATGCCCATATTAAACCCATGGGTTCCCCTCAGCCAGGGCTCCCCCAACCATCCGCAGTGCCTCTGGACTATTACCTCATCGTAGTTGACATTAAGGACTGCTTCTTCTCCATTCCTCTACACGAATCAGATAAGGAGAAGTTTGCGTTCTCGGTCCCCCAGATTAATAATCGAGGGGCCAATGAACGATATCAGTGGAAAGTGCTGCCACAGGGCATGAAAAATAGCCCTGCCATCTGCCAAATTTATGTCAGTCATGCTATCCAGCCTCTTAGGCATAGGTTTTTCGTCATTCATTATATGGATGATGTTCTCCTGGCCCATGAAGATTCCCGCGCCCTGTCAGAGGGTTTTCAGGAATTGGTTCAGAACCTTACCAACCTTGGCTTGACCGTGAATTCAGATAAGATTCAGCGCCACGCTCCCTTTACATTTCTGGGTTACAAAATAACTGAACATGTCCAACCGATTCCTCTTTGAATTCACTGCCCAGACAAAATAAGCCTGACAGAGTTCCAATCTCTGTGTGGCCAAATAAACTGGCTGAGATCCGCTCTTCCAATTACCACAGCAGAGCTGCAGCCTCTCTTTCAACTCCTAGAAACTAAGGGCAGCCCGGCCACTGTGCCCACCAAAATGGTTAAGGTTACCCCAGAGGCAAGGACAGTGGTTGAGAAGGCTTCTCAGCAAATCAATCTTGTGGCAAACAGGCGTTATATTCCTACTGAACCTATACAGGCCTTAGTTTTACTAACCAAAGGAACTCCTACTGGGGCATTATGGCAGAAGGGACCTCTGATCTGGTCGCACTTAGCAAAATCACGAAGTTCCAAGATACTTCCTGTAATCAAGGCTGTCATCCAACTTGCGCAAACATTAGTGCGCCTTTCTGTCCAAATTTATGGAACACCCCCTGAAACTCTTATTTGGCCATTTTCCAGGAGCCAAACTGACTCGCTCGCCCAATCTGATATGGATTTCCAAATTTTGCTCTCCAGCTACTCTGGACACATAGATTGTCATTATCCAAATTCCAAACTACTACAGTCACTCTCTGGCCTCACAGTTTTGCCTGATGGTCATCCATTCCCATCCTCTCGACCAATACCGCACGCCCGTGTTGTTTTTACTGACGCTTCGAGGAAGGGCTTTGGATTTGTCTCCTTCTCCACCAGCACTAACACTCCCCACTGTCGCACCCTCAGGCTGATGGATTCTGTCCAGAGAGGGGAGCTTGAGGCAATCATACTGGCCCTCGTAACCTACTCGTCAGAAGCCATTAACATCTTCTCTGACAGTGCCTATGCCACACAAGTCGCCAGGGTCATTGCCCTCAGTACCTTTTTCCCAACCGATTCTCCTCTTGATGGCGCCCTAAGTCAGCTCAAAGGGGTCCTTGAGCAGCGGATACATCCCTGGTTCATAGTCCACATTCGGAGCCATACTGGGTTGCCTGGTCCTCTCTCTGAGGGTAACTCCCTCATCGACTCGCAGGTGTCAGCCCTAATCCTGAAGGTTCACTGTGAGGACCTGGTAACCCAGGCTCGCAGTTCCATTCTAGATTTCATTTCTCGGCTGCCAGCCTGCAACACCTGTTCCCTGACCTGCCCATCGAAACGTGCAAACATCTGGTGCACAGCTGTAAGCGCTGCGCTCCCTTCCTGCCGCTCGGGCCCCTGCAGCCCCAAGGAGTTAACCCCAGAGGTTTAAAGCCCAATGCCCGGTGGCAGATGGACGTCACTCACGTCCCATCCTTCGGCAGACTCAAATATGTACATGTGGTGAAGGACACCTTCTCCGGTTTAATTTCAGCAGTTGCCCTCCCAGGGGAACGAGCTCGGCATTGTATCCTAGCCATGAGACGAGCCATCCTCCTCATGGGAGTTCCCTGGGACATCAAAACCGACAATGGGCCAGCCTACCATAGTTCCGCCTTCCAGGCCTTTCTCAAACTGTATAACATCACGCACCACTTTGGCATTCCCTACAACCCCCAGGGACAAGCCGTGGTCGAAAGGTCTCACCAACAGCTCAAAAACACTATTTTAAGAGAAAAGGAATTAAGCCCCTCAGGCACGCCTGAGGAGATCCTCATGGCAGCGTTGATTAAGCTCAACTTGCTTACCTTTGACAAAAACAGCTTGTCCCCCATGCACAAGCACTGGGGGGCATCCTCTCTAGGCACTCCCCTTCCCTCTGTCAGATGGAAGGATCCAGAAACCCAACAATGGCAGGGACCTCACCCTCTCCTATGTCAAGGGAGGGGATTTGCTTGTGTCTTTCCAGATGGCACTCCACAACCTATCTGGATCCCGGCCCGGAACGTCAGACCTGCCCCATCGCATCATGAAAAGAAGACGCAAATCGCAAAGAGATAGAGGAAAAGCTGAAAAGCGTCGCCTGGCACTGAGATTCCCAAAAGCACGCCAGCAAGACACCCCTTGTACACCTGCACCCCCTCTGCTAATTTTTCTTTCATTCGCCCTACTTGCCTTCACTCATTCAGGTAATGCAAACGATGAACATCAACCTTTTAACTGGATGCTACAACTCTGGCAAGAAAAAATCACTCTCCGGTATAATGTCACATCCGGCGCTCCTTCCTTTACCGTGCACGTCTGTTGCCTTACCAACCTGGGCATTAGTAGTCCTAAATACCCTATCCTCTACCCCCAGGGCTGCGGCCCGCAAGGCAACAAAATACCTCACCTTGACAGGACCACACCCAAAGCCTGCCACCTACGGTATACGGCACGGACAGGAGGGCCCTCCCTTATAGCAGCCTCGCAACAGGCGTCAGGCTACTATATCTGCCCCTCTTCAGCAGGTTCTTCCCACTCATCCTGCCATGATCCCTCACATTACTACTGTCCCTCTTGGGGATGTGAGTCTATAGCTTATGGATGGTCCAACCCCCCTAACAAGGACAAGTACTTAATAGCTACAGGCTAGCCCAATATCACCTTAACAGTAAAAAATCCCGCCAACGTCCAATGGATGTCTGGCCGCACGTGGGGAGTTCGGCTTTATTTGCCCCACTACGACCATGGCACCTTTTTCAAAATACAAAAATCCCAGCCTACCACTCCCCCTGGTATGGCAGTTGGCCCCAACCCCGTCCTCAACCCACAGAATCCCCCAACTAGGCCTCCGGTTTCTTCTCCTCCTTCCTCACCCTCCCACGCAATTTATACCAACTCATCTAGCACGACTCATGCTCCCTCCGTCACTCCCTTCATTCCGCCTAAACCTCCCAACGTCCCCCTTTCGCTTGCCAACCCGTTTCTATCTCTCCTCAATGCTTCTTTTACCCATTTAAATGCCTCCAA